>NW_004624860.1:3207687-3221393 GCF_000247695.1 Heterocephalus glaber | reverse complement strand
AAAAAAAAAAAAAAGAATCTAACTCAGGACCTTGCACTGGCCAGGAAGATGCAGCACCACTGAGCTAAATCCCTGGCCCCTCTGTATGCTGTGCCTCTCTGTAAGACAAGGGATGGTGGTGTGTAATTGCATGTTCATCCCCTGGCTTTTGAGAGTATTATGCTGAATGAAAAAAAATTAGCCAATCTCAAAAGGTTGTGCACTATATGATATATTTATGTAACACTTGACATAAAGTAATAGAGAGGGGAAGAAATTAGCATTGCTAAGGGCCAGGGCTAGGCAAGGGAGGGCTATAAAGAAGTAGCACAAGAGAGCGCTGTGGTAAGGGAATAATAGTTCTGCACCCTGATTGTGGTGATGAGTTCATACAATCTACACATATGCTAAATTGCATAAAACTATACATACACAAACACAACTGATTGTCTGTAAAACTGGTGAGTTTTGGATAAACTGTTGCATCAGTACCAGTTTCCTGATGTAATATTTCATTGTGTTTATACAAAATGTTACTACTGGGGGAATGGGCTAAATGGTGTAGGGGAACCTCCCTGAACTGTTCTTTGTGCCACTTCATGTGAATCTATAATTATTTGAAAATGAAAAAGTTTTAAAAATCCTTTAATTTTTTTTTTTTTTTCGGTACCGGGGATCCAACTCAGGTCCTTGCACTTGTGCAGCAGGTGTCGAAACCACTGAGCTAAATCCCTGGCCCAAAAATCCTTTAATTTTTAAAAATTCAGCAATTAGGGCCAGGGATTTAGCTCACTGGTTCTGGTGCCTGCCTCACAAGTGCAAGGTCCAGAGTTCGATCCCCAATACCAAAAAAAAAAAAAAAATTCAGCAATTAAAAAATTTTCTAGGGTAGAACTGGTAGTAATACTTGGGTGGGTGTTCATACTGTCATAAACATTTCTCCATTCTTGTTGCCAGCAAGGGCTTATAAGTTGTTTTCAGTGTTTACAAATTGTCACTGGGATGTGGATGGAATACACACATGATCATTGCAGGGTATTTTGTTGTTGTTGTTGTTGTTGTTTTGGTATGGGGGATCGAACTGGGGACCTTGTGCCTAGGAGACAGGCTGTGGAACCACTGAGCTAAATCAAGGGCCCAGTACAGGGTGTTTTTAAGAGCAATGTTTAAGGGTTTAAGCAGGGTTGTGATATTTGAACAAGTCATCCTGTTGGCTTCTTATGGATATGAGGAAGAGCAAGACTGGAAGCAGACTATTATGCTTAATTGATTCTAAGAGCCCCCCCCCCCCCCCCCGGCATTTTAACATCTCCCAAATTGGGATGTTTCATGGCTTAGTCAGCAGTCACTGGATTTGTCACAGCTTCTCATGAGCATGACAACTTGCAAAACGGGTGACTGAAGCTGGGAAGAAAATTCCAGGGACCGAAGAGGAACACTCGGGAAATGCTGTATCAACGAAGCCGTTGATGGCGTTGAACGCAGGCCCAAAGCACGCGGGAACTGACACATCCAAAACTGAGTCCGAAAAGCCATCGTTAAGAATCGGTCTCTGAATATGAAACTGTAGGTGTTCGGCTTCCATGTAATTCTTTTCTATTTTCCTTCTTATGTACGCACGAGAGTGAAATGATAAAAATGTTTATGCCTATACATCTATGCTTTCAAGAAATGTAAAATAAAACTAAGTGGTGACACAGCACAGTCACAGTTCGTCACTTTTGAAAAGACAAGGCATAAATAATGGTGCGTTTTACAGCTAATGTCGGGAAAGGGGTCATCGTGAGAAGAGGGAAGAAAATTCTCACGTATAGGAAGGCGCGGGGGGCTGCGGCGCCGGCCGGGCGAGCTCTGGGCCGCGCCCTGCCCGGACCACGTCGCCGGGACAATCTGCGTGCCGAGCCCCGTCCAGGCCAGTAGCGGCTGTCTGCAGGAGCGGCGTGATTGGCTGGAGCTGCCAGCGGCGGGCGGGCCCGAACTCAGGGTCTGCCCAGCGATTGGCTAAGAAGGCACCAAACAGGGTTAACTCAATTGTCCGGGCCGCCCCGAGAGGGCTGGCCCGCTAGCACCCTGTCCCGCCCCTGAGCTAGCCAGGTAAGCAAACTACAGTGACATTGGACGTTGGAAGGGGCCCCGCCGCACCCGCTCCTTTCCGGAGTCGAAACGAGAGGAGAACTGTGATTGGCACGATTCAGGGGCGAGGAACACCGGGACGTCCCGACTTGGTTCTTTTTTTTGAGTACCGGGGATCGAACTCAGGACCTTGTGCTCGGGAGGCAGGCGGCGGCACCACTGAGCTAAATCCCCGGTCCCCCGACTTGGACGTCTGCCCATTCCGGGCGTGGATTGGTCGGCAGAGCCGTGCGCGTGGCCCGGGAGGCGTGGCCAGCGCTAATAAAACCGGGCAGCGCGGCGGCCGCAGTAAATTCCGCCGCATCTAGAGCTCCGGGCACCCAGCCGGGGGCGAAGCTGAGCGGTTCTGTCCGCCTCGACTGCAGCGTCTTCCCGCCGGTGTCTCGCCGCAGCTTCCAGAGGGGCGGGCCCCCACTCTCTCTGTCAGGAAAATGTGAGTTGGCTCTGGTCGGGGCTGGACACCTCCTCACCAACTCTCACCCTGGCGCCCGACTCTGCAGGATGGAAAATGGCGCATTGCAGCAGCTGCGGCGACGCGGGGAGCAGCGCCGCGCCGCCCCCGGGCCGGCCCGCCGGGCGGGCAGCACCTCCAGCCGCAGCTGCACCGGCCGGCGGGGGTCCGCGTGCGTGGCACCCTCTCCTCTCCCCTTGTGGGCGAAGGGGCCCGGAGATGGACAGCGGGGAACTCCAAGACCCTTGCTGGTCCTCGGACCCAATCTGCTTAGCCAGCCCTGCGGTCTCTAGATTCGCGTGTGCCTCTCCCCTCGTGGGAGGTGCAGAGCTCCAGAACTCACCTGCCAGTTCCCTGGTGCCAGCCGCGCCCCTCTGCAAGACTCGAGAGACGGTGGCGTGTGGTCGCGTGTTCATCCCAAGGCCACCCGACTAGGTGGTTTACTGCCATCAAGTCCCAGGCAGGCATTTGGAGGAGAAATAGAACTGAGTATTGCCCCTTTCTTCCAACGCACGGTTTAGTTTCCAGCCATCTTCAGCGCTGACCTCTTCCCTTGTTCCTGAGGAGAGCTATGGCTGCCAGGAGCGCTGTGTGTTTAATAGAAGTTTTTCTTTCTGATTACTGGCTGGAGCTCTGGTCTGCTGCTAGATGTATCTGTACTGCTTCTTTTAGTAACAAATGCTAGGAAAGATTTACTTGTGTTCCATAAGGGTTGTAACTATCCCTGGATATGTTACTGCTGAGTGCTTCCAACTCCCAACAAGTAGTAAGTGAAGCGAACCCTGCAAACACTGTCCTAAGGTTTAACTGTAGTTGATAGTCTGTGGATGTTGGACAAGTGCTAAGAGTCCAGTTGTTTTCGTTTTGGGGCTGGGGACCCCTTCTCAGCTGACTGATTCCACATCGCGCCCATGTGAGATGGACAGAAGGAGATGGAGAAAGCATGGTGGCCAGCAGGGAATCACGAGGTCAATGACCTTACTCTTGTCATTGGTGCCACCATCCTGGTCTTCTTCCAGTACTGACTGCTCCCTACTCACTGAGGTTTCTGTCTTCAGTCTGGATCTAGAAAGCTTAGCCAGCTCAGAAGCAGCCCAAGAGTCTTATGGGTCCCTTAGCGTTGTATCTTTTTTCTCCTTTGCCTCACCTGTCCTTGCAGGGACATATGAAAATGATTCCTTAAATGGGGATGAGTCAGTATAATCAGGTAGTATGGCCTTTCTGAGGGGTTATTGTCTATTTTTTTAGTCTGAAAGAAATTCACTTAGGGCAGAGGATCTTCTAAGTATTAGTTCTGTGATAATTAGTCAAGGAATCTCCTTTCTGTTTTTGTGATGGTTTAACCTCGTGTGCTTTTATTCTTGGACTGCTTTAGTGAAGTATGTTCTGTAAGTTCTGCTTTTCCTTAAGGAGTTCCTAAGGAAATCTCTGCTCTCCAGCAAATTGTAGAGACCCTCTACCCCGCCTGTTTTTTCCTTTGGCAGAGAAAACCTCATCCTTTACGTTAGGCTCCTGGGAATTCGTTAACAGGTGAATTTAGCCTTCATATCTTGGAATGGAGAGACAAGTTTACCTTGACCCCATGTTGAATTATTCCCTTCTAAGCCTAAGGTAGCTGTAGCCATAAGTGGTACTGAAAAGGAGAGCAGTCTCCATGTGTATACAGTAGAGTCAGCCAAAAACCAGGATATCTCTGTGGGATGGAGGGAACTAGGGTGTCTCTTGAGATTCTGCCAGATCTAGAAAAGGAAGGGACAGAAAGTCTATGGTGTGTGTACACTGTTTGTAGCATTTTTCCTTCCTGTCTATGCTCTTGGAACAGTTTCCATTGCTAATGTAATTGTTTTGGGCCCCAGATTCAATCTAAGTGAAACCCCTGTTTTCTCTGCCAAAAACAATGCAAACAAACAGTCCTGACTCAGTCCATCTCCGCAGACTTTGCTGTTGGTGATCCTCCAGCAGCCCTGAACTTCTACATAACCAGTAACTGGATCCTGATAAGCAGCAGCTGTCAGTTTGCCCCTTCCTTTTATATTCAAGCTTTGTAGTTTAGTTCATTGGCTTGTCCTGAGGGTTTCATCTTTTTTCCTACGCTGGATTGGGTTTGCCCATTTTGCTTCACATGAAGGCTCTGACTGCCAGAGAAATGCCATTTAGGCCAAGGTTGGCACATTTGTCCCTGTAGCCATCATGCTAGTGGATGCGCTTGACTTCGGGTCAGGGTTCTCCCCCAAACAAGATCTTTTTTTTTTCCCCCAAACAAGATCTTGTTATCACCCTGCGCTCCATCCGAAAGTTGTAACAGGTTCTCTGTCTTCTGCTTTTTGCTCTGTGCAGCCTCTCCCTACTTGGACTTGCTGAGAGGGGCTAGAATCCATTAACATAGAACCTATTCACACTTGGTTTGGCGCATGTGAGCCACTCCTTTCTGGTCTTGCTTACTTTGTGTCCTCTCTCTCCACTTCTCAGGTCTGCTCCAGCTCAGCCACCTGCTGAAGGGACAGAAGGGGCTGCCCCTGGGGGGGGTCCTCCTGGCCTCCCTCCCAACATGACCAGCAACCGCCGACTACAGCAGACGCAGGCGCAGGTGGAGGAGGTAGGTGGGTAGACGGCTCTCTGAGAGTTTCTAACCACAGACATTCAGAAGACAGAGGGAGCACCTCGCCCATTGTCTCTTTTTATAGGGAGATGGTTGCAAGCTCGGGGGATAAAGCAGCCCTTAGTGTTGCACCGGTCAGACTTGTGATCCTCCGGAAGCTCTTTCCTCTCTCAAGCAGGAAACATGGCAGCTTTGTCTGTGCACCCCGCAGGTGGTGGACATCATGCGAGTGAATGTGGACAAGGTCCTGGAGAGGGACCAGAAGCTGTCAGAGCTGGATGACCGAGCTGATGCCTTGCAGGCGGGAGCCTCTCAGTTTGAGAGTAGTGCTGCCAAGCTAAAGAGAAAGTATTGGTGGAAAAACTGTAAGGTGAATGTCCTTGTCCTTCTCCTTCTTTTCCTCTCCAGCCCTTCCCTCCAAGGGTGCCGGGTCTCTGTCCTGCAGGGACCTCTTGGGAGGAAATCTGAGTGCCTGCTCTGAGAGATGAATGCCCACATTGACCACCAGGGTAGGCTAGAGTATTGAGAAGCACTCAGAGAAAGTGCTACCCTGAGAAGTTCAGAATGAGTTGGTAGTTTTTCCTCATAGGCGTCTCCTGCAGGAACTCTTGCTGGCCCTTCCTCAGACACACCCAACAGCAGCACAATAGCTCAGGCCTAATATATTTTAAAACATCTGCAACTTCTGGGAATGCACTAAATTCAAACCAGACCAATTGAATAAAGATCCAAAGTCTACCTTGCCATTGGAAATCTTTTTCAAGTCCCCAGGCAACAGGAGCTCAGCCAAAGGAGCCAGCTGCCTGCCCTGTGCTGTTCCCGGAGAGCTGCTGGCGTGGAGAGCTGCCCATGTGGTGCTGGGCTCCAGTCCATGGGAAGCAGGGCCCTGCTCAGAGGCTGGCAGGGCTGCTGGCTGAGGGTTCATCTTCCTCTCCGAGGGTGGAGGAAGTTCTGTCCCCACTCTGGTTCTGGGTCTGGTCCTGGTTCCGTTCCGGGCTCATGTGTGCTCCATGTTTCCTCAGATGATGATCATGCTGGGAGCCATCTGTGCCATCATCGTGGTAGTTATTGTAAGTAAGTATCACTGAGGTTGCTGATGGGGTGAAGAGGTGGGAAGGTCCCGGAGTCTTCTCCCAGCCCTGCCTGCCTGCCTGCCTGGGGAGTGGGGCTGCTCTGACTGAGGTATGGAGACCGCTGAACTGGGGGATGTTGTTGGCAGAGAGGCCCTGTCCCTGCTCTGACGAGTGGGGCTGTGCTGTTTGTCACTGGCTGGGCTCAGAGGGAGACCATGGGGCTGGGGCACTTGCAACTGGAAGGCCTGAATGTCTGGTAACTTGGGGCAATTTGCCCTCTTGTTTTCTCCTGTCTCTCTCTCCTCCATCTGGGCTTCCTGACTCCTGTGTCCAGTCTACTTTTTTACTTAGGAATGTGCCATCCCTTCCCTGTTCTCCATTGCCATCCGAGCTCATGTCCTTCTCCTTCTGTTTGCTCTCTCAACAAACTTCCATCTGCCTTCCTCCCTCCCAGCCTGGGCATCCCCGTCATCCATTACTCCTTTTTGGTTGCATTCATTTGCACTCTCTGTTCCTCAACACTAGAAATGCTGCTCGTGGCGCAGTCTTGAAGTCACTACCTGAAGAGCAACAGCTTGCGTCTCCTCCCTGCCCCCTTCTTATGTCCTCTCATGTTCCCCCAAAGTGGACAGAGTCCATGGCCAAAGGCGGGGCAGGGGAAGGCTGAGATGACGCTGGCAAGGTTGGTGGCAGGAGAAGGGTGTTGGTGGCTATGGTGTCGCCTAGAAAGGCTGGCTGCTGGAGGAGGGGCTGTGAGCAGATGGGGAAGTGGGGACTGGCCCTGGGCCGCCTCACTGGGCCCGTCAGAGCCCCGGGGCCGGTGTGGTCTGGATGCAGTGCCCTCATAGAAAGTGCAGCCAGCATTTTACAGTTACTGTTAATCTGTTACTCTAAGATTTTCTGTGTCTTTGAGGATCTCACAGCCATTGACTTTGTTCCCTATAGGCCTGGAGAACAAGTCTTTATTAATTGTAAAAATACCAGGAGACTGTTTCAGAAACGGTCCCACTTGCTTCTACTAAAAGGAGCTGTCTCTCCGTGTTTCCTGCAGCATTCTGTGATGTTCACGAGGGCACCAAGGAGTTTCATCTGGCCCAAGTCTGAGACTCTGAGTCAATATTAATTCTTGGCGTACAGAGGATGCCCCATTAGTTATAGAGAAACAGTGAGTTGAGGGCCTAATTTCAAAGTAATGAGCTTGCAGGAGGCAGCTTCTTGTCCTCTTGTAAGGAAGGTCCCCTTCGCCCTTCCTGCTGATAGAGGAATGTGTGTCAGAGGCGAGCTCCTTAGACTCCCATCGAGCCCTTTCTTTTATGCCATCGCAGGTACTTGCTTAAGACTGGATGTGGCAAGAGGTCCTTAGGCCTGCTGGTCTGAGGGTTCTGGGGAGTCCAGCAGACCTGGCAGCTCAGACTCAAGGTGGGGGCCATGCAGGCAGTGCCAGGTGTTCTGGTGGATGTCAGGGGGCCTGTGCTCCTAGAGCCGGCTGTCCGCTCTGCTCTGCCTGCAGAAGGTCCTTCGCCTGTCTGAGCCCACGCTGCCCCTCTGTTGTCTTTGCATGCTTTGTGCGCAGACTGTAGACCTGAGGATGGGAGGGGCTCAGCCTGTCCTATCCTGAGGCCCTTTTTTTTTTTTTTGGTGGTGGTATAGGGGATTGAACCCAGGGCCTTTGGAGTAAGCTACATCCCAGCCCTTTTTGTAAAATTTATTTTGAGAAAGAGCCTTGCTGAGTTGCCTAGGCTGGGCTTGAACTTATGATCCTCCTGCCTCAGCCTCCCAGAGTGCTGAGATTCATAGGCATGTGCCACCTTGCAGCTCTTGAGTTTCAGGATAGGATGAGCCCAGGTGCTGGGGAAGAGGGCAGGCTGGGAAATAGCCGTGGCCTTGGTGCCTTCTGTCCGCTGGTGGACAAGCAGGCAGCACCTGAGGCTGCAGTGGGCGGATCTGGATGCTCCTCCCATCAGCAGCATTTCACCTGCAAACCACCCTCCCTTCCCACCATCCCGTACTCCCTCTGTCCTGCCCAGGGCAGGACTGAAGAGCTGGAAGATGGCAGTCAGTGTACCCTCCAGCGCCCTCAGAGGTCCTCACTGTCCTCTGGGCCCCCTCCTAGTGAAGGGGTCACCGCTGGAGGAGAAGAGCCACTGTCCTGGATGTGTCCCGAGCTGGAGCAAAGCCGCCCTCGGCCTACCCAGCCGAGCATGGGGTCATTTCCTGGGTTTCTGCCTCTCTGAGGTGCACACACCCCATGTAGCTGGCTCTGTTCTTTTGGGGGTGTTTGCCCTTCTACTTTCTTTCTCACTGCACCCTGAACCTCTTTGGTGTCTGCCATTCCCCTCCCTTCCACTCCCCGTGTGCATGAGTAGATATACAGCTGAAGCCAGGACTCTGCAGTCAGCTGAAGCCAAGTTCCCTCATCCCCGTCTTGGGTTTGCTGAGAGCTGACATGGGTTTTCTACTGTGTGTCTGTCATCACCTCTGTCTTTTCCCAACCCCAGTCTTGTACTTGTATAGAATGATAACAGTTGTGCTTCCACCAAAGGCATGTGGCATATTTACCAATTTCATGTATTCTGAACAAAGGCGGAAAATACAAATTCCTACCACTCAGCTGACTCTGTTACTGTTTGGGTTGGAGTGACGGGAGGGAGGGCGAGTTGTTTCCTTGCAGCAGTCCTCAGGCTGTGGGCAGGCCCAGGTGTTCGGTGAACACTCTTGGCAGAGGAAGTGGTTTGTACTTGAAGCAGCGTGGGTGAGAGGAAGTAATGACAGGAAACTGAGTGGGCATCTCTCACAGTAGGCCACTCAGACCTGCTCAGCACCCCCCCACCCCCGGCCTCCACTGGTCCCCGGCCTGCTTGTTCTGTCCCAGGCACATAGCCAGGTAAGGCCTCCTGAGAGCAGCTCCTTTCCCGTTGTCCTCACACACCGCTGCTGAGGCCGAGTCCCCCTGTGCTGACCCTGCACCTTGCAGGAATGAATGGAAGGAGATGCTTGTCTTCCATGGCGGAGGAGTAGGGTTTACACGTGTCCTGCATTCCTGCAGCTGCCTGAAGGGGCAGGACTTAACTGCAGCAGAGACAGCCTCACTGTGCCTCTGAGGACCCGTGTTCCACAACTTTGAACACTGTGCAAGTTGGAACAGCTGTGACTCGGGGGATGCCTAAGTTGGGACCACCACAGAGAAACAGGAAAATGGGAAAGCTTTGGCTCGGTGGTTGCGCGGGCCTTTTATTTTGACAGAGTTCAGTTCGTGAGGGCAGCCCTGTCCCCTCCCCAGCCCCTTGTCCCCGTTTCTTTTGTTCTCTTTTCCCACCACCTCACCTCACATGTGGCCCTTTGGCATCCACCTGCACCCAGACATCTGGCTTCTTGTCGCCCCTCACCTCCTCCCCTCCTCTGCCTGGACCAGCAGCCCAAGGCACACAGTGGAGGAAGTGGCGCCCGCTGAGGCCGGGCAGGGCCGGGCCCTCCCTCAGGCCTGGGCCCTCCCCAAGGCCTTTCCCAGCTCTGGCTCAGTGCAAGCGGTGCTGCCAGAGAACAAGGCTGTGCTGGGACTGCAGCGTGGCTACTCCTAGTGCCTTGGAGACTTGATGAGCCTCGTTGAAGAAGCTGAGAGAAAACGGAACAAGATGGATTCACTTGGGGTCACCCCAACAGTGAGAGGCCATCTGAGGTGGGGTGGCAGGAGACAGAACATAGATGTATGGGGCTGCACTCCTGGTGGGGTGGAGTGCTGCTCGGGGTGGGTGGATCTGCAGTCGGGGCAGGAGCCAGAGCTCAGGTTGGCGCTCACCTTGCCTTCTCCGAAGCCCCAGGAGTAGCAGTGCGAGAAGGAAGGGGCAGCTGGCCAAGATGACTCCGTTGGCCGTTTCCCACTCTGTAGGGGGAGCAGCAGGGGCAGGGGTCATCACCTGTGCTGAGCCAGGTGTGTGTGTGTGTGTGTGTGTGTGTGTGTGTGTAGTGCTCTTCACGCGTGGATGACTCCTCTGCCTCCCCCAGCACGGCATTTCAGAAGCTGCTTGTGAGAGGCTGGGGCCTGTCAGCACTGACAGTTAAACCGGGGCAAGCTGATGCACGCTGAAGCACAGCCCCAGCTCTGGGGAGATGCAGTCATAAAGCCCTGTGTTCCTGGATGTCTGCCTTTCGAGGTGCAGATCCTCTATTTCCTGTCCTTTCCCTGTCCCTTCCCTGTCCCTTTCAGCAGCGCCCAGTGGCTTTCAGGGTGACATTCCAGTCTGAAGGCTCAGTGAGATTACAAGGTTTAAGCCTGCAAGGGGGATCACACTGCCTGTTCTTCACATTTTCTCATTTATTGGTAGGGACCTTGGCTACATTATTATTATTATTATTATTTTGGTACCAGGGATAGAACTTGGGTCCTTGCCCTGGTGGGGCAGGCAGTGTGGCACCACTGAGCTAAATCCCCGGCCCTCTGGCACATTATTTAGCATCTGCAAGTGCCAGCTCACTGGGAGTTGTGCTGGGCACAGTGGTGCATACTCGGAGTTCCTGCTGCAAGGGAGTTGAGGGGGATCACTTGAACCCAGGAGTTCACAGCCAGGCTGAGCAGCATAGTGAGATCTGGTCTCAAAAAATGAGAAAGGGGCCAGGGATTTAGCTCAGTGGTACTGCCGCCTGCCTTGAAAGTGCAAGGTCCTGAGTTTGATCCTCGGTACCAAAAAAAACAAAACAAAGAAAACCCAAACTGAAAAATAAGAGAAAGAGTTGTAGCACATGAGATTATACTTAACATATAAGTGCTTACTCCAGTACTGGGTTCATGTAAATGCTCAATAAATATAATTACCTCTTCAGTTTCAAGCCACTTCCCTTTTCTCACTGTACTTTTGGCTCTAGCCATACTAAACAATGTACAGTTTCTTAAATTCTTTTTCAGCTGTTTTACAGGTTGCCCTTTCTGTGTGCTGTTCTTTCCATCTTGCGTGTCCCTTGCCCTCAGCACCTGGCCTGTCCTCCTCCGCCTCCCTGGACTGAGCTCCTGGTGGCAGGGTCAGCTCTGAGCTCCCCCAGCACATTGCCCGGCCCCTGGGGGCTGTGGAGGCTGTGGCCTTGGGAGAGACGGGACGGGGCAGAAATGTGAAGCTGGGACTGGACAAAGCGTGTGGTGGCAGCACAAGCCCAGCCACAGCTGGGGGCAGGAGAGCCATGAACCCACAGGGATGCAGAGGGGAGGATGCTCCCAGTACCTGCGCTTGGGACAATCCTGGTGCTGACTGAAAGGGGCTTCTCCAGGGAGACATGGGTGACCTGGCAGGTGTAAGTGGCACCTGTTGGGCCGGGGTCCGCGGTCACAGAGGAGGAGGAGCTGTAGGTGCCCGCCATGCTTTGCCTGAGGCTGGAGAAGGTGGCACCAGAGACTCGGGCTGGGCCTCTGCTCCCTTCTTCTCGGATCCATGTCACCACCACGTCCAGAGGGTAATAGCCAGTGACCTCGCAGGTGAGGGTGGGCAGCTGGGCGCTGTCTGCCGAGCTCAGCCGTGCTTTGGGGGGAGCTGGGGAAAGAACGGGGAGTAAGATTCCTGAGGGATCCACCTGGGGCCAACGGGAGCCTGAGCCCGAAGCCTTGAGAGTGAGGGGTGTGGAGGCCACATTTTCCTCAGGGTTGTCCCAAGGGGTGGGGGTGTACGGGCCCCCTGAATGCTGGCTGTAATCACTGTTTCTGGAAACGTCCTAGCAATGGCTTTCCTCTTCCTCTTTTTCTGGGCAGTGTTGGGGGTGAAACCTCGGGGCTCAACCATGCTAGGCAAGTGCTCCACCAGAGCTTCACTCTGGCCCCTTGACTTGCTTCTTGCCATCACTACAAGCCAGCAGCTTTAAAGGGAGTCAGAGGTAAAGAACTCCCCCTGGTCAGAGCTGCTCCCTCCACCCCTTCTTGGTCCCCTGCCGCTCCTCGCTTGGGGCAGGCGGCAGAGTCTGGCTGGATGGCTCCTGGTGGAATGACGTGGGGTCCAGGAGACCCCCGTCGGATGCCATCTGTACCCCCAGGGTGGGGATGGCGAGTACCCGAGGGAGTGCAGTTGGCCTCTCAGGAAGCGCCCTCACATTTGTATCCCCTTCTGGAAACACTCCAGTAGGCGTGTTCCCCCAAGTCCTGGCCTCACCTTGGATGTTGAGCTGGATGATTTGCTGAGCCTGGTACAGAGAGGTGGTGATCTGGCAAATGTAGGTCCCCTCGTCCTTCACCCCGAGGCCAGGCAAGGTGAGGGCGACATCCCCGGCCTTGAGTAGCTGCTCGGGTGGCAGGGAGGCACCTTCCCGCTTGGCCTGGCCCTGCCCTGTCTTCCAGTGGTGTATCAGCTGGCCGCTCCCCTTGTGCTGGCGCCGCCACTCCACACTGACGAGTTCCAGGCCTGGTGCCATGGAGAAGCCACAGTCCAGGGAGGCTGTGGAGCCCAGCAGGAAATTCAGGGATTGGGTCTGCGCTGTTACCTGGAACTCCACTGTGGGGACACAATGGGGTGACGTGTGGGCTGCTTCCTCCTGAGGTCACCTGACTCCTGGCTATGGGGCTACTCCAGCTTGCCCCCTGGCCTGGACAGTGAAGTCAGTTGAGCTCATTTCCCATCAACGGAAACCACAAGACATGGGGCCCTGGAAGAGCAGCCTGGTGCACTGCGTCACTCACACCTTAGGTCGTCTGGTGAAAGTGATGGCCACTCACCAGGCGACACATAGGCAACACTGGGGTCTCCTCTCCAGCCACTCTCATCCATGCTAGTGATGCTGGCCCTCGGAGGCACCGCCAGTGCAGCTGCCAAGTTCTGCAACCCTGGCTGTTCTGCTCACTAGCTCTGTGCCTGTCACATGGCCCTCAGTGTTGCCAAGCTCATCTGCTCCAGCAAGGCTACTGTGAAGACTACAATGAGAGTTTACAAAGCACACACTGTTGGTATTTGTCCCAGACATGCTAGACCTAAATCAAACCATGAGGAAAACAATCAGACAAATCGAAGTAGTGGGATGTTCTACAGGACAGCTAGCCTGGACCTCAACAATGTCAAGGCCAAACCAGGTGTGGTGGCACATGCCCCCAACCCCAGCACTCTGGGAGGCTGAGGTGGGAGGATTACAAGTTCAAGCCCAGCCTGGGGCAACCTAGTGAATTACCAAGAGGCCCTGTCTCAAAATTTAAAAAGGGCTGGGAATGTAGCTCAGTGTGAAGGGCCTGTGTTCAATTCCCAGTAAGAAGAGGAAGGAAGGAAGGCAAGATGGAAGAAAGGAGGGAAGGGGAGGCAGGGAGGCTTGGGGATGTAGCTCTGGGAAGGCCCTGGGCTCCATTCCTAGACCACGCCCCCCCCCCAAGTCAGTGCTATAGAAGAGTGGTGTAGAAGGGAGAATAGCAACAAGATAGCCAAATGCAATGCATGATCCCTGTTTGAATCCTGGATTTAAAAAAGAAAAAGCAGGGTGTGGTGGCTCACACCTGTAATCCCAGCACTCGGGAGGC
>NW_004624860.1:3191672-3207497 GCF_000247695.1 Heterocephalus glaber | reverse complement strand
TTGGGGAAATTTGCATTTGGACTTTATATTTGAGAGTAGTATTTAAAGAAATTTTTTTTTGGTACCAGGGATCGAACTTGGGATTTTGTGCTTGCGAGGCAGGCGGTGGAACCACTGAGCTAAATCCCTGGCCTGAGAGTAGTATAATATCAACTTAAAAATATCTCAGGGTACTGAGTGGAGGCCGAGCAGGGGGTAACAGGGGCCCTGGCTGGAGGGCACCTTACCACTGCCACTGTTCAGGTTGCCAGAGCAGGGTGCTGGGGATAATGTGCCACCTGACAGCTGATTTTGTAATTTAAATTCTTTACACGCTGCACCATGAGTAGACCACTCCCTCACCTCGGTTTGCTTCTGAGGTTAGCTTTGTGATTATGAAGGAGAACAACCTTGTCCCTCACTAGAAACTAACAGGCCATTGCACAGAGTGCTGGGGATGAACCGTTGTGATAGCTGAAGTTTAGCTCAAGGAGAGAGGCTCATCTATTTGCATAATGGAAAGAGGGGGAGGGCAGAGTAGTAACAATTAGCGAATCTAGGTAAAGGGGTCTTCATACACATTATATCATTCTTTCACGTTTCTCATAGGTTAGAAAAATCCGAAGTGGGTTAATACCAAACCATGTCAGGCTTACGGCAGACCCTGAACAGATGTATCTTTCCCTCTCCCCCTCCCTCCCTTTGACAGGGTCGGGCTGGCCATGGACTCACAATCATAGTCCAAGTTGGCCTCAAACTCAAGATCCCCCTGCCTCAGGGCTGGAATCACAGGCACATGCCTCCATGTCCAGCTAGCATCTTTCTTTCTTGATGTGGCAGGATGCATTTAGTTTGGGCCTCAGAGAGGTTAGTGTTCTAGGACTTTCCAAGGATAGAATACAGCCCCCTCATCTTCTGTGTACTTGTCTGGCAAAATACTGGTTTAGATGGGCCCTGGAGAAACCTGTCATCATGTTCTTAATTTTGTGTGACTTTTACAATCTGAGTAAAGGAGGGCCAGGGCTGGGCTTTATTAATAGGAGGTAATGTGTGTGTGCTGCCGAGGCAAGGACACTAACAGGAGATAATGAGCAGTACCCTGTCCCTGTGCTCTGCTGTAATTGTTTTGGGGCTCGAGACTAGCCTCACTTTTCTCTGGGACAAATAGGTGCTTGCCCAGGGTGCAAGGGACCATGTGAGTAGAAAAGCCCACATGTCCCACGGGTCATGGCGTCCTGGTGAAATGGAATTGTCTCCCCTCGGAGGTGACACAGGCTGCCTTTGTGCCGAGACCCTGCCTCACGTCAGTGTCTCCCGGAATTCTCTCTGGACTCAGTGCCCTGAGCTGACCCACGTGGATGGAGGTAGACTCGGTCTCTCAAAAAAATGGACATGGGGCCGGGGATTTAGCTCAGTGGTTTTGCCACCTGCTGCGCAAGTGCAAGGACCCGAGTTCGATCCCTGGTACCAAAAAAAAAAAAAAATGTACATGGTGTGTTTAAGCAGATCGACAATCCAATCCAAGAAATATGTTCTCACTTGGTCCAGATGTAAATCCAGTACTCTCAATTGGGTGACATCGTTCCCACCTGCATGAACTCCACAAGCATTGGCCTCAACCTCTCGCTACTTTAAAGAAACAGCATTTCTTTTCTGCCGCTTGCTTTTTTGTCCTCACCTGTGGTCCTCACAGTCCCCTGGGGGCTCAGGGGTAGGTTCAGCATGGGCTCCCAGGCAGCCCTGTCACCTGCATCTTCGAGAGTCCTCATCACCATGGAGATGCCGGGGCCCTGTCTAGATACCTGCACTGTGGCCATGAACCAGGCCGCCAGCTTGGCAATGGCCTCAGCTCTGGCCTGGAGGACGTAGCGGGAGATCTCACAGGTCACCACCTTTCCACTGCAGTCAGCATGGAGCAGGGCTTTGGCCTGCAGGATCTGTACCTGGTCCACTGGGGAGAAGGAGTACACAGAGGTCGGGCTGGGTGTGAGCAGGGACAGCAGGGACTGAGCCATCCCAGGGGAGGGTGCCCAGATGGGTAAGAACACAGGGTGGACACCGCCTACCTGAGGCCTCGAAGATGACAGTTGGGTCATCCTGGGCCACCATGTCTGCTTGGAAGTCAGTGAAGCCTTCCAGGGAGCCGTCGTCCAGCACCGGCACCTGCCTCAGCACCAGCAGGGCCTTCTCCCTGTTCATATCGCCAGCAAAAGCCCCATGGTGCCTGGCCTCTGTGCCCAGAAAGCAGTCTAAGATCACATCCACTGGCCGCCGTTGCTGCTCTGCTGCCTGGGGCTCTGCAGAGGACATCTGGGCTGAGCATCCTCACTCAGGTTACTTCCCACTGCCTCCCCCTGAGCCCCAGATGCAGACTGAGCTGTCCTTGGGGCCCTGGTGCCTCTGTTACCTGCATTCTGTCGTCCTCCTGGTTCGCTATGCTTGGCAAATACTTGGTGGTGTGAATTATTATCATTATCGGTATTATTTTGGTACCGGGAATTGAACTCAGGGCCTCGTGCTTGCCAGGTAGGCACTGCATTACTGAGCTATATCTCTGGCCCCAGTGTGAATTATTATTATTATTATTTAATTTTTGGGTTTTTTGAGACAGGGTCTTGGTATGTAGTTTAGGCTGGCCTTGAATTTGGAGCAGTCCTCCTGTCTCAGCCCTGGGATCATAGGCATGCTCCACCATGGCCTGGCTTTGCTGTAAAAAAATTTTTTTTTTCGAGACAAGATCTTGCTATGCAGTTCAGGCTGGCTTTGAACACACTATGTAGCCCAGTCTGGCCTCCAACTCACAGTGATCCTCCTACCTCAGCCTCCTGAGAGCAGGGATTACAGGCTTATGCCACCATGCCCGGCTGCTGTGAGTTATTTAAAATCCTGGACCTGCCAGGGTTCATGCTCTTACTCTTATTCCAGTTATGAATGAAAGACTGCTTTTTCAGTCAAAGAGATTCCCAACAAAAGCAAGTAAGTGAGCAGGTACTAATGTAGCAAGAGGAGCCTGGCACTTGCTATTGCTAGGCGGTGACCCATCTTCCGGTTTCCCAGCATGCCACCGAGTCTGCTCTGCTCTGCCACTGTGTGGCCTCCCAGTCCCACCCAGGCCCCTTCCCGAGATCTCCTAGGCTAGGGAGTCCCCTCCAGGCCAGCGCCCCGCCCCGGACTGGCTCCCCTGCCCTTTCGGAGAGGAGCCCTCTACCCTTTTCCCTGCAGGGTCCTCAGCCTGCCTCCCCACCATTGGCTCTTGAGCTTGCTGACCATGAGCCCTTCCCCTAGTGGGCTTAGGAAGCCATCCAAAGCCGAGCGTTCCTGGCCCCGTGCCCTTCTGGGGCCCTGGAGGGGCGGCCACCGGGGCCCCCAGCCGGCTTCCCCAGCCAGCCCTCCGACTCCACTCACCGGTTCCCGCCGCTCCGGACAGTGCCGAGCACAGCAGCAGCCCCCAGCCCCACGCTCCGCCCATGGGGCTGCTCTCCCCGCCTGCCTCCCACCCAGCTTGGAGAGCTCTCCCAACACCCCTCCTTGGCCTTGGGTTTCTTCTCAGTCCTCTCTGGATCTCTCTTTCGCTTTCACTTGAGCAGGTGTCCCTGTGACTGCCTGTGCCTCTAGGCGAAGCCAGAGTCTGCTCTGTTCTCCTGCTCCCCACCCCAACCCCCTCCACCCCTAAGTTGAGTCATGTCTGCACCAGGAAAGCGGGGCTGTAAACCATGGGGAGGGGGCGCCCAGGGGCCACACCCACTCCCACCTGGGCGGGAGCTGCTGCCCGTGGGACTGCAGCTGCAGAGAGGAAGCCCGGGCTGCGGGGTGGCAGCTGGCACTTTTATTTTGCCCACGTTGTCTTAGGTCTTTGGAGACGGATACAGCGCGTGGGGTTTTCACCCAGAGAGTGTTTTACAGCCAAGCCCGGGGCCTCCTGCAGAGCAGGGCCGCACTCCGAGCTCCTGTCCTTGTCACTGCCAGTCTAGGAAAGGCACTTCGGCAAGTGCCAGCGAAGGTCCGGAGGAGAGGACTGTATGGGCCGGATCTCGCTGTCCGGTGGCCAGGGCTTGAGTGTGGGTGTTCAGGCTTAGCAGGGCGGTTCTGGCTTCCAGTGGTCCTCCTGGACCGGGACGGTGTGGCCCTCCTCCTCCCTCGGGCAGCTGTAGGGACAGGGCTCCACGGGCTCCTCCGGCTCCGCGCCTCTGTCTGCGGGGCAAGAGTGATGTGGAGAGGGCGCCTGAGGCGGGAGGCGATGGGCTTGAGGTGACAGGGCTGCCCGGAGGGATGGGAAAGCGGGAACTGGGCCGGCGAGCCGGGCTGGGGAGGCTCCGGGGGTCCCAGTGGGCAGCGGGCTGAGGTGGCGGGGTTGGCGCAGGCGCAGGGCAGGACGGGAGGCCTGGGTTCTGTCTCTTACTTGCTCCGCATTCTCTCTGTTGGTGGAGGAATAGGGCTCCGCCCAGGGCGAAAACAAAAAGCATTCCGGAGAAGATCGTGACGACGCGGGCGCAGTCTGCGCTGCACAGTGACTTCGGGGCTGCGGGGCGCATGGGGTCCCGGAGGGTCTCACCCCGCTGTCCTGCTACCCTGCGCCCCGCACCGCACCCACGGACCTGCTGTCCTTATCAGCAGACTCTGTCCCTCCTCTCACCCTCTTCGGAGAAGCATCCCGCCTGGCTTTGCTTTCTCCCTGGGCTAGGGATTAGGGCGAAACTCACTTGGCCAGGGGGTGGGGAGACCTGGGCCCGGCCTCTGCTTGAGGTCAGCTGGAGTCTGCACCTCCCTGACTGTCCTGGCCTCCAGCACCTCTGGGGAGACACCGAGTGAGCCCCCAGGAACCTCGGGCAGGTGTGGGGTGGGGAGTACTGGCCGAGGTGCCACCCCACTCTGTGACTGGACCCCGGGGTGGGCTGGAACTTACTCTCGGCCAGAGGTGACAGGCTGGGGGCACGGGGTGGGCCCGGGGCCACAGGTGGAGGAGCTGGAGGGTCTGGGAGGGGGTCACACTCCGTGCACTCTGAGTCCCTGCACTGGTGGCCCGTGGGGCAGGCACACTCGGTGTTGGCGGTGATGCTGCAGTTGTGGGTGGGAGTGCCTGGCAAAGAGGAGGGCCGGGAGCAGAGGACACTGGGCCTCAGCCACCTGCGGGTCCACGTGTTCAGCCCCCAGCCCCATTCGGGGACCCTTTCCATTCCCTCTCCCTTACCCCACCCACATGAGGACCTGCCCCTCCCTCGTGGTCACCTGTGGCCTTCACCATTATTACAGCTGTGATTAAAGAAGAAAGCTGGCCAGGTGAGGTGGCATAGGCCTGTAATCCCAACATTCGGGAGGCTGAGGCAGGAGGATCGCCAGGAGTTCAAGGCCAGCCTGAACTACAGAGTGAGTTCAAAGCCAGCCTGGACTACGTAGTGAGACCCTGTCTCAAAAAAGGAAAAAAAAAAAGAAAAAAAAGTTGGCCATTTCAGAAAATTCTTAGGCTCAGAAATGGAAACTGCAAAGCAGAAAGAGCTTACATCATTTAGTTTCATTACTCAAGGATACGTTATTAGCTTCTACTGAAGTGCAATATGTATGCATAGAGGTACAGTATCCTAAGTGGAAGCTTGAGGTCATATTAGACTCACAGGTGTCCCAGCCCCAGGGAGTGGCCACGCCTGACTTCTAACACCACAGACCGATTGTGTGGGATGGGACAGTGCACTATGGACCATTTCTCTCTGGCTGCTTTTCCTGAGCCTTTGTGCGGTTTGTCTGCATGGGTGACTGGAATTGCAGCGAGTTCGTCCCAGCTGTGGTAGGAGCTCCTCCCCGTGTGGAGTTTCCTTCCTGCTTTCAGCTGACAGGAACTCGATGCGAGATCCTGACAGGTTGCTGACTTCCCTGGAGAGTTACTGCTGACAGACACTCTCTGCCTTTAAAATATGAAATTCCTCCAGTGGAGAGGGGCTCTGGGCCAGGCTGGCAGGTGTTGGGGCTGCAAGGAGGGGGACTGGGAGGTGGACAGTGACACCTGGATGTGGGCCGGGCTTGCAGGAGCCTCTGCTGCACACTCACTGAGACCCTGGTGTCCTGGGAGCCCCTTTTGTCGGATGGGGCAGAGACAAGGCACCTGCGTCCTTACCCCTGTGGCCTCTCCCTGTGGCTTTCGACCTGAACTTAGTTTCTTTGTGGCTGACCAGGAACTCGAGCCAGCCTGGAAAGGACCAGGGAAGACAGGAGACCCTGGGGACATGAGGGGGACAGTGGAAGGCTGGGGGGCTCATGAGGTTCTGCTAAGAGGGGAAGGGAGGGGTTGAGAACAAAGTGCCCCTGCCTGCAGGTGAGTGTGCATTCAGCGTGTCTCACCTGAGCACAAAAGCCAGCTCAGTTTGGGCACTTCCTCCTCTTAAAGACTGGAGAGACAGAGGGCCAGGTGTGGTCCTGGGAGCCTTCCCTAGTAGGTGCTGCCTGAGCACCTTGATCGAAGGCTGAGTCTCCCAGAGGAGACCCGTGCGTGGATCAGAGGTCTGGGGTTAGGGCAGGGGCCAGCCTGGCTCGGTATGTGAGGAGGGAAAGGACCTCTGGCGGGGCCTCCGTGAGTGGGGAGGAGGCTGTGATCGAAAAGCCCTGCAGAGGCAAGGTCAGTGAGGGAGAAGCTTCTGCCAACAGCCAGAGCCCAATGCTTTTGAGAACTATTTCTCGCATATTACAGATGTTGCCTGGGTGTGTGTGTGTGTGTGTGTGTGTGTGTGTGTGGGGCTGGGAACAAGACCTCGTGTGTGCTAAGTACACACTTTTCCACTGAGCTACAAGATGTAGCTCTTTGATTTGCAACCACAAAACTTTTCTTTTTGAAAGAAAACAGTAGAAAAAGACCTCGTGAGAACAGTCTCAGGGTGCGCTAAGTATTAGTAGTGGCTAGGAAGGGGTTCTCAGACGTGTGTTGCTGGAGAGCACTGTTTGTTCAAAGGGGCCACTTTGAAGCCTGCTCTTGTGGGGTGTGCTCTGACAGTTTCTGAATTTCTAGCTAAGATGGAGCAATAGCAATAGAGTTCATAAGCACAGCTACAGATACTGTGACTCTTAATTTTAAAGGAGATGAAGTTACAAAATGAGAAAAAAACACTGGCCATATACGTACTCATCCCCCCACCCAAAGGTTCTTGTGCAAAGGAGGTCATTGCCTCCTGGCTTCTATTATTATTTGCTTAGAAAAATGTATTGCTACTGTTACATAGCCGGCTTACAGATAAACATGCAGTCTGTGAACACAGTGTTTTATGGGTTGGGAATTGGTTATTTGTTGAAAATATGGGGTCTCAGGGTTGGTTCCCTCTTTGTTTATCCTTTTTTTTTCTTCCAGAGACAAGGTCTCCTTGTATTTCTCAGACTGGCCTTGAACTCCTGGGCTTAGGTGACCCTCCTGCCTCAGCCTCCTGAATAGCTAGGATGACAGGCATGACCTACCACACCCAGCCATGTCTCTCTTTCTATTGTCTCGATCCTATTCCTTGGCCCCTCCTCACTGGCCCCTCAAGCCTGCTTATGGCCTCCCCTGAAATAACAGATAACCCCACATCAACACCTGCCTTACCCTGGCACCCCACTTCCCAGGACTGACCTCCCTCCCCTGCTTCTCCCCCCTGCGCACTCTCTCGGGGTCGCTGCCTGCACAGCCTCGCCGTCTCACCCCAGTGGCAGTGGCGACAGCTCTCGCAGTGGCGCCGGCTGTGGTAGTCTGGAGCGAAGGAAAGGCCTGGTTTACACGGGTCACACTGAGAAGCCGCCAGGTCCTGGTCACAGTCCTTCACTAGGAACGTCCCTGCGAGCAGAGGGCCGGGTCAGGCCTGGGGGCTGCTGCAGGATGCCTGTTGTGCCTCCGTGGTCCTCTGGCCCCAGCACCAGGCCCTGCACATCCCTCCTTACCTGGCCTGCACATCTGGCAGCACAGCCTCTCCGGAGAGCGGTACAGCCTCTCTGGACAGCTCCCGGGGGCCGGGGTGGCCGAGAGCACAGCCAGGGCCCCCAGCACGAAGAGCCAGCCAGGGGGTGGCCAGGCCATGCTGCCCAGGGCGCTGCGCCTGCCTGTCGGCCACCGGGCACTGGGCTCTGGCACCTCTTTGCCTTTCCTGGGCAGCTGCCCTGCGTCAGCGGCAAGCTGGACCTGGGTGGTGGGCGGGGCTCTGTGTGGCCTCTTTTTTCTCACAGCAGCATCCTCCACCTCCTTCCCTTTTCCGCATAGTGGGGAGGAGGGTGTTAAAGGGCAAACCGAGACTCGCTGTTCTTCAAAGATACCCCACCACGTAGTCACCCACCTCTCTTACTTGCAGACTTGGACACCCAGAGCCCCATGTGGCTCCCTGTCCAGGCTACTGGTAATCTGCCTGTCTCCTCTCTCCCCCACTGCACCCCTTCTTTCAGAGATGAGCAGTTTTAAGAAGAAGGGGAGCTGGCCTGGAGACCCAGACTTTTCTTCCAAAATCTTGCGGTTGGAGAAATTTTGGAAGCCAGAATCCCCACGGGAGCTCCTGGTCCAGCAGGACTTCCGCCGCACAGCTATCAGACACGCTTCGAGGGACGCATCAGGGCATAACTGGCTTTGCATCAGTCGGGGTCTGCTTTTATGGCCAAGAGTGCTCGCTGCAGCATTGTTCAGAATCCAAGACCAGGGACTCGGGCCTGTAACTCTTCCTGTCACACTGGGGTAGGACATCGTGTGTGACCTCTGGTCTTCGTGCCTACAATACACGCACTGCCTACTGCCCACCAGAGCCTGCTCACCTGTCTCACCCAGTGCCACCTCACCCTCCCCTGCCTGCTCTGCCTGGGTTGTCATAGGATCGTCTCCCCTGTGCCTTAGGCCCTGGGGTGAGTTTCTGTGTGGGTCATGCTCTCTAGTTTCCCCCATTCTCCTGGGAATCTGACATGGGACATTGGACTCTGTTCTGGGACACGAGGGCCAGGTGTGCCCTCCACACTCTTGTGATCTCCCATGCCCGACAGGGAATGGCTTGCTTGTCCTGGGCCCTGTTCATTTGGGGTTTTGCAGTTTTTCCACGCTACTCATGAAATGTCACAGTCTTGTGGTCGCACCTGGTAGATCTGTCATATCTGTTCTATCTCACTCTTCAGCTTCCTTTCTCTTCATTTTTTCCATCCTCAGCCCCTCTACAGCTCCTCAGGGGGCTCTACTGAAGCGAGAAGCCACATGTGGTCACTGTCTTAGTTACTTTTCTGGTTGCTGAGACAAAATACCCAGCACCCAAAGTTAAAGGAGGAAAGGTTTATTTAGCTCACAGTGTGCAGAGGTTTCTGTCCACAGTCGGCTGGCTCCAAGGCGGGGTGGCACATGGCAGAAGGGCAGCAGTTCATGGCGGTGGAAGACAGCAAAAGCAACAAGGGACCTTACCAGCGTCTTTCTACCCCTTTTATCTTATTCAGACTACTTAGAGTGGGCAGCACTCAGACCCTTAATCTTAGTGCCCTCAGCCTTGCTCCACCAGGAATCAGGCACACACTCTAGACTCAGCCACTTCTGAGAAAGCACGAGGCTTTGGGGGACACCTAAACACAGCCATAACATTCCACCCCTGGCCCCCCAAGACTTGTGCACACCCCTTTATACAAGAAAGCATTTAGCCCATCTCCAAGAGCTACCAAAGACCTAACGGTTTCAGCATTGCTGAAAAGTCCAAGTCCAAAGTCTCCTCTGAGATTTAAGGCAAATTTTCAGTTGTGAGGCCCTGTATAAATGAAAAGAAAGTTAAACGCTTCCAACATTCAATAGCACAAGACAGACATTTCCATTCCTAAAGTTACAAGCGGGGATACAAAGGAATGGGACCAAAGCAAGTTCAAAATCCAGCAGGGCAAACATTAAATCCCACAGTTCCATTTCCAGCATCCCTGGCAATCTGTGGCAAGTTGTGAACTCCAAAGGGCTTGGGTGGCTCTGCCCTTGGGCACTTCTGGTGGTGGTAACTCCCTTGGTTACTCCCTCTCTTGGGCCGGCTCTGCTCCCTCCTTGCAATTTTCCTCATACTATCCATGTTCCTGGCTTTTCCAACCTTCTGGAGTCTCCACTGCACCTTCGGCTTCACACTCACAGCTTCACACACTGCCCTCTCAGGGGCACTGCCTGGCCTCCCAGGCCTCCTGAAATCTGGGTGATGCCTTCCTGACCCCACAGCTCTTCCATTCTGTGTGTGCCTAAGACCAGTGCCACGTGGATGATGCCCAGGTCTGCTGCCAGCTGGAAGGGGTTGAGTGCAATCACTGAGCACTCTGAACCCAATTCTGAGGAACAAATTCTCTAGGCTGCTGCCATTCTGGAACATGGTGCACCAGGGGTCTCTTCTCAAAGTAAAGTCTTTCACTTTTGCAATTTTGAGGCTGCAAAAGGTGGAGTCCTGTTGCTTCTTGTGATGCCCTCAGGTCATCTTTCTTACTCTCTTATTCCTTCTCAGGAATCAAGCTCTCCTCTGCTCTATCTTTGCAGGTGGCTACTTTACTGGAGCTTCCTTTCTGACCAAACTCAAAACATTTTAAACCATTCTGCTGGGCTCTTAGCTCTTGATTCTCAACACAGATCTGACTAAAAGCCCCCAACAGCAGCCATGCCATGGCCTCAACATTAGCCTGCCTTGAAATTCCTTCTGTGAGATTAATTAGTCCACTGCCCTTAATCTCAGTCTCAGGTAAGTCTCTGGACACAAACAAAATGCAGACAAATTTCCTGCCAAGCCATAACACACATCATCTGGGATCCAGCAGCCAATGCATTCTTCTTCCCAGCAGAAACCTCCCGAGTCTGGTCTTTAAGGGCTTTCTGGTCTTCTGAGCTCCGCCCAGAATCTCCCCTGCAGAACAGCCTAAGGCGTTCCAGCTCTGCTTCTGTAGCCGACATCTCCGACCCTTTCCTAACTCTTCCCTTGCCCACAAGCCAGTCACAAGGCTCTTGAGCCACATGGCCAGGTAATGTCACAGCAAAGACCCCACTTCTCTGGTACCAAATTTCTGCATTAGTTACTTTTCTCTCATTGCTCAGACAAAATACCTGTCACCCAAAGTTAAAGGTGAAGGGGTTTATTTAGCTCACAGTTCATAGAGGTTTTAGTCCGTAATTGGCTGGCTCCAAGGCGGGGTGGCACATGGCAGGGGACAACAGTTCATGGTGGCAGAAGACAGCAAAAGCAACAAGGGACCTTAAGAGCATCTTTCTGCCCCTTTTATCCCATCCAGGCTACTGGGATTAGGGTGGGGCCAAACCAGTCATTCACTAAACCACATGTAGTGGTTTAGTAATCACGCCCTTAATCCCAGCATCACACATTCCAGATTCAGCCACCTCTGAAAAAGAAAGCCCCCCTCATCTGCATGAAGTTTTGGGGGGCCATCTGAAAACAAGTCGTGACAGCTGCGATGTGGATAGTTGTGGGGAGTCATGTTTCTCATTCTCAGGCGGGACATCCTGCAAGGTCCCCCCACGGAGCCTGGTAACCTCAGGACCCGAGGGCTTTGCGTGACTGACAGTCTCACCCCATTCCTATGTTCGGGTGAATGTCCTCACTGCTAGCCAGGCCTTGTGGTGCACAACTGTAATCCCAGCTACTCGGGAAATGGACAGGAGTGTCTAGGCTTGAGGCCAGCCTAGGCAGTTTAGTGGAGCCCATCTCAAACTAAAAAAGAAAAAGGGTTGGGGATGTAGCTCAGTGGTACAGTGCTTGCCTAGCAAGTGCAAAGCTCTGGGTTTAAACCCCAGTACTGCAATGCAGATAAGCAAAACCAAACAACCCAACAACAAACCAGACTTCTCTGCTGGCTTTAACCCTCAAGACAGGGAAGGGGAGATGGGGCGGCAACAGGGCCTGTGGGAAGGGAGGAGACCGGAGAGGAATGGAGAGGAGGTGAGGTGGGGACCTCTGCGGAGAAACTTGCCAGAGGGACTAGAGAGCTGAGGGCCTCGGGCGGTGCCTGGACCAGGGACTGCTGCACACCTCAGGCCACCGTCCGTGGGGCAAGGCCCAGACTGCTGCTTAGCACTGTGGCAGGCTGCCTTCCTCCTGGACAGCCCTGGGCCAGACGAGCAAAGGTGGGTTTCTGGACTGGGTTCCTCTCTGGGGGAATGGAATGACCTGCCAGTGAGCTCTGCCCCACCCCGGCGAGCTCCCTGGATGGTTCCTTCCTCTTGTCCCCAGCCCTGAGGAGAGCAGCCTGCTGATATCTTCCTCATAGTCATCTACCACTACCTTCTCAGCCTCTGTAGATGCATGGTCTTCCCCACAAAGGCTGCTCTTTTCTTGAATCTGCAAAGACACACACAGAAGCCCCCGAAGCCCTTCTCTGTTTTGGGGGTGTTATTATGAAAGTTGTTGTTTCTCTAATTTCTTTTTTTTTTTTTTTTTGGTACCAGGGATCTAACTCGGGTCCTTGCGCTTGCGAGGCAGGCGGTGGAACCACAGAGCTAAACCCCTGGCCCTGTTTCCCTAATTTCTTTCAGTGAGTTTGTTATTTGTGTACAGAAGGGTGTTGATTTTTGAGTGTTGACTTTGTATCCAGCTATGCTACTGAATTTGGTTATTAAATCTAAAGGTCTTTTGGTGGAGTTTTTGGGGCCTTCTATGTAGAGTATCGTGTCACGTGCAAATAATGATAATTTAACTTCTTCTTTTCCTATCCTTATTCCTTTTCTTTCTCCTGTCTAATTGCTCTGGCTAATGTTTCCAGAACCACATCGAATAAGAATGGTGACAGTGGACATCCTTGTCTTGTTCCTGATTTTAGTGTGAAAGTTTTCAGTTTTTGAGCATTTAGTAGGATATTGACTGTTGGTTTTTCATAGATAGAGTTAATCAGGTTGAGATAAAGACCTTCTATTCCAATTTTCTGTAGGGTTTTTATCATGAATGCGTGTTGGATTTTGTTGAATGCTTTTTCTGCATTTATTGAGATGATCATATGGTTTTTGTCCTTGGCTCTGTTAGTATAGGATATCACATTATTGATTTGCATGTGTTGAACCATCCCTGTATCCTGACATGAATCCCACTTGGTCATGGTGTATGATCTTCTTGATGATTTGCTGCATTCTGTTTGCCAGTATCTTACTGAGGATTTTTGCATCTATGTTCATTAAAGAGATTGATTGGCCTGTAGTTCTCCTTTTTGGTTGGATTCTTCTCTGGTTTTGGAATCAGGGCAATGTTTGCTTCCAGGAATGAATTTGAGAGTATTGTTTCCCTTTCAATTTCATTAGAGTTTGAGAAGTAGCGGTATTAGGTCTTCTCTAAATGTCTTGTAGAATTCAGCAGTGAATCCACCAGGGCCTGGGTTTTCTTTGTTGGTAAGTTTCTAATGACATCTTCAATTTCATTGACTGATATTGGTTTATTTAGAACTTTTATATCTTCTTGATCCAGCTTCGGTAATTCATATGTATCCAGGAATCTGTCCATTTCTTCTGTGTTTTCCATCTTATTAGAGTACAGATTTTCCAAACAGGTATTGATGATCTTCTGGATTTCTGCTGGGTCTGTTGTGACTTCACCCTTTTCATCTGTAATTGCATGGATTTGAGCCTTTTCTTTCCTTTTTTGATAAGGTTGGCTAAGGGTTTGTCAATTTTATTTAATCTTTCAAAGACCCAACTCTTGGATTCGTTGGTTTTTGCATTGTTTTCTTAGTCTCCATTGCATTAATTTCTGCTCTGATCTTTATAATTTCTTCCCTTGTACAACTTTTGGGCTTGACTTGCTCTTTTGCTAGAAGCAGTTCAGCGTTAGGTTATTTGAACTTGCTCTATTTTTCTGATGTGGGAGTTCACCACTATAAATTTTCCTTGTAGGTCTGCTTTCATTGTCATTGAGTTCAATAAATTCTGGCATTATCATTTAAATGTAGAAACTGTCTAATTTCTTCTTTAATTTCACCTGTGACCCATTGGTTGTTCAGGAGGGTGTTATTTAATTTCCATGTGTTATGAAGTTCTTGTGGTTTCTTTTGCCATTGATTTCCAAATTCATTGCACTATGGTCTGGTAATATGCATGGGATAATTTCAATTCCCTTTGCATTTACTTAAGCATGTTCTATGAGCCCCAGACACCCTTCTCTTTTGAGGACTTTTGTCACTTTTGTCTTTTGGTCTTGTCTTTTGAGACAAGATCTCACCATATAGTTTAGTCTGGTGTTGAACTTACTATACAGCCCAGGCTGGCCTCGAACTCTCAGTGACTCTCCTGCCTCAGCCTCTCTAAGGCTGGGATTATAGGAGTGAGCTACCACGCCTGGCTGGACTTTCATTACTCTTGAGAGGTCCTGAGCAAACCCTCAATCTGGGCCAGTAACTATGGCCTACATGTGACATTACCTGAGGTCACTCTGCTGCTTGATATTGAGACCTCAGTATCTCCTGGATTTCCATTAAGGACAGGTCCTCGGCAGGGTGAGAGGTGGGGCTATCCCCTGACACCACTTCCAGTGGGCTGTGTTCCCATGTCCACCTCGAGTTCTGATTCTTCTGGGAGCTGAATTCTTGTTCTTGCCTGTGTCTCCTTTACCTATATTCAGCCCACAATTTGGGCACAAGACTTGCTTTAATTTCCCCAACACCAACTATGAACAGAATGCTGCTAGGTATGGCAGAATTTTCCTTTTTCTTTAATTTTGAAAACTTGTGATAAAATACACAAGTATAGGATCACAAGTTGGAGGCTACAGAGGGAGACCTTATCGTAAAACAAAACAGAACAAAAATAAAATGATATAGTGTGAAACTTATCATTGGAACCATTTTTAATCATCCACTTCAGTGGTATCAAATGCACAAATGAGGTTGTGCAAACACTGTCTCACCCATCTCCATAACTTTGTCTTATAAAATCAAGACTCTGAAGCTGGGTTTAGAGGCTGAGGTGAGAGAGGATTGCTTGAATCCAGGAGTTCAAGGCCAGCCGGGGCAACGTGGTGCGGAGGCCCAGCCTCAAAAATAAACAAAAAATCTATACTATTAAACAATTACTCCCCATTTTTCCCTTTCCTCATACCCTGGCAACAACCATTTAACTTTTCTCTGTGAGTTTTACTGCTCTAAGTATCTCATGTGAGTGGAATTCTATGGTATTTGCCTTCTTGTGACAGTGGACTTCACTGAGCATGTCCTCAAGGTTCCTCCACGTGTGTGTGTCAGAATGTCCTTCCTTTGAAGACCAGGTGATATTCCACTGTATGTATGATCACGGTTTCCTTATCTATTCATCTGTGAGTGGATACTTGGGTTCCCGCTGTATTTCAGCTATTGCTGTATTGTATCGTAGTTCTAGTTTTAATTTTTTTCTTTTCTTTTTTTTTTTTCTGAGACAGGGTCTTGCTACATAGTTCAGCCTGGTCTTGAACTCCCTGTAGCTCAGACTGGCCTTGAACTTGTGGTGATTCTCCTGCCCCAGGCTACAGAGTGCTGGGATTATAGATGTTTCCAGTTGTTTTTAATTTTTTGAGGAACCACCATACTGTCTTTCACTGTCTACACTGTTTCACATTCCCACCAACAGTGCATAAGTTTCACTTACCAAAACTTGTTATTTTGGTAGTAATCGTCCTAAGGTGATGTGAGGTAAGGGTGTGTGAAATTGTTTCTTACTGTAGTTTCAATTTTTACTTCCCTAATGATTAGTGGCATCGTGCTAAAGAGCCATTTGTGTCATCTTTGCAGAAATGTCCAAGTCTTTTGCTCATGTTTTGAATCAGTCTGTTTTACACTATTGAGTTTGGGAGCTCTCTATGTATTGTATTAATTCCTTATCGGACATGTGATTTGCAACTATTTTCTCCCATTCTATGAATTGCCTTTTTTCACTCTTTTTATATTATCTTTTTTTTTTTTTTT
>NW_004624860.1:3091157-3191322 GCF_000247695.1 Heterocephalus glaber | reverse complement strand
TTCTTCTTCTTCTTCTTCTTCTTCTTCTTCTTCTTCTTCTTCTTCTTCTTCTTCTTCTTCTTCTTCTTCTTCTTCTTCTTCCTCTTCCTCTTCTCCTCCTCCTCCTCCTTCTTCTTCTTTTTTCCTGTACCATTGGTGTCATATCTGAGAACTAATTGCTGAGCCCAGGCTCATGAAGCTATTGCTCTTTGTTTTCTTCTAAGGGTTTTATAGTTTAGGTCTTGTATAGGTAAACTCTTTCTGAGTTCCCCAAGCTGGTCTAGAGCATGTGGTCTTCCTGTCTCAGCCTCCTGAGTAGCTGGGATTTTAAGTGTGTACCACCACACTTGGCTCACAGTTACTTGATCATGTTTGTCTGAAAGTTTATTTCTGGGCTCTCTGTTCTATTCTACTGGCCTATAGATCTGTCTCTTTGCCATTACCACACAGTTTTGATTTCTATAGTTGTGTAGTAAAGTTTGACATGAGAAAGTATATATAGTATCTTGCAGCATATCTTTTTCAAGATTGTTTTGGCTTTTTGGAGTCCCTTGAGATTCCATGCAAATTTGGGGTGGTTTTTTATTTTTTTATTTCTGCAAAAATGTCATTGAGATTTTATTAGGGGTTGGATTGAATCTGTAAATAATTTGGGGTAGCATCAATACTTTAACAATATTAAATTTTCTTTTCCTTTTTTTCTTGAAATAGGATCTCACTAAATATCTCAGGCTGGCCTCAAACCCCCGGCAATCCTCCTGCCTCAGGCTCCCAAGTGCTGGGAATATAGATGTGCACAACCACCCCCAGCTTAACAATATTAAATTTTCTAGTCTGTTAACGCGGGATGTGTTTCTGTTTATTTATATTTTCTATAATCTTTTTCAGTAATATTTTATTTGATATTTATTTATTTTTATGGAGCTGAGACCTCATGCCTGCTAGGTAAGTGTTCCACCCTTGAGCTACAGTCCGAGCCCCCTGTAATACTGTGTAGTTTTCATTTCCCAGAAGGCAGACAGGCAAACATCTTTGTGGAGGCTCTGCTTTGGTGAGCAGATTTTTCTAGATTTCTTGTAAGAGTTCTAGCTTTATGTAGGAGGTTGTCATCTTCACTTCTTTTCCAGATTTCTGTCTGATGCATCTGGAGGTCTTCTCTGCCAGATCCCAGCAGGTGTTAAAGGCTTGGCCCTAGGGGCAGGGGTGTCGGGGGCAGGGGTTTCGGGAGCAGGGCTTGCCCAGCATGTGTGAGGTCCTGGGCTTCGGTCCTCAGCATCTGCACCTCTCCACATCCAGAAAAGCCTCAGCCCAAGGTGACCCATGCTTGGTGCTGGTCAGGCCCAGCTTTCTGAGTTATGGGTTCATTTGCCTGCTTGCAGCCAAGTATGAAAACAGCTCATGAAAATGGAAAAATGAATTTATTTACAATTTGGCCAAATTGAGAAGAAGCCAAGGAATGTCCAAGTGTAGATTTAGCTGAGTTTGGGCCCAGAAATGGCTGATAGAATTGAGTCCTTGTCTCAGGCCTGGGGCTGGTGGTTCATATTCCGCATGGGGAAGCTGGAGAAGCAGCCTATCTCAGAAGGAAAAATCCTGACTTTTGCAGACCGGATTTGGCCTCTTGACTAGGAGCTGATGGCCCTGTACTCAAGGCAGAGATTCCCAGTTCCCCTAGTTGAGCTCCTCACAGGCAGCATTGCAGGGGCTTTGTCGGGGGTTGAAGTTACATCCCCCAGGGTTCCCTGAGGTCTCTTCCTGAGTACTTTCTTGGGGCTTCTGACTCAGGAATATATGTGATAAGTGGTTAGAAAATTAGTTCTAGTCTGAAGTAAAGGTAATTTCGGAAATCAGATAGGGTTTCAGTGCTGACTTTTGAGGTTTTAAGTCTAGGTAGTCAGAAAAGGGCAAGACCAGTAAAAGGAAATTCTAGAAGTTACCAGGTAGGAAAAGATGTGGCTCTGAGGGGGCAGCCTTGACCAGGGACTGCGGGCTGGGCTTGGTGTGCTGAGCCCCCTCACCTCCAGTCAGGCTCTGGTGGTCTGTGGAGAGCGCCTGACTTTCGGAGCCAGAAGACCCAGTTCCAGATGTGCCTCTGCATTACACCGATCGCTCTGGCATGGCTGGGGACCTCTCTGAATCAGGTCTCCTCCCGGGGCAGGCCCAAGGGCAGTGTGTATAAAGGAAACGCCTTCCTTATTTGGGAACTTGGCACCTGTTCATTCTGTCTCCCTTCACTGGTGGTTGGGGCTCGAGTAGCAAGAAATGAAATTGAAGGAAAAGCCAGTTAGCCTGGGGCTGAACCAACAGAGCAAGGGAGAGACGGAAGAGTTCACTAAACCCCAAACACCTTGCCAGTCTGAGTGAGCAAGCCATCCATGTGCAGTGTGTGGCCCTACAGATTGTTCATACTCAGAGTTTTCTTCATACAGAAGAAAAATGAGGGGGCAGGGATTTAGCTCAGTGGTTTCACTGCCTGCTGTGCAAGTGCAAGGTCCTGAGTTCAATCCCCGGTACCAAAGAAGAAGAAGAAGAAGAAGAAGAAGAAGAAGAAGAAGAAGAAAAGTGATTTTATAAGGAGCTGGGGGAGCATTTCACCTTACAGTGGGCTCCTGGCATTTCCCACCTGCTTTTCTTTTTTTCTTTTTCTTTTTTGGTACTGGGGATCGAACTCAGGACCTTGTGCTCTTGAGGTAGGGGGCAGAACCACTGAGCTAAATCCCCGGCTCTGGGATTCCACCTGCATTTCGTGATGATCCCTCTTGCCCACCTGGCCCCTGCCCTAACCCCATCTAATGCTCCCTAGTCTAAGGATCCGAGTCCTGCCCGTCACTGGCTGCTCTATTTGCCCCCTGAGCTGTGGGTGTCATCTGATCCTCCTATTGTAAGGTCATTTCACTTCCCAGGGCTGCACTGGAGCCAAGTGGTACTGTGAAGCCAGACTGTTCCATCTTCAGGAACTTTGTGAGCCACTTACACACAGTGCTAGCTTGAAACTGGAAAATTGGCCATGGTAGAACTGTTCATAACTACCAAGTGGTATAGATTAAGGACTTTCCACCCAGGGAGTTGGCTATTAAACATTTACCCTGGCTTTCTAGAAGAGACTTATTTGTTGCCTTTAGTCCTTTTTGGACCTCAGAGAGGCAGTCTTTCCTCTCTGGGCCCCAGGCCTCTCCAGGCTTCTAGACAGATGTGTTTCCGGTTGGCTCCTATCTTCCTATCCAACCATCTCAGGATCCTGAAGTAGCAGAGCTGGAAGGAAGGGTTCTGACCCCAACACCCTTCCACCACTTCATAGACACCAGAACCTCTGACCAAGGAGGTTCAGTGACTTGCTCCCCAGAACCCAGGGGGAGCGGGTATCTGGTCCCTGTCCACTGGCAGTGAGCTGCTTCTGCTCAGGGCTCAGGACCTGCAGCGTGCTGACCAACACAGCCCAACCCTCTCCATCTGGCTGAGGGGGAGCGCTCGGTCACAGAGCTTGGTTATTATTTATTTTGGTGTTTTAGCATTATATTATTTTATTTAACAGATATAGTAGGATGCAAGGTATTGGAAATGTCATTCAGAGCAAGAGTTTTTTTCCATACTTAAAATTTTTTTTTTTGGAGTACCAGGGATTGAATTTAGGACTTTGTGTTTGTGAGGCAGGTGCAGTGCTGCTGAAAACAATTTTTTTATTAGTACAGATTTGCAGTACACAGTGATTACATCCATTGTGGGGAATTGGTACAGATACACAACACTTCCCGATTCTGTTTTTTCCTCCTTTCCCTCCACCCTTGTTTTGTTTTTTTAATTTGCCAGCATCAGATTTATTTATTTTATAAGTCTTTGTCAAGTTAATTGCCATAAACAATTAATTGTCACAAACAGGCCAAAAACATATAAAACAATTATACTAAATCGAAGTACACGTTTAGATAGCGTGGCCACACTGAATTACAATAACTTTTTTTCTCTTTCCTTTTTAAAATTATTTATTTATTTATTTATTTGGTACTGGAGATTGAACTTGGACCTTGCACTTGCGAGGCAGGCGCGGTCTGTTTCCTTTCTTAGAGCTTATTCTAAGTTCTAAGAATGTTCTGATTTTTCATGGGTTTTTGTATATATATATTGATACTCTGAATTGAACCAAGGGCTTGTGTGGGGAGCCACATTTCCAGACTTTTAAAATTCTTTATTCTGAGTAGGAAAGGAAGACTTAAAGGCATCTGTTGCTCAGGGCATGGTCCGTGTGTTTCTGCCTCTTCCTGTAGGATGAATAGTTTTAGTTTTTGATAGATAACTAATTAGATAGATAATTTGATAGAGGAGGCTGATCTGGTTATCTTTGTGATTCATTACCAACAGGACAATAATGAAAACGGAGGGCTATTGTGTGGCTTTTATATCAGCAAAGTTCATTTGAGACTGTTCCATGTTCATAGTCTGTTCTTTGCAGCCAAAGGCTACTAACACATTAGAAAGTCCTCTTGCTTTTTCTTTCTTTCTTTCTTTCTTTCTTTCTTTCTTTCTTTCTTTCTTTCTTTCTTTTTTTTAGTAAAAGAAAAACCAGCTACATATATTGAAGATGATGGGAGCAGGTCCATGGCAACAAAAAGGTGGTGTGAACAGAAAAGTGGTGCCAGAATGACAGGAAGGTAAATAGCACAGTACAGAGATAAATCAAGTCTTCGAATTTTAAAGGAAGTGCACCCTAGCCTGGGTGTTTCTCACTGGTCTTTAGGTAAGATTGACAGGAATAATTGACAAGGTGCTGAATCATCTTGGGCTTTCAATGAGCGTGTAGGTCCCAGAATTCACGCTGATTAAATTACACACAAGAAATGCAGTCCATATTTATGAACCTTTAGGAAAAGGTTACTAAAGTTCAGGACAGGAGATTTAACATTCATGTACTCTGGCCTAAAGCTTCAGAGATTTCCTGGGTCTTTGCTGTTTTATTAATTTTTTAAATAAATTATATTTTATCCCATTCCACCCTCAAGCCCCTTCCCCTCCCAATGTTTCAATTTTTTTCCTTCTATTTTCACTTTTTTAGAGAGTCTTCTTTCTACTGGTAAAGGAGATGTAGTTAAAATAATCTAAAAGAAAAATGATCTCTGCTGAATATGTTGAAGGCCTTAATTCCATGTTGGGCTCTGAGGCTCACTGTAGGTGTGGTAGAGTAATGTTACGCCAAAAATGTCCACCTCGTAATCCCCAGAACACATGAATACTCCTATGTTAACTTATTTGGCAAAGGGGGATTTTTCAGATGTGATTAGGATGGAAATGGGAAGATTAAACCTGGGTTATCCAGTGTCCACAATATAACTGCAAGAGTCCCTAAGAGGGGAGGCAAGAAGTTCAAAATCAGGGCTGGGGATTTAGCTCAGTGGTTCCACTGCCTGTCTTGAAAGTGCAAGGTCCTGAGTTCGATCCCCAGTACCCAAAAAAAAAAAAAAGTTCAAAATCAGTAGCAGGAGCTTAGATACTGAAGCAGATTTGAGGAAGAGACGGGATGAAGGATGCAAGCTGCCTTGGGAGGCTGAAACAGGAGGAAATGAATTTTCCGCTGAAGAAGGAACACAGGCCTGCAGATGCCTGATTTTAGATTCCTGACCTCTGGAATCAATCCAATAAATTTATGCTGTTTTAAGCTTCAAAAAAATAAAACATAAAACAAAAATAAAACAAAATAAAATAAAATTCTTTATTCTGAGATGGGGTCGCTAGGCCCCTAGTTAGGTCGCTAGGTAGAGTTTGAACTTGTGATCCTCCTGCCTCAGCTTCCCATAGTGCTGGGATGACAGGCATCTGCCACCACACTCCGCTCTTTCTCTTACATGCTATTTTAAAAATCTATGACACAGTTCATGAAAAAAATTAATAAAAAATTAAAAGCATTTTCTGTTTTAGACAGGGTCTCACTATGTAGCCCGGGCTGGCCTTGAACTCACTAACTCAGAGAAGTCCTCCTGCCAGGACTACAGGCATGTGCCACCGCAACCTGCTCAGATTTAACTTTTCCTTCTCATCTGGGGCATGTCAGGACACCCTGGCTCTCTAAAGAAAATATTAGATGAGGCTTCAGTAGTCTTCTGTCTCTCTCTTTTTATTTATTTATTTATTGCCTGATGACTTTTATTTTTTCATTAAAAAATTTTTTTGGGGGGGGGTACTGGGGATTGAACTCAGGACCTTGCCCTTTTGAGTCAGGTGTAGTGCCACTGAGCCAAATCCCTGGCCCCCCAAATTTTTTTATTAGTACATATTTGCCATACATAGTACTCACATTCATCATAGGGAATTTGTACTTGTACATAATATATCTTTTCTTTTCTTTGAGGCAGGGTCTCACTGTGCAGTTCAGGCTGGCCTTGAACTCACTATGTAGCCCAGGCTGGCCTCGAACTCATGGTGATCCTTCTGCCTCAGCCTCAGGAGTGCTGGGGTCACAGGTGAGCACCACCACGCCCAGCAATTCTGTCTCTCTCTGTGTCTCTGTCTCTCTATCTGTCTCTCTGATATGGGTCTCAGTGTAATGCCCAGGCTGGTCTTGAACTCAGGCTTGTCTTAAACTCCTAGGTTCAAATTATTCTTCTACTTCGGTCTCCCCAGTGGTGTGAACTGTAGGTGTGAGCCACCGCTCCCAGCCTTCAATCATTCTCCTAATGTGGAGTGAGAAAGAAGGCCTAAAGGAGAAGCCCTATGCTGGTTTCCTCACTGGTTAAACTCATCTCTGGGAAACGAAACAGCTCAGTCCGGTGGTTCCAAGTTCTTGTTTCGCTGCTTTGTGAAATTCACCTTTATGATAGAGAAAGGCACGGTCTTGTCTGTGCTGGCCTAGTGTCGCAGGCTGCTGGTTGGAGGTCTCCCGGGGCCCTAGCACACTTGTAGTGGTGTTTTGTTTTTTCATGAGTGGTGTGAGGTGCATATCATCCTAGGATCTGCTTTTTACTTTTTCAATCCAATTACATGTCTCAGAGATCATTTCGTTTTACACACAGGAAACCAGTCATTTTGTGAAGTAGAGAATGGGTGTGCAATGGCTTCTTAGCCATTCCCTTGCTTGTGAATACTGAACTCGCTTCCAGCATTTCAGCTACCAACCGGGTGGTGTAAAGTCCCTGTGCGTGTGGGGCTGCTTCTCTAGAGCAGGGCTGGGGGATGTTTTACAGACGAGTGGCCAAACTGCACCCCACGCCCACTTCGTTATTGCAAAGTGGCAACTCTGAAATTAAGCCCTAATCCTGAGGTTTTAGTTTAGAAAAGCAGTTACACACTTGGCTCGCGTGTCGACAGAGAGGGCTCTGCCTGCCTGCTTCGGCTCGAGTGCCTTAGGTTCTCCGCCCTGCTCTAGGATAGACCCTGGGCACCCTGCACAGTGGCTCTACCTGTTCACATGGGCACCTCCTAGCCAGCTCTCCACAGAGCAAACCCTGAGCTGCTTCCCAGAGGAGAGCGCGGACTCCTCCTGTGACCCTTGGCTGTTTGCATCCTCGGCTGTGACTGACGTTTCTTTATCCCTGTGTCACCGTAAGTGCTCTGAAGCCCAGCCCTGGCTCTTGCAGATTTTTGCCAGCTGCTGGGGTCAGAAGAGCCTGGCCTCAGGCCTGCCCGTGTGGATCCCTCTCTTGTCAGAGGCCGCTTTCTGACCCAGGACACTTCCACCCTCAAATGAAACCTGGCACTCATAACGGTCCCCCAACTCTCCCCTCCCCCCTGCCAGCCACTCTTCTGGTTTCTACGAATTCACCTCTACAAACTTGTGTATAGATGGCATTATCCATTGTGTAACCATTTGTGTTCGGCTTCTTTCATTTGACTTGGTACCTTCAGAGTTCGCCCACGCTGTAACCTCTGTCAGAACTTCACTCCTTTTTATGCTGAAAAATATCCCACTGAATGAATATATATTTCATTTTTTATCCATTCATCAGTTGCTGGACATTTTTGTTTTTTGGGTTATTTGGAAAAATACTGTCATTAGCACTTATGTATAAGTTTTTGTGTGAATATATTTATATATAATTTATTTTATTTTAATTTAGTTTTTTAAAGACAGGTTCTCACTATGTAGTTTAGGCTGGCCTCAAACTCATAAGGATCCTCCCGCCTCTGCCTCCTGAGTGCTGGGATTACAGGTGTGCACTACCAGGCCTGGCTCTTGAATGTGTTTTTTTTTTTTTTTTTTTTCATACCAGGGATTGAACTCAGGACCTCGAGATTGCGAGGCAGGCATGGCTCCACTGACATAAATCCCCGGGCCCTTGAACATCTATTTTGAATGTGCCTGGCTATGTGCCTGCTGGTGGAATTGCTGAGTCAGATGGCAGCTCCCTGTCTAACTCTGAGGCGCTGACGACTGCTCCCCACAGCAGATGCACATTTCACATCTCTGCCAGGAGTCCACACAGACAACATTTTTGCTACGTGCTTGCCAACACACATTCATTTGTGTTTTAAAAAACTTTTAGCTGTGACTTTTGTAAGTCACACCTAGTTGATGTAAAGTGGTATGTCATTATGTCAATGTGGTTTTGATTCATATTTCCCAAAGACTAATGCCATTGTTCATCTGTTCTCTGTATTTATTGGTCATTTGAGTCTCTATTCTCTGGAGAAATGTCTATTTAAGTCCTTTGCTGCCGCAGACCAGCTGCAGTCGATGTCGATGTAGGGTAGGAAGGGGAGATGTCCTGGGCCGGCGATGAGAAAAGAACCTTCACAAGCAATGTTCAGGCTCCCTCTGAGAAGTCTCAGGGTCTGATTTATTTTTATATCTTTAAGCAATAGCTAGGAGGCATTGGGCGCAACATGTTTACATTTTAGGTTGCCTTAGTAGTATCTATTGAAGTAAAGGTTATTTTTTGCTAAACAGAGTATATTTTTTCTAAGCTGATTCATTTCATTGAACATCATGAATACATTTTTAAAAATTACAATTTTTCCCTTATTTTCCCATACCTAAGCAGAACAGAAGGTAACTTAATCAAAATCTCTATATCGGTGGGGGTATAAGCAAGATTTAATTAATTAAATGTCAAACTTGTGGTCGCCAGCTGGCCCTTGAAAAACTGCACAATGGTTAATATAGTTTGCTATTAGCTCTCTATTTTTCTATACCTCTATTTATCTTACCTAAGTGTCATTTGGGTTCATAGTCCATGAGGAGGAGATATTTCCAGCACTTTGAGAAATATTGAGTAACTTGCCCCCTTAATGTATTTACCTGTCTTAACGTTCTTTCTATTTCCCATTTCCCACTATTTCTTACATCTAAAGTCTGTCCTTCCAATCTCTTTATAAGACCCCTTTAGTAAAAAGAATGTCAGCAACAAGAGAGGGAGTTATAGTAGTGGGAAAACAGAGGGGGTTTTAGGAGAGGTTTCTTTAGGAGTGGATGTGGCAATAGAACTAAGAGAAACTGGAATTTGGGACTTGTGAGCCAGATCAGATTTCAATATATCATTACCAGTTTGCCTCATGGAGAGTTTGTTGTTAGTCACAAACACAATGACTCCTGTGATCAGAGTAACAATTATAAACATTATGGCAAGAAAACATAAAACATGAGGGTACGATGTGTTCCCCCCTTTCTTTCCCCCAGCTGGGACTTTGTCAAGCAGCATTGGAGGTCGGTTGGGCTTCACCACTTTGCCCCTGTTTACAGTGGGTTGTTTTTTAATTATTGAATTGCAAGAGATTTTAAATGTATTCTTAGGACTAGACCCTTATTAGATATGCAATTTTCAGATTTTTTTGTTTGTTTTGTGGTATTGGGGATCCTCGGCCCTTTTTATTTTCTATTTTGAGACAGGTCTCAGTAAATCACTAAGTTGCCCAGGTTGGGCTCAACCCTGCTGCCTCTGCCCCCAGAGTGCAGGGGTCACAGGCATGTGCCACACACAGGCTTCTGTTCTGGGGGGTCTTTTTCTCACGCAGGATCTCTCTGTGTGGTCCAGGCTGGCCTCAAGCTTGCAGTAGTCCTCCTGCCTCAGCCTCCCAAGTGCTGAGATAACAGGTGTATGCCACCATGCCCGGCTGTGGGGTCTTTTTACTTTCTTTTTTTGGGGGGGGGCACCAGGGATCGAACTCGGGACCTTGTACTTGTACTTGCAAGGCAGGAGTGGAACCAATGAGCTAAATCCCCGGCCCTCTCTGCCATTTTTTGGTTTCATGATAATCTTTGATTCATAAGACCTTTAAATCTCGAAGTCTGATCCATCCGTTTTTTGCTTCTGTTGGTGGTATTTTTAGTGTCATATTTGAGTGTTTTCTACCCAAGTACGAGTCAATCGCCAGATTTTCAGGTATTACCACTTTCTAATCTAGAACATTCTCATCTCCCCTGAAAGAAGCCTCACACTCATTTTCTTTTTATTTTTTTGGTACCGGGGATTGAACTTGGTTCCTTGCACTTGCGAGGCAGGTGGCAGAACCACTGAGCTAAATCCCCAGCCCACAATCATTTTCTTCTAAGAGTTTTACAGTTTTAACTCATTTTTAATTCTTTGATCTATTTTGTTTTTCTTTTTCATTCTTTGTTTTCTTTTCTTTCTCTCTTTCCCTCCCTTTTTCTCTCCCTCTCTCCCCATCCCTTTCTTCCTTTCTTGCCTTCTTTCTTTCTCTCTCTCTTTCCTTCCTTCCTTCTCTCTTTCTTTTGCGCAGGGGAATCACCCCCACCCCCATACTCGTTAGCCAAGAGTTCTACCAGTGAGATACACCCCTAACCAGAGTTAGTTCTTCATATGATTTTAGGAAGAAATCAACCTTCATTCTTATGCCTATAGATGTACAGTTGTCTCACCGCCTCTGTGGAAAAGACTATTCTTTTCACATTGAATGGTCTTGACACCTTTATCAAAGCCAATGGTTTACACATTGGTTCTGGACTCTCAATTCTCTCTTTTTTGTCTTTTCAGTTTTTTGAGACAAGGTCTCCCTATGTAGCCCAGGCTGGCCTAGAACTCATGGTGATCCTCCTGCCTCGGCCTCCAGAGTGCTAGGATTACAGGTGTGCACCACCATGCTCAGCTAGGACTCTCAATTCTATTCCACTGATCTATGCTCATCTTTGTGCCAGAACCACAGTTTCAATTACTGTAGCTTTATAGTGAGTTTTGAAGTTGAAGAGTAAATCATCCAACTTTGTTCTGACTCTTCAGTGCCTCTTGCATTTCCATATGAATTTTAGGATCAGCTTATCCATTTCTGAGAAAAAAGACAGCTGGAAGTTTGACAGAGAGCCCACTGGATCTGTGGATGGAATTGGGGAGCATTGTCCCCTTAATAACGTCATGCCCTACAACCCATCAACACAGGTGTCTTTCATTTACTTAGAACTTCTTTAAGATCTTCCAACAAGATTTTGCAATTTTCAGTGCGTAAGTCTTGCAATTTCTTGGTTAAATTCATTTCTCAGTTTTTTCTCTTTCGCGCTATTGTGTGGAATGCTTTCCTCTAATCTCAGGTTTCCTTTTTAAAATATTTTTTCTAATTTCATTTTTAACTGGTCCATCAGCCGTGTTGAGCGTGAACGTGAAGCCAGCCAGTGCTCTCTGCAGAGCTGGAGGGCGATGCCTGGGTGTGGGCGTGTTGCCCTGACACCCTGCGGGCTGGAGCTGGGGCTTTCCCGTGACTGATCTGAGGTGGGGAGTCTGATTCCGTGACGGGAAGAGGAGCTGGCGGCGGACTCACTTTTCCCATTGGCTCCGGCTGGGGCGGGGCCGGGGCCGGCGGCGCCACCCTGCACAGCTGGGGCTGGGGCGCGGCTCTCCTCTGGTGCCTGGGAGCCTTAGCGGCTGGAAACCCGGCTCGAAGGCCGGCTGGACGCACAGGGCGCGCCGCCAACGGGAGCCGGAGCGGGCTCAGCCCCTGCCTTCTCCACCGGGACGGGCAGCGAGGGAGCTCAGACTGGGAGCCAGAGAGGAAGCGTTGAGGAGCAGGAGGCCGCGGGACCAAGCTCGCGTGTCCTGGCCGAGGGAGGCGCAGGCCTGGTGTGGACAGCATGGCTCTGAGGCCTCTCTCGGTCGAGGAACGCGGCGCAGGACGCCGTGCTGCGCATCCGAGTCCCGATGTCTGAGGACGCGGGAAAGGCCCGCAGGTCCGCAGGTACTGGCATGGCAAAAAAACATTAGTCTATTGGAAGTCGGTCCCGCAGCTCAGCGGGAAGTGCGGCCAAGCCCCCAGACACACATGGTCAGCCCTTTCTGCCTCGCAAGCTGAAATTGCAAATTTTGTTCTTCTATGATGAATCAAATAAAAATTGAGCATCTTTGTTCTTTTTCAAAGTATGGGTTTTGTAATTTATGGTATAGTGAGACAATCACCTTCACTTTTTAAAATTAAAATCTGATGAACTCAAGCTGAACAATCTAGATTCCATTGACCATAAATTCCACTATAAATATAGTCCACTGAATTCCCTTAAATATTTTATTTTTTCCTTTTATTAATAGTTTCGTTAATTTTACACAATGTTGGGCCAGGGTTTTAGCTCAGTGGTTCTGCCGCCTGCCTCACAAGTGCAAGGTCCAGAGTTCCATCCCCGTACTACCCCCATACTCCCCCCCAAAAAAAAGAAAAAAAGATTTTACACAATATTGGGTTTCAATGTGTCTAATACCCCATTTCAATCTTATCCATCCTTCATTGCCCTCCCTTTGCTCCCTCCTCCTCTCCCGATTCCCTCCCTTCTGTCTAATGGTCTCCCTTCTACTTTTATGTCATTGTCTTTAGATTTCGCACAGTAAGGGAGAACGTGATATTTTTGTCCTTCTCAGTCTGGCTTACTTTGCTGAACATGTAGCTCTCCAGTTCCATCTATTTTCTTGCAAATGACAACATTTTGTTCTTTCACACACCATGTTTTTCTTTACCTATGCATCTGTTGCTGGACACGCAGGCTGGCTGTGTATCTTGGCTGCTGTGAGCTATGCCGGTGAACATGGGGAGGCAGGTGTTCCGTGACTGACTTCAGTTCCTTCGGGTACATACCAAGGGAGGTGTGGCTGGATTGAATGGCAGTTCTAGTTTTAGATTTTTGAGGAACTCAATACTGATTGCTATTAGTATAGGGGCTATCCTAATTTACATTCCCTCCATCCTCACCAGCATTTGATATTTTGTATTTGTGGATAGCCATTTCTACTGAAGTGAGATAGAATCTCTGTGTAGTTCTGATTTGTGTTTCTCTAATGCCTTAAAATGGTGAGCATTTTTTCATATACTTGTTGGCTATTTCTACTTATTTTGCAATGTGTCTGTTCGATTCATTTACCATTATTGATTGGGCCATTGTTTTTTTTTTTTTTCATATTGGGGATCAAATTCAGGACATTGTGCTTGCAAGACAGGTGGCTGCAGCACTGAGCTAAATCCTCGGCCCTCTTGTGTTAAATTTTTGAGTTCATTTTTTTTTTTGTCAATCTGATTTTGTTTTTAATTAAGTGTTATGGTCGTATACAAATTTGTGCTGATGTTGTACTTTCCCCACTTTAATCTTTCTAATAAGCTGACAAAAAGCACCACTGCCAACCACACATAAAACAGTAATTTCAATCTTGTGTTTTTATTTATTTTATTTTATTTTTTGTTTTTAAATAGCCGTTTAAATACTATCCTGAATAATAACTCTGTCTGACTTAAAGAATTCAAAAGTAAAATCTAATTTGCTATTGTATCATGCTGACTTTTGAAAGGATCTGGACTTTTAGACCAACTATAAAATGTGAGAAGTGTTAAATATTCTTTATTTGGTATTATACATACACCACACTAAAATGCCTTTTAGTGAATAAAAGGCAGCAGTTTTCCTTAGATACAGGAAATTCTAATTAAATTGGCATAGTCAAGACCAAAGGTATAGACATTCCTTCCTTGTCTTCGACCACTGCCTTTAACAAGCTAATAAATACAAATTGAAATGGGAGTCTTGCTTGGTTTTGAGACAGTGAAGGATTTCCTTGGTATTTAAACATATTCACACAACCAGTTATTTAAATCTAAATATGAAACCAACCTTCAGTAGGTTTTGAGATAACATTCTCAATCTTTGTGCAAATCAAGTCCAACCATATAGTTAGAAAGGGAAAACAGTAATAGAATTTATTGAACTGGAGTTACTATCAAAACTTGAAAAAAAAGGCCTGGGATTTAGCTCAGTGGTTCCAGCGCCTGCCTCGAAAGCGCAAGGTCCCAAGTTCGATCCCTGGTACAAAAAAAACCCCCAAAAAACCCTTGAAAAAAAAGGATATCCATTGAACTACAAGCCAATTTTACTTAAATCAGGACTGTCCAGCAAAAATATCCTGTCAGCCACTCATGATCTGAATTCTGGTGTATAAGAGCTATTAAATTATGGTACACATAAAAAAGCCACGAGACATTTCTGTTCTGTAATAAATAAGGCAGTGACTTACTCATTAGCAGATTTTTTTTTTTTTTTTTTGTACCAGGGATTGAACTCTGGTCCTTTCACTTGCAGGGCAGGCGGTGAAACCACTGAGCTAAGTCCCCGGGCCTCTCCCTTCTTAAAGCCAGCAAAGATCATCTTTGTTCCAGGGATGTGCTTCTTGGGATTCTCAAGTACTCCATCAGAGTGTCCTCTCCCCAGGTGCTGCCTTTGTTCTCGTTGGCATCTTTGTAAGAATCCGACAGCCAGAGCTGTCTTCCACCCACCCAGACTGCGGAGATCTGGCCCAGGCTGTGCTTGCCTCCCTCCTCCACAGTGCGGCACTGTGCACACTTCTGTACAGAACTCTTCTTGCCTTTCTCAACATCACATCTTTTAAAAATTTTTCATTTTTGTACTGGGGATCGAACTCAGGACCTTGCGCTTGCGAAGCAGGTGCAGTGCCACTGAGCTACATCCCAGTCTCACCATCACCTAGTTTTAAATCTGCTGCGGCTCCCATGCCCGGTGCTCACCGCTTTTTCATTGTTACCAGCAGGAAGGTCCCAGCCCAGAAGCCAGACGTCCTGCTCTCTACAAGGTTTTGAGTTCTTAATCTGAATGTGAACCTTATTGGAAGATTAGCAGACAAGGATTTTCTCCCATTCTGTAGGCTGTCTCTTCACTCTGCTAGTCATTTCCCTTGTTGTGGGGAAACTTTTTAATTTGATGTATTCCCATGTATTGAGTCTTGCTTTTATTTCCTGTGCTGTTGGAGTCCTGTTTAGGAAGTCTTTGCCTGGGCTTATGACTTCAGGTGTTTCTCTTACATTTTCTATTAGCAGTTTCAGAGTTCTGGGTCTTAGACCCAGGCCTGTGATCCATTTCGAATTGATTTTGTACAGGGTGAAGGACAGGGACCCGGCTCCAGCCTCCTCCAAGTGGAGGTCCTGCTTCCCAGCACGGCTGTTAAGGAGGGCGTCCTTCTCCAGTGTTTGCTTTGGCCCTGTCAAGAGTGAGCTGGCTGTGATGTGTGGGTTTGTTCTGTGTCCTCTCTCTGTCCCACTGGTCCGAGTGTCCCTTTCTGCCGGAACCGTGCTATTTTGTCACCTCGCCGTTGTGTCACCGTTAGAGACTGGGTATTGCAGTGCTGCCAGCCCTGCGGTGTTTGCTTCGGTTCGGTTTGGCTGTTCTGGGTCTTTCCTGTTTCCATATGACCTCTGGGATGTCTGTCTGATTCTGTAAAGAATGTCACTGGTACTTTGATGGGATTCCATTGAATCTGTCCAGTGCTTTTGCTAGGATGACCATTTAACCACATTCATTCTGCTGCTCCCTGAACATGAGTCTTTCCATCTCTAGTGTCTTCTTTGATTTCTTCCTTCAGAGTTCTGAAATTGTCTTTGTAGAGTCTTCTATCTCCTTGATTAGATTGACCCCTAGGATTTGTTTTGGAAGCTATTATGAATAGAATTGTTTTCCTGATTTCTTTCTCAGGTAGTTCATTATTGGTGTATAGAAAAGCTATTGATTTTTTAATGTTGATTTTATAGCATGCTACTTTGCTGAATTTGTTTATCAATGTAAAAGACTTTTGGTGGAGATTTTAGGGTCTTCTAAATATAGGATCATATTGTCTACTCTCTTAAATATTTTAAATTGTGTATCCAAATTTAACATACTGGATTTGCTTTTTAAGTGCTCAGAAGCATGACTGGACAGGCTTCTTACCCTGACAAGAAATCACCCCTAAATAATTAACTGTCATTTGTAAGTCTAATAAATGTTTACATACAGAGAATTTTAATTCCTTAAACATTATGATTCTGTTTATAGTCAACATGTTTTATACCGTTCAGCTTAGAGTCATCAGTTGAAGTGATTATACCTTTTAAATTGCACATTTTATATTATTTTATTTATAGTGCTGGGGATCAAATCCGGGGCCGTGTGCATGCTGGGCAATAAATTACACATTTCAAGTAGCATAAGTAGGTGAATGTGTAGCTGTACTATGTCAAATTCTTTACAAAAGCTTTACGGAAACGTCGTACAATTTAAAAACAAGTCCTCGTTGCTTGCCCCACGGCAAAGCTTGCTCGGCCTACGTTTGCTCTGCGTCATCCCTTCTGACGTGCGTCAGTGCAGCTTTGACGGTGAGGGGCGTGGAATGAGGGACACACGCTGGAGGTTGGGCCCCATGACGTCTGGGGAGCCGGAAAGAGGCCACGCCTCTGCCGCTGTGGTGGCCGGAGAGCGCTGGAGCCGGCGGGAGAGACGCTGATGTGAAGTGGGGAGGAGCAGAGCCAGCGGGAACCCGTGTCCTTCCCCCGCAGCCTGGCCTCTGCTGTGCAGCTGCTCGCCTGCCTGGCTGGAGCAGAGGCGGGCGGCTGCGGGCCTGGCTGCTGCCCTGCACACAGCAAGCCTGAAGATCAGCGACAGTGTGTGCAAGGGAGCAACAACTGGCGCCCAGGGGACGTCTGGGGCTTCGGCTGTGCTTTCTGCCTTGTGGACCGTGCACACTTCTTTCGTGGCTCACACTAACAGAGAACAGACACTCCAAGGACTGGGTTCCATCTTAGCCAGGTCGGGGTGGGACAGAGCCACCCAGGTAACTGCACGTCTTCCTAGAGTTTAAAGGATGCTTGTCGCCTGGGGAGAAGTTTCACTGTCTCAAGTGGAAAACGTGCGACAGTGATGTGTGATTCTGCTCTCAGGGAGGCTGACTGCACTGTCAGAGATTTGAGCCTTCCATCCCAGGTCTGGGGCCCATATGCATCTAGGTGAGTGCTCTTACCTGGGGGACTCAGTACACTAAATTCTCTCGAATGCACTTACAAATTTAACATTTCTGATGTTATCCAAGTCTCTACCCTTCTGATAGGTTTAGATTTGTAAACTTCCTTCTACTAGCGTACCTAGAAGTCTGGAGTCCTCACCCAAACTGGTGACTCTTCCTTTTGGCCTGACTTCTAGATCCTTTTCTTACTCTTCCAATCTTGCTAGGTCACAACTCTACATTTTTTTGTTTTTTGGTACCGGGGATCGAACTCAGGACCTTGCACTTGCAAGGGATGCAAGGCGCCAAAGACCTAAATCCCTGGCCCAACTCTGTACACATTTTAATACCTCTGCAGGATTCTGCTCATGGGCCGAAATGACACAAATGACCCTGACCGAGCCCTGGGTGGGACTCTGCAGGGCCTCAGGAGTGGAGACCGGAAGTGCAGGCTGCTTTCACCCAGTATCAGGATCTCCCACAGCCAGGGTGGAGATTTCCCCTTGGAAGAGGGGAGGTCCGTGATCACCTCTGGGAGGGCACCAAAACCGGCAAGACGCATGCTCCAACTGTGCCGGAAGCAGCGGGCGACCCCTAGCTGCCGGTATAAGGGTCGTGGAGGCCAATTGCATAACCGGAGCTTCCAGCCTTGGTTTACTGACCAGCAGCCTGCTTTACAGCGGGAGGCGCCTTGTCCCATCTGTCTGGGCCTTGGGCGCCCTCTGGTGGCAGAACCGCGGTTTTGGTCTTGAGCATGTCTCAAGCCCTCTAAGCAGCACGGCGGCGGCCGAAGGTGCGGTTAGCAGCCTCAGGCCCTGGCTTCAGTCTCCCACACCAAAAGGGCAGATTTGCTGTCTGCCATTGTCCAGGGCTTTCCTGTGTCTGCAGAGCCGGCTGGCGTGCGACCCAGGATGGGAAGGGGGCACTGATGTGGGCAGAGCGCCTTGTCCAGAGGGCTCTGTGGCTCTCTCATCTAACCCAGCAGAACCACCAGAGCTTATCCGATCTTAAAAGCCCCTGCTCTTCAAAGTCCCGTTTAGCTACACTCTAGACCTGTGGTTCTTAATTGGGTTTGAGGGGATCAATGGGCCCCTTTGAGCATCATTAAAAAAGATAATTATCGGGCTGGGGATTTAGCTCAGAGGTTCCGCCCTCTGCTGTGCAAGCCAAGGACCTGAGTTAGATCCCCGGTACCAAAAAAAAAAAAAAAAAAAAAAAAGAAAGATAATTATCTTTAGCTGGGCACAAGCCTGTAATCCCAGCTACTTGGGAAGCAGAGGCAGAAGGATCACAAGTTCAAGGCCAGCCCGGGCAATTTAGCAAGACCTTGTTTCAAAGTAAAAAATAAAAAGGACTGGGGATGTCATTTAGTGGTAGTGTTGCTTTGGGTTCAATCTGTAATGCTTGGAGAGAGAGAGAGAGAGAGAGAGGGAGCAGTCCTTTAGACAGCGACATATTTGCAATATTGTGAATGGGATTTCAAGGAGTCAGTGTCCCTGGGACGCCCTCATTCCACATCTCTGTCCCTATTAGTTTCTCAGAGGCTTGATGCCTTGGATAATATGCTGGCCCCTGAGGGTGCTGCCAAGGTGGCCTTAGGAACAGGCTCTGCAGAAAGGAGGATGATGCAAGGTGAAATCTCTCCTCACGAGGTGAACAGCATCAGCCTTGGGCGCGTGTGAAGGCTGCTTTGTGTTGAGAAACAGAGCTTCCTCTTATGAAATTATCTGAGAAAGACCAATGACAGAAATAGGTGATTCATATAATCTCAAACAGAGACGATCTCCATGTGGTGTAAAGGGGGGATCTGAATGAAGTGAAAGGCAGCCACTCTCTGGAAGGATTTCCCAAGGCAATTCCTCTTACACTCCAGTTCTGGCCAGTCTCAGAAGGTCTGAAATGTCTCTTGCAGTTTCAAGCCCAGTTCTTGTCTGATAATAAAGGAATTAGAATAAAAGAGCTGCCTCAGGAGATAAGGCAAGCGGGCATAGTGGCCCATGCCTGTAATCCCAGTATTTGGAAGGCTGAGGTAGGAGGATCGCCACAAGTTCAAGGCCAGCCAGGACCACATAGTGAAAACTTGTCTTAAAAAAAAAAAGAGAGAGGGACAAGGGAAACCATGTAAGAGATCCCCAAAACACACTAGCCTGCTTCTAGAAGAAATTTTAAAACAGCAAATTGATCCATGTCCCTTTAGAAGGGATCCATGTCCTTTTAAAGGGATATTTTGGTTGTGTATTATTCACTTCTGCAGCAAATGTTTACTTAATTCATATTGGAAAAGAGAATTTTAGAGTTAGGAGGCATTTCAGGCAGCTCTTTTTCTAATTCTTTTATTCTCAGACAAGCAACGCAGCAACCAGCAGGTAAACTGCTGTTCATTCATCCATTCGGTGAACTTTTTGATCACTTCTGATGTGTCAAGAACTGGGCCTTAGGGCAGGGGATTTAGCTCAGTGGTTCCTCTGCCTGCCTCGAAAGCCCAAGGTATGGAGTTTGATCCCCGGTACAAAAAAAGAAAAGAATGAAAGAACTGGGCCTTTATGTGGAATCAAAGAAGAACAAACCCTGATCCAATGAGGTAGAGACATATATAGGGAAACAACCATAATTTCATAGAGAAAGTGGGTTTTTTGAAATTTATTTTTGTCAGTACACATTTGCAGTACATACTGTTTAACTCCTTGTGTGGAGTTGGTATGCGTACACAACACACCGGAACTCCTTTTTCATCCGCCCTCCCTCTACTCCCTCCTTTCCTCCATCCCTTGATGGCCTTTCCCTTTGGGAAAGAAGGTAACTGTTTTTAAACATTCTTTTGTTTTGAGACAGGGTCTCCCACGTGGCCCTGGACTCTCCCATCTCAGCCTCCAGCTGGCTGGGCCTGCAGGTATGACCCGTGCTGGGTGTGAGATAACTGTTTTCATGGAGGCTTCAAAGCTCAGAGGAAGGTTATCGGGAGAGCCAGCTAAATCTGTGAGGGTGAGGGCCATGCGGGACCACCGGGTGGTGCAGGCCGGGCAATGAGCCAGGTGTGAACTCTTGCCTGCGTCCACTAAGGGAGGGCCTCTCTTCTAACTTGTGCCAAGGTGCACTGTGGGCTTGGGTCCTGAGATGGGCACACAGGGAACTAATGAGAGCGAGATGCAGTAGAGGAGAGGTCAGCCTATGCAGAAGGACAGAGTGAGGCACAATCAAGCTCTCTCTCTCTCTCTCTCTCTCTCTCTCTTCTTTTTTGTACTAGGGATTGAGCTTAGGACCTCATGCTTGCCAGGCAGGCGCTATGCTGCTGAGCCACATCCTACCACAGGAGGTGCACTTTCTACATCTGGAGTGCGTGCAGTGGTGAGCTGGGAAGGGAACCTGGGTCCCTGCGGCACCGCCCACCTCTTGGAGAGGTGGAGCCTCACCTTGTGCAGGGCCAGAATCTGAGATCCAAGGGGCATCTGCCTGCCCCAAAGCCAGGTTCTCAGCGGCTTCATAGGGCTTAAAAATGCTCACACTCTTTGATTCAACAATTGTACTTCTAGGAATCCACGCTAAGGGAATAAGTGGAAATGTGTGCAAAGAAATAGTGATAAAGATGTCTGTGAAAAACTTTTTACAACAAAAAAACAAACAAAAATGTGTATATGCACCAACCCAAAAAACTATCTAAATGCCCAACAATAAGAGATTGGATAAATAAATGGTGCTGGAAAAATTGGGTTTCAACTGGCTAAAGATTAAAACTAGACCTGTATCTCTCGCAATGCACTAAACTAAAATAGAAATGGATTAAAGACCTAAATGTTAAAATAGAAACGCTGAATGGGCTGGAACAGAGGTTAGGTAGAACTCTTGAAGACATTGGTGTAGGAAAAGATTTTATGAACAAAGCCTCAGTTGCCCATAAACTAGGACAAACAATCAACAAGTGGGATCTCTTCTTACTGAAAAGCTTCTGCACAGCAAGAGAAACCACCAGCAGTGTGAAGAGACAACCCACAATGTGGGAAAAAATTTTCACCAGCTGTCCCTCAGACAAAGGTCTACTATCTCGAGTCTATAAAGAACTTAAAAAAATCAGACCTCCCAAATTTAAAGACCCAATCCAAAAACAGGCATCTGAAAAGAACAGACATTTCTCAAAGAAGTAGAAATGGCAAATAAACATATGAAAAAACGTTCAGCATCACTGGTCATTCAAGAGATGCAAATGAAAACAAAGCTGAGATTCCACCTCACCCCAGAAAGAATGGCTGCTATCAAGAAATCAACCAATAACAAATGCTGGCGGGGCTGTGTGGAAAGAGGAACCCTATTCCACTGCTGGTGGGAGTGTAGACTGGTGCAACCACTGTGGAAATCAGTAGGGAGACACCTCAAAGAACTAGGACTGGAAGTCCCATTTGACTCAGCTATTCCACTGCTGGGGATCTTCCCTAAAGAATTAAAAGAATCATACCACAGTGATATATGCGCACCCATGTTCATAGCAGCACAATTTGTGATAGCTAAAACTTGGAAACAACCCAATTGTCCATCAACTGGAGACTGGATAAAGAAAATGTTTGGATTTTTTTTTGCTTAAATTCTTTTATTGGTACATTTTAGGTATACAGTGCATTTACATTTATCATTAGATGCTTGTACCTGTACATGATGTATCTTGGTTCTTATTTTTTCCCCATTCCCTGTGCTCCCTTCACCCCCTCCACCCAAAAATATGGTTTTTTAAAATAAACTGGAGTATTACTCAGCCATAAGGAATGAGAAACTAGAGACATTTAGAGCTAAATGGATGCACATTGAGGCGATAGTCTTAAGTGAAATAAATAGGACACACGTGTAAATACTGAATAGTTTCTCTAGTGTGAGAAACTGGAAGGGTAAATAAGGACTAAAAGATATAATAGATAATGTGAAATAGGAAGAAAAGGAGCAAAGGGGAAGGGAAGTGGAAGGAATACGGGAAAGGAAAGAGGGGAATGGAATTAATATGAGAAAAAGAAAAAATTGAAAAAAAAATCTTTGTAGATAGGGAGGGGTGGAGGGGTTGAAGGGAGGGGAGGGGATGAGGAAAAAATAAGAACCAAGATGGATCATGTAAAGGTGCAAATTTCCAATGATGAATGTCATTATATTGTATACCATAAATATACCAATAAAATTAATTTTAAAAAAGAGACTGGATAAGTACATTATATTATGAACGATGGAATATAAAATAGCTATTGAAATGATATATTAGCAGTATATTATTAATATGAGAAGAGACTCTTAATACATTAAATACATTATTGAATGAGTAAGTAGTTACTGGTCTTTTTTCTCAGTATCAGGAATCGAACTCGGACCTTGCGCTTGCCAGGCAGGTGTGGTGCCACTGAGCTATATCCCAGCTTGCATGACATAAGGAAATTAACCCATGTGCTGAATACTGTTTTTATAAATATATAGAACAATTTATGCCTTGAGGACAGAGTACTGATTAATTTAAAGAAAGATGATGGTGGTGATTTTTTTTTGAGACAGGGTCCCACTACGTGGCCCAGGCTGGCCTCAAAGTCCTGGCAATCCTGTCTCAGCCTCCTGAGTGCTGGGATTATAGGTGGCCACCACCTCCCCAAAGATGGTGGACATTTTTATTTCATGTTTTTGTTAACTTCAATCCTCTAACTTTTTTTTCTATAAAGAATAAGTCTTCCCTATGCAACAATGACAAAGACAGTTACAAGAGAGTATTTATGAGACGTCTGTCTCCTGGGAGACAAGATGTAGGCACTTTGGTTCACTGAGAGTGTTGAAGCACTCAGAGTGGGCCTGGCACACAGTTGGACGCCACCAAATGCCAGCTCCTGGTGCTACTGCAGGTGCACTGCAATAACAGCTCGATGTTGGCTGCCGCGGCTGCTCTATATGAGAGCGCTGCTACAGCGACCCACGACTGCCACGCTCCGGGAGTGCTGTGACTGACTGAGGCTCGGTGACAGGGCCTGAGGCCATGGAAGGCACAGCCAGGGCCTTGAATTTTGGTCCTCAAGATTCCCTCCAGGTAAGAAGGCAGCAACGTCTGGATGGGAGGTGGAGCTGGGGACAAGACAGCGAGGGAGAGGCCGGTCATCAGGCTGCTCCGGACCGGCGGCCGTGGAGATGTCGGGCTCCGTGTTGGGCTGCTGGGCTGGATTTCCCCAAGCGCCCCCATATCTAGTCTAGGCTGCCTTGGTCTGGAGGCCTGGGCCTGGGCGGGCCCAGCAGCGGGGAGGCTCCTGGGAGAGCATCCGAGTGGGGCCGAGGTGCAGCTTCCTCTCTCGAGTCCACCCTGCCCTTTCTTCTACCTCCCTACAACCTCGTATGCGCCGGGGTTCTACCTTCCACGCAGGATCTCCTTCAATATCACATCACTCTCCAAGCTGCAGTTTGCTCCGGGCCGCGAGTCAGCGGAATCCGACGGCCCTGTCCATTAACCGCTGTAACAGGACTGCCTCCGTATTCTAACACCCCAGAGACAGTGACTGTGTGTTCTTCACCTCTGGTAACATCTTTTAGGGACGATTTGTGATGTGGCAGGATCCAAAAATACCTGAAAAGGATTTGATTTTTTTTTTTTTTTTTTTTTGGTATCAGGGATCAAACTCCTGACCTGGCGCTTGTGAGGCAGGCGGCGGCACCACTGAGCTAAATCCCCGGCCCTTTTTTTTTTGAGTAGGGAAAATTTATTGGGAGAAAGAAAGCTTCTGCCTAAGAGAGACAGAGGGGGAATGATCTGATTATTTTAAAATGTGAGAAGTTGGCACTTATTTTGAAGTATAATTTACATATAAAAAACAGATTTTAAGTACATAATTTGATGAATTTTGACAATTGTGTACATTCATATAACTACAATCTAATCAAGTCATGGAATGTTTCCATCACCCCAGCTAGTTTCCTTTTCCTATCTATCTCCTTACTCCACCAAAATCAGCTACTGTTGCAATTTTTATTGCCAAAGATTAGTTTTCCCTGTTCTAGGTTTTCTGTTAATGAATCCTTATTATTATTATTATTTTTGGTACCGGTGATTGAACTTGGGTCCTTGAGCTTGTGCAACAGGTGGCAGCACTGAGCTAAATCCCCGGCCCTGAATCCTTATTTTTTGTCTAACATATTTGCCCAACACAAAGCTTTTGAGATTCAACTGTCTGTGTGTACCTGTGGTTAATTTCTTGTGTCTGAGTGCAGTAGAATGGAATGGGTTGCTGCTGTTATGAATATGTAGCAATTAGTTTATCCATTCACCTGTCAGTGGACATTGGTGTTGCTTCCTATTTTGGGCTATTGTGAATAAAGCTGGAGAGAACATGTTTCTACAAGTGTTTTGGGTATATGTTTTTATTTCTCTTGGGTAAATCCCTAGAAGTGGAATTTCTTCACTTCATAGGTAAGTATGTATTTAACTTTATAAGAAACTCCTGAAGTGTTTTCCAAAGAAGTTGTAATGTTTTAAATTTGCCGTAGTGATTCCCGAGGGTTCCAGTTGCTCCACATCCTTGCTGACGTTGCTGTTGTCACCAGATGGACCTCTGTCTATTGTAAAGAAGGGAGGGAGGGGAGGATGGGTGCAGACGCATGTGTACTTAGGAATCTAGTGCTGTTTAGTATTTGATGAAGGTGGGTGCTAGGTCATCTGTTGAGAGCAAAAGGATGAAGCGAGACTTGGCAGTCTGAATAAAGGAGGTGTAAATGGTCATTGCATGGAGGCAAAGAGCTTGGCCAGAAAGACACAATACCCGACATCCTCAACTTAAAGGAGGAGAGGTTTGTTTTAGTTCACAGTTTGCAGAGGTTTCACTCAGTCTGAGGCAAGGCAGCACGGCAGGGTGCATTGCAGAGCAGGTGCGCCAGGAGGCAGCAAGAAGCAGAGGGAGGGGACGAGGGAGGAAGGGAGAGATGGACCCCCCCAGGCCACGCCCCAGGGCCGCCTCCTCCATCCAGGCTCCACCTCCCAAATTCACATTTAGCTATAAACCCATCAGCAGACTAATTCACTGCTGAGTATCACACTCCCATGATCCAGTCACCTCCCCAAAGCCCCATCTATGGGTGGGTGAGGCTTTGGGGTACACGTAGGTATAAACTATAATAAGGTCCATATTATTAACTGAATTCATAATTGATAACCTTCCATACAGAGCCCACCAGTCCCGGATGGGGGTCACTGCTAACTCTGCCAAACATTTAGCATATAAATTATATCAATTCTCTACAGTCTCTTCCAGAAAATAGAAGCAGAGGGAGTACTTCCTAACTTATTCTATGAGGCTACCATTGCATTACTCTAATATCAAAAACAAGCAAAGAGATTACAAAACAAGAAAATCACAGACCAGTATCTCTCATGAACATACAAGGAAAAATCCTAACAAAGCATTGTTTTTCAAATTGAATCCAATTATGTATAAAAAATAATTTGCTAATTGTATAATTGTATTAATAATTGTTTACGTAAATAATAATCTACTACAACCAAATGAGTTCTGGTTGCAGAACTCTGGTTCAACATTTGAAAAAAATCAGTGTAATCCATATCAGCAAGTTAAAGGGAAAAAAGCAAAGAGTTATATCAATAGGTGCAGAAAAAAGTTTGACAAAATCCAACATAGATTAATAATAAAAATTTTCAGTAAAGTAGGACTAGAGGGAAACTCCTTCAACTTGATAAAGAAATCCACAAAAACTTTTCAGTTAATATCATGCTTAATGAAACTAGAAGCTTTTCTCACTAGAATAAAAAGGCAAGGATGTCTCCCTCACCACTGCTTTTCAACATCTTATTGGGTTCTAACCAATGAGACAAGGAAAGGAAGTAAAATGTGTATATTTGGGAAGGAAGAAATAAAACTGTCTTTGTTTGCAAGATGACATGTTTGTCTGTGTAGAAAATCTGAAAGAATTGGTGAAAATAAATCTACAAAGAAAAGGCCCTCCTAAAATTAATAGATGATTATATACCAAGGTTGCAGGATACAAAATTAATATACAAAACCCAATTGCTTTCCTGTACCCTAGCAATGAACAAGTTGTATTTAAAGTTAAAAGGACAATGCCAGATGCATTAGAGCTCTCCAAAATAAAATAGATATAACAAAGTAAGTGCAAGATCTCTACGAGGAAAACTACAAAACTTGGATTAAAAAAAAAAGAACTAAATACACGAAAGGATATTCCATGTTCAAGGAAAGGAAGATTCAACTTTGTAAAGATGTCAGTTTTTCCTAATTCACCTATTGATTCAGTGCAATCTCAGTTAAAATCCCAGCCAGCTATTTAGTGGATGTACATTGATTCCAAAGCCAACACAGTGTTGAAGAACAAGGTTGGAGGATCAATGCTATCTGATTTCTGTATAAAGCTACAATAATGAAAATAGTGTGGTGTTCGTCCAAGAAGAGACAGGTCAGTGAAACATAATAAAGAACCCAGAAACAGACTCATAGATATAGTAACCTGGCCTCTGGCAAAGGAGAAAAAGGCAACACGATAGAGAAAAGAATAACCTTTTCAACAAGTAGTGATTCACATACAAAACAAATCCAAACAGCCAGGGATCTAGCTCAGTGGTTCCGCTGCCTGCCTCGAAAGTGCAAGGTCCCGAGATTAATCTCCGGCACCAAAAACAAAAATAAAACCAAATCCAAACAAATACTTTACATCTCTCACAAAAAAATTAACCAACATATTAATGCAAATCAATAAAGCTAGAAGACAACATGGCAAATCCGGATGGCTTTGGGTTTGGTTGGTGATGATCTAAAAAGATCTGATACCACAACGCACGCCATGGCTGAAAGAATTGGTAAGCGGGATGGGCTTCAGTGAACTCTTCTGCTTCGTGAAAGACACATTAAGACAGAAAAAGACAAAGCATAGACTGGGAGAGAATATTTGTAAAAGATGTATTTGATAAAAGGATCGTTGTACAAAATATACAAAGAACAAGGGACTCAATAATAAGAAAGCACACAACCTGATTTTTAAAATGGACCATAGATCTCCCCAAAAAGGACACACAGATGCCACGCGAACATACGAGGAGCCTCTTCACATCCTATGTCATCAGTTAATACAGTGATAGAGTTCTCTACCAGACAAAATGTCCCCAGAGGTCCTACATTCTAAAATGGCTCCCATTCCTAAAATGGTTCCTGCTTATGGAAATGAGCCACTTCGGAAAAGTGAAACCTACCCCCTCTGGAGAAGCAAAACCTATCTTGTTGCTCCACCCTGCTACCCACGTGATCCTCCCCTTCCAATCACCTGCCCTCCCATTGCTTGCCCAACAATTCGACCAATTCTAATTTCTCCTGATACTCTCCCCGCTGCACCACCCTATATAAACCGCACCCCAGTGAATCTCTCTCTCGCCATTGTTCGAGGCAGCCCAGCTGCTCTTTTCCCCCAATAAAGCCTTGCCTCGGGTGCTCCTGTTTCAGCTCGTTTTCTTTCTGTGAGGATGAGGAGGCGGCTTTAGAGGGAATGCTATAAAATCACTGCAGGGTGCGGGTTCCTCACCGGGCTCTCCACATTGCATAGGTCTAAGGAGCACTGTTGTATTGTAGTCGACTTCCTGGTGTCTCCTGAGGCATAATTTGAAAAGTGCCTTCTGGAATTATTCCACACGGTAGCTCATTTCGCCTTCCATAGCCTTCACCCCCTGCACCCCCCATCTCTTCACTGGACCTATTCTTGCTGAGGTTAACGATCACATTTTATTAAGTCCAGCAGACTGTCCTGTCTTCAGCTCATTTGACATCACTGACCATTGCCTTCTTAAAATGCTTTTCTCCAGCCATCATCTTGCCTTGGCTTTCTTTCTTTTTTTTTGGTACCAGGGATCGAACTCGGGTCCTTGCGCTTGCAAGGCAGGTGGCGGAACCACTGAGCTAAATCCCCGGCCCTTGCCTTGGTTTTTCTTCTTGCTTCTTTGGCTTTTCCTTCACTCTGTCCTTTGTCAGTTTCTCTTCCTCTGCCTGTCCACTGAATATGTGAATCCCCCAGCGTGTTGTCTTCTTTTTTCTTTGAAGCAAAACATTTATTGGTACATTTTAGATATACATAATGATCACGTTCATCATAGGGTATCTGTTCCTGTACATGATAGATCTTGGTTCTTATGTTTTCCCATTCCCCTCCCCTCCCTTCAGCCCTTCTTCCCTTCCTTATTTACAAAAGCTTTGGTTCCATTTTTTCCTTCTATTCTCTTTTTTTCTTGTCCCTTCTTTCCTTTCCCACTCCCCCCTCCCATGTTCCCCCTCCCATTTGAACATTTTCTTCCCATTTCCCAATATCTAGTATACATTTTGGTCCTTGTTTCCATTTTTGGTTTCTCACACCAGAGAAACAATGCAGTGTTTAAATATGTGTGTTAAATTTATCTCACTTAAGAATATGGTCTCAAAGTGTGTCCATTTAGCTAGAAATGTATCAAACTCATCCTTTTCTATGGCTGAGTAGTACTCCATTGTATAAAAAAACCCACATCTTCTTTATCCATTCATTTATTGATGAGCACTTGGGCTGTTTCCCAGCTTTAGCTATTACAAATTGTGCTGCTATAAATATGGGTGCACATATATTGCTGTGGTATGATGCTTTTAATTCTTTTGGGAAGATACCCAGCAGAGGAATAGCTGGGTCAAATGAAACCTCTGGTCCTAGTTCTTTGAGGTATCTCCACACTGATTTCCACAGTGGTTGCACCAGTCTGCAATCTCACCAACAATGGAGAAGGGTTCCTTTCTCCCCACAACCCCGCCAGCATTTGTTATTGGTTGATTTCTTGATAGCAGCCATACTTTCTGGGGTGAGGTGGAATCTCAGTGTTGTTTTCATCTGCATCTCTTGATGACCAGTGATGTTGAACATTTTTTCATATATTTATTTGCTGCTTCTACTTCTTCATCTCAGAAGTGTCAGAAGGGTCTGGTTTTTTGAGTTCTTCATATATTCTAGTTACTAGCTCTTTGTCTGAGGAACAGCTGGAAAAAATTCTTTCCCTCACAGTGGGTTGTCTCTTCAGTCTGTTGGTGATTTCTTTTGCTGTACAAAAGCTTTTTAATGAGATGAGATCCCAGTTGTTGATTCTTTGTGAACAAAACAAAGCTGAAGCAATTGGACATTCATACACAAAAATAAAATCTTAGACACATACCTCACATGTGAAAAAGGAAGGCTCATAAGCTTAAATGGAAAAAGAAAAACATTGACAGGAGTTGCTCAGTGGTGGAGCACATGTCCCACATGCGTGAGGCCCTGGGTTCAGTGCCCAGCACTAAGAAAAGAAAGAAGAGGCTGGGGATGTAGCTCAGTGGTGCCGCCGCCTGCCTCCCAAGCACAAGGTCCCAACTTCGATCCCCCGTACCAAAAAAGAAAGAAGCAAAAGGAACTAATGGGTATTTTTTGTTTATAAATAGTTAAGAGTATAAGCAAGATTGATTGATGGGGATAGAAAGAGGCAGCTCTCTGGGGAGACCCTGTGTCTCAGACACTGTGTACCCTAGGGTGTGAGCTGGGATGGCAGCATAGAGGTTCCAGGTGGGCAGGCCGTGCAGCTGTCCTGCAGGGGACTGTGTCTTGGAGGGGGGTCACAGGAGTATGTCACAATTCTTCAGCCTATAAATCTAAGATTAGTACACTTTCCCTATTTTACTGCATCAGGGAAAAAACCTTTAGTGGTTTCTTATTGGTTTTAAAGTCTAAAATCCTGATTAGACAGTAGTTTATAAGTCTGAGTGACCCGTTTCCTGCCTACTTCTCCAGTTTCATTTCCCTACCCTTAAGCTCCTGTCACAGGGCCTTTGCACACCCCACTCCCTCCCCCAGGAGGGCTCCTTCCCCACGCACCTTCTCTCAGCTAACCCTTCATTGTTCATCAGTGGCATCAAACATTTCCTCTGGGACATTTCTTGGTCTCCAGGGCTAGGTTAGGTCCCTAACTACATGTTGTGTGTCTTAGGTCACAGTAATCTTTTAGAAGCACCAGAACCTGCTGAATCAGGTCTGCGTGTTTGCTGTTTTACCTTAAGATGTCTGGAATAGTAACTACTCATTTCACATTTTCCAAGTACTAAACTTGAAATGAGTCTTAGATTAATTTAACAAAGTCTGAAAATAGGCCACAAAACAAGCGCTGGGGTACAAGGCCATGAGCACAACCCGCTCACTGTCTCCAAGGGCAGGCCAACCACCCACCGTTCCACGTCCCTGTTGCAAAGCCTCCCCTCGAGCTCCCGGCTCCCAGCTTTCATCCACTAATCACGGGATTATTGTGACGTAGCAACATACGGATGCTCTCTCAGCATAATAAAATCAACGTACCCTGGGCCGGCGATTTAGCTCAGTGGTTCCGCCACCTGCGTCACAAGCGCAAGGACCTGAGTTCAATCCCCGGTACCAAAAAAAAAAAATCACAAATCAACGTGTCCTTTCTGCCCTGCTTAGTGAGAAAATGTTAAACCCATTGCCAACGTCTATTGCGATTTAACATTGTTCTGAAGGTCCTAGGCCATGAAGTTAGGTAAGATTTCAACTACTAGAAGTATAAAAATTAGGAGAGAGATTTCACATTATTTTTAGGTGATAACCTCAGAGAATTTTTAACATACTATTACAGATGAGAGAATTCAGTGCGTGGCTGGGTTAAAAAAATTAAGAGATGATCTCACTGCAATAGCACAAAGAGAAAACACCTATGAATGGACCTAAGGAGACGCTCAAGATCTAGGGTCAGAAAACATTAGAATGCTACGCAGCACAAATAGGAAGCTATCAGCACGCAAGAAGGTGTACCGCGCTCTCTGCAGGAAGCGCTCACACCGGGTGACCCCAGGTGCCCGAATGAGTCTATTCATTTAAAGTAGCCTCAGTCCAAACACCAGTAAAACTTTGCTACTGACAGCACAAGCAGCTACAACCCTAAATTTGAGCACTGTCCAGTGGCACTGTGCCTTACAGCCTTTTCTTTCTTTTTTTTTTTTTTTGGTACCAGGGCTCAAACTTGGGACCTTGCACTTTCGAGGCAGGCACCAGAACCACTAAGCTAAATCCCCAGCCTTAGAACCTTTTCTTTAGAACCTGTCCTTTTACTTTGCTGGGAAATGTAACTTTTCATCTAAGTGCACTGGAACAATTATGAATGAAAACACGAAGAATTCTGGTCGTGTGGCTGTTGCACACCTGGGCAGGGTGAGGATGTCTCCGTGTAGATGCAGCTCACCACCCAGCACTGCTCACAAGGGGAGGCTGGACCCCCTGCTTTCTCAGGCATCTTGAATAACCCATCACTGGGCCCAGGCCACTCCTGGGGCTGATGTCTGGCTGCTGCACCATCCTGAAGAACGCCAGCAACAGTCCTAGCTCTGGATCTGCAGCAGTGACCTTTTATGGAAGGAGAAGTCAGCTGGCAGCCGTTCCCCTGCAATCCTTCAAGCAGGGCTCGCCTCCCGCCACTGAGCACTGTGTATGACCACTGTGTATGACTGGGTAGCGGGTGTGGGGGCAAACATTCCTAATAAGAGCTAGAGAAAGGCGTGCGTGTCTTCCCGTCACCAGAGATAGAACCTGAGGCCCCTGCAGAGCTCACCCTCGGCCACTCCCCCGCCCTTCTTTTTCCATAGGGCCTTTCTGTGTAGCCCAGGCTGACCTTGAACTCCTGATCCTCCTGCCTTGACTCCTGGGGGCTGGGTTCCAGTTCTGCACCACCAGGCCCAGCGCTAGAGAAGTCTTAAAGTTCTTTTTGGGGAAAAGAGAAAATGAGATAAAAACATAATCACAAGGGCTGGGGATTTAGCTCAGTGGTTTCACTGCCTGCTGTGCAAGCGCAAGGACCCGATTTCCATCCTGGGTACCAAAAAAAAACCAAAACCCATAACCATAAGGTGCTCCTTCCAGATGTCAGTTCCGCACAGAGTGTGAGGTTGGCCTCTTTCCCTCCGGCCAGCTGGCCAGCCTGGGTCACTGGCGTGCAGGGTGCGAGAGCTCTGAGGGAGGAAGCCCCCAGGGCTGGGGTGTGACCCAGCCCAGGGCTTGCCCACAGTGCTGCCTGGGCTACACCCCTAGAATGGCGAAAACAAAAACAAAAACACACCCAGCCCCCAAGCCAAACAAAGCCTGGAGGTGTTGGTTATGAAGTTATTACCACTATAGCCAGACTAGCAAGGTGCAAAACCCAGCTTTGCCATTTGCAGCTGAACTGGGCAAGTTACTGACCCTCTCCTGCCTCAGTTTCCTCATTTGTTGGCTAAGAACAGGATCTGCCTCAGAGGGGTGTTGTGAGGATTAAAGATGTGACTATTAAAGGCATCCTGGATACTTCCTGCACTGTTAGCTGTTGCTGGCTGATGCTGCTGTTGCCTGAACTGCATACCCAGGTCCCCAGAGAGATCCCTGAGTGGGTTGACCGTCTGCCCTCTGCTGTGACACTGTCCTAGTGGACCTGGGCTGTGTATAAACCCCAAGAAAATACCTGGGTCTCAATCTCCTTTTTATTTGTATGTGGTTACAATTTATAAATACACTCGTCATTTTCCTCCATTCCCAAACTCTTCCCCCATACCTGTAGCCCTACCCAACCCCCGTGTGACCGACCCATCTCCCCTCCTCCTCCAGGAGGCAGGGGCAGGCGATCCTCCGTGCAACCTCATCTGCACCTGGGGTCCAGCTTGGTCGGCGTGAAGTACGGAGCCTCAAAGGCCGCTGAAGCTTGGGGCCAAGCACCACGAGTCCCCGGAGGTTCCGAGGATGTCCTTGTGGGTGACAGACCGTGTGGCCAGCTCCCCTCGGTGCCGTGCTCGGGGTGTGGAGTGCTGTGGTGGCCAGCAGTTAGAGCCCGGGCCCCATGGGTGGCCCAGGCTGAGTGGGTGTGGCCCCTTGGGGCAGTGGGTCAGTACTAGGTCACAGCCTGGCCAGGCAGGGCTGAGAGTCTGGCAGGGGCGGTCCCAGCTGGGGTCTGACGCTCTCTAAGTATCTGAGGCCTGGTCCCTTGGGGCTGTGCCCAAAGAGCCTGCCCAGCCCCATGAGTCCTGTGGGTGGGCAGCCTCGGGAGGCAGCTCTCAGCCCCTCTCCTCTCGCTCCCCGGACACCATCGGGCGAGGGTGACGACTGCTCTTGGGCCTGGTCAGAGCGCGTGGCACCCCAGTGTCTCTGTCTCGGCCAGATGCCAAGCTTTGCCGTCTTCCTGGTAGGGCACAGACAGCTGCGAAGGGCCGGAAGCACCCTCTTCAGGAGTGGGGTACGGAGGCTCGGGGGAAGCCGGGGGGTCTCCCGGGCCCCGCGCTCCCCCCAGCACCGGCCCATTGTAGATGTAGATGTTGCCAGTGACGGTCACAGAGCCCCCGGTGACATGAATGCCGCTGGCACCTGTGGGAAGGAAGCAGGTGAGGGAAGGCCCCACGTGGGCACACGGCTGCTCAGACCCCACCACCCGCCTGCTCCCACTCCTGGGTTTCCAGCTTCCAGTCTCCCGGGTCGGGTGCTGGCCGCTGTCAGGTTCTGTCCCTCGACGTGGTGTTTCTGCTCCTTCTGGCCACACTCTCCCTCCTTCGCAGCCCTCCTGCCTCTGCCTGTCCGACTTACTCACCGTGGGCCACCTGGCTCTGCTCCCCCAACTCAGCCTCCGGCTCCCTGGTCTGGTTCAGAGGACACTGCTGCTGCTGCGGCACCACTTCCTCCTGAGGTGGGTGTCCTGGGGGTCGGGTGGGGCCCGGGGACAGATCTCCAGAGACGGGCAGTAGTGGCTTCACCAAGTCAGGGACATGAGGGCTGGCCCTTGGAAGGGGGCAGGAGGGGGATTCTTCTCCCTGTGGAAGAGCGTCAGAGAACCAACCACTGATGAGGGGCCCAGACCCCATCTCACCCCACTCCTGACTTTGGTGACTCCTGCATTCTCTGCTCCCCGAGAAGCCCCTGCCTCAGGCCCTTTGCACGGACTTTCCCCCAGCTCCCTGGCTGGCTCCCTCACTTTCTCAGCTCTCTGCTCAAATATCAGCATATGGAGAGGCCTTCTCGCCTGCTCTGTCTGAAACAACACACCCTCACCCTTTACCCCATTCGTATTTAACTTTATTCTCCCTGGTAGCTAGTAAACTCCAGGCGGGAAGGTACCTGGCCCCCACCCGTGCCTGGCCCTGTGCCTGGCACATGGTGCGCTCACTAAACCATCAGCTGGGCTCACCCTGCGCTCTTCTGTCCCCCCACCCCCGCCCCATTACCTCTGGACGGCTCTTGAGCAGCAATCCTGCAACAAAAATCAAAATGGGGGAGAGGCCTCAGCACCCGCCTTCCACCACCCTGGACTCCAGCCTGGGACGCTATTATCTTCCCTCCTCTGGAGCCCGGGCTGGGGAGAGTAGCGGGTGGTGGGGAGCAGGGTTCAGTCCTGGGGGCTGGAGGGGGCGGAAGGTTTGTCCCTCCCCCAGCCTGGCTTCTTACCCAGCTTTCTGCAGAGAGAAGGGTGGCTCTTCCAGGTGCAGGCGGCCACAGTGGTGAGCAGCAGAAGGGAGAGCAGGGGCAGCAGGATGGCCAGCACCAGCATCGTGCCTGCTGGACGGCAGGAGAGGGTGATGGCCGGAAGGGCAGGGGAGGAAGCTGAGGAGGGGCTTCCTGTCCTTTGGGCAACCCAGAGAGGGAAAGGGGGAGCAGCTCTTTCCTCTGGCCATACTGCAGACCTGGAGCCAGTTCCTGTGGGCTACAGAGGAGCCCTGAGCTGGGCTTGGGGGCCCCAATCCCGGATGGAGAGGCCTGGGGTGCTGCAGGAGGACCCTGCTCAGAGACTGGGATTGAGGCAGGGTGAGGGAGCTAGGGCAAGTGCTCTTTGAGGGCCGCAGGTAGTAGGGCAACGTGGGGCCGGGGTTGTAAACAGTCTTGGTCCACAGGCTGGAGCCATATTTCTGAGGGGAGTGTACAGGGGTGGCCGGCCGGGGAGCCCCACTTCCGAGCTCTGCCAGTGGAAGTTCTCTGTCCCCTTGCTCGGGGCTGGTTTGGAAGGAGGACGGGGGCGGTGGGAGTTTGCTCTCTGCAACCTGATCTGTCCTGTGGACACTGTCTGTCCTGCTGTGGGCTCAGTCTGCCATCCAGAGCATGGAGTCAACAGTGCTCATCCGTGTTGCTTGGGGAAGGTTAGGGGCTTGGGTGTTTACCCTGTGAGTTCTGTTCACTGTTTGTAGTATCCAAGATTGAACCCCAGGGAGCTCTGCCACAGAGGTACATCCTCAGCTTTTTGCATTTTTTGAGACAGTCTCGCTAAACTGCCCAAGATGGTCTTGAGCTTTCAGTCTTCTTGCCTCAGCCGCCAGAGTGGATTGCAGGTGTGTGCCTGGCACCCGGCTGTGCCCACCCCTTCTGATGCACCTGAGCCTGCAGCCTAAGGGAGCAATGCGGAAGGGGGCGACGGGAGAAACTGGGCCCTGGTCTGGATTCGGGAACCTGGGTTCTGCCTGGCAGTGGGGCTTTAAGGGATTTGGGCATCAGCTTTTCAAGTATAGAATGTGCTGATTAGCTTTCATACCCAAATTCCACGTCTAGAGTGCCAGTCTGTCTGATATATAGTTAAAAATTCCAAGAGAACATGGGAAAATAGGTATGGTACATCGTGGATAGAAAAATTGGATTATAAGGCTGGGGTGTAGCTCAATGGTAGAGCTCCCTGGGGTTCAATCCCGGATACTACAAACAGCTTGCTTAGTACGTGTGAGGCCCTGGGTTCCACCCCGAGTATCCAAAAAACAACAACAAAAAAATCAGGTCATAAACCATTCAAATGATTCCACTGTTAGTGAATAAATTCATATGTATAGATATGCACAGGAAAATGTCTGGGAGGAAATGCACCAGAACATTAAGCGTGGATATATAAACAATGATTCTGTGAGTGAGTTTGTTTTGCTTAACTGCATTTTCTCATTTTCTACAGAGCGTGTGTGTGTGTGTGATGCCGGGGCTTTGGCGTAGACAGACCTGAGTACAGGTCTTAACAACACTGGTTACCACCAGGGTGACTGGCCGTGGGTGGTCACTTACCCCCCCCCCAGCCTCAGTTTCCCCAGGGAGGGTAATAATAGAACCTATGCAGCATGATCAAATAACATGGTGAATGGTTCACTTTTTAAAATATTAATTCCAGTAAAAGACACGCTGCCATGAATCTCCCTGGAGATATTTCCTTGCTTTGAACACACTTATCTCATCTTTCTGCCACTTTCTGAAGCAGTTCTGGAGATCTGTTTTTGCTAGTGTCTTTAACTGTACTGAATCGATATAAAAGGTTTCCCTTTCGTGGTCATTTTGACTCTGGGGAAGAGCCAGCAGTCACATGGTGCCAGATCTGGTGAATTAGGTGGATGAGGGCACACTGTCATGTTGTTACGAGCCTGCCTTTTTAATTGGATGGCACACAGCAGCAGCAGTCACCATATTTTTGACCACACCTTATAAAGATATCCATGAAGGAGGTCCTCCAGAACTGCTTCAGACAGTGGCAAAAAGATGGGATAAGTGTGTTCAAAGCAAGGGGAAGCAAGCCACTTGCTGTGTGAGTGTCTCAAGGGGGTTTAAGGGCAAAGTGTCTTTTACTGTAATAATTTTTTTTATTTGAACACACAATACCATATTTTTTGATCAGCGCTTATATGTCATAGAATCAGTAAGAGTATTACGTGAGATAATGAATAGAAAGTGTTTAGATGGCCTGATGTGCTACTCTCAATAAACAAAAGCTGTAATTAAAAATCTGGTAATTTGAAGAAGCTGGTGAACTGTCAATATGGACTACAGTCATCAGAAACACCCTATAGTCATATCCGCCAGACTAGGAAACTCAGTCCACAGGAAAAAACCAAGAGTGAGTCCAGTGGGGAGAGCATCTCTCCAGCAGCAAGAGCGTATGGCCTCACAGAGAGGCCTGCAGTCCAGGGAATGGATTTTTGATGGAGGCAAGTCTAAAATAACAGCACTAGGCACTGTTCCGCCTCAGTGGAGGGATGCGCCTCACTGGGACACTATCTACAGTTTAAACAGTGCGTGCCCATGGGCAGGGGTAAGCAAGCTAGCCTAGGGGAGCTCCAGGTTCTGGGAGGAGGATTAATCTTTCGCCCTTTCGGGTGAAGAGCATTAGGCATTTGCAGGCCCCACCTCAGGCCCCCAGGCCTGGCCCCTCACCTGGTGTCTTGGGGGGCAGTGGCTCTGGTGGGTTTCTGCAGCTCGTGTCAGACTGGGCAGTGCCTGGGGCTGCCTCCACCAAGCCCCGGTCCTTGCACCTGCAGAGGAAAAGGACTGAGCTCTTCCGCGCCTGCCCACCATGCCCGTTCAAGGGGGCAGCTGGGTGGAAGTGGGAGGCTGCGGCTCTGTGGCACGGCAGCACTCACCTGGTGTGGGGCTGGCAGCGGGCACTGGAGGAGGAGGCGTTCTGGAAGTGCCCTGTCCTGCAGGGGGTGCAGGTGTTGTCGGCCTCCTCATCTCCATCTAGCGAGAGAAAGGCCGGCCAGCCAGGATGAGCGGGTGAGCAGAGCCCAGCTGTGAGAGTCCCTTCAGCCCACCTCATGGCCTCCTGCTTGCCAGCCGGCCATTAGCTCTCACCTCCCTGCACACCCCTACTGCGAGCCTTTTGCATGAATAAGAAGAGGCATCTGATGCCAAGGGGAACTACCCAGGGTCGCCATTGACACGGCAGCACACTACCCACCCTCGCCCAGGGCCACCCGTGCCCACCTAATTCAGGCTGCCCTCTGACCTTGGCGCGAGGCTTCAGTGCCGGGGGGACACTCGGAGAGCGGCTCACAGTGCACACACTCGGTGTCCCAGTGGGCGCAGAACATTCCCGGCTGGCAGCGACACTCCGTCTTGCGAGTGCTGCTGCAAGGCGCAACCTCCAGGAAGCCCAGCACTGATGGGGAGACAGAGCTCAGAGACGGACTGTGCTCCGGGGACCCTGGCCCCGTACCCCACTCACCCAGGTCGCAGGGCCGGCACAGCTGGCAGATGGAGAGGTGGTTCCAGTGCTCGTTGTAGGAATTTTCGGCACACGTGGTACAGACCGTGTTCTGGCTGCGGCTGCATTCGGCTGTGACGAAGGTGCCTAGATGGGGGACAGCAGGTGTTGGGGGTGAGACTATGCCTCACCGCTGCCACGGGCAGTGTGCCCCTTCCCTGCCCCTGGCTCGCTGTCTTCCCACCTCTCCAGGAGGCCCAGTGACCTGGGCAAATGTCAGTGCCCGAAGTGACCCAGGCCAGTGCTTCCTGCTCACTGTCTCTGCCTGTGACTTTTCCCGGGGCAGGGTCCGCCCTCCCTCTGACCCGCCTGTGTCCCGGGCTCCCCTGGGTCTTCGCCTCTCACCTGGAGGACACCGGGAGCAGCAGACCTGATGCTTGGGCTCATAGTACTCCTTCTCCTGGTCCCAGCACGTGCGGTCCTCAGAGCGGTAAGGGGGCACCTTCCAGGGGAGCGAGGCAGAGGAGAGTGAGTCCGGGTCGGCTTGGGAGGGCACCAGGCTGCAGTGGGCTGCCCAGACCCCTGTCCTCCCCTGGCCCTGCCAGCCTCCCCAACCCCTCACCAGCTGGGGCTGGGATGCTGCCAGGAGGCCACAGAGGCCCAGCAGGAGTGGCCCCCAGGCCAGGCCGCAGGGAGAGGCGGCTGGAGGCAGGCGCATGGCGGCACTTGGGCTGGCCGTGCAGCAGATGGGTGGAGGCCTGGGAGGAGGGTGGGAAGCCCGGACCTCCTGAGCAGTGATGGCGGCCACTTCCCGAGCCCAGCTGCTGGGCCGACGTGCCCCCCAGGGCCGGAGCGGCCGGGCCTGGCCTCCAGGGCTCCAGCGCCGGGCTCAGGAAGTGGGAGTGGAGCGAGACGGCCGCGGGGCGGGGACAGGGAGCGCTGGGAGCCCAGTCTGTCGCAATAGCTTGGAGGAAGAGGAACAGGCTTAGCGGCCTCGCAGGGCGGGAGGGGGTGGCCGGGAAAGCACGTGAGGACAGCAGGCCCGGAACTGGCCGCCTCCCTTGGTGGGCGCTGAGGGGAGAGGAGGGCTGCAGGGGTGGGCGCATCTGGTGGGCAAAGGGCAGCAGGACCAAGGACACCCGCAGGCAGGGCTCCGGGAACAGACGGATTTGGAGACGAAGCCATGGACAGCCAGGTTGGAAAAAGGGGAGGCACCAGGGGCTCCTGTGGAGTGGAGACCCACAGCAGTGGCAGATGCCACATCGGGGACCCAGTAGTGCCACTTGGCAGATGCCAGCATGCCTGCCCTTCGCTGTGGCTTTTTAAGACCAGCTGTCCAGGGATAAGCAGCCAGATGGCTGGGCCTCTACCCTCTGACCCAGCCCAGTCCACGCACGGTGGGAATGCCACACAAAACACTCCAGAGTGCAGCTGGCCGTGCGCCCCCGGCCCCTGGGGGCCTCCCTCTCGAGCAGAGTGGGGAGGATGTGCTGACGAGTTCCTGGTGACTGGGGCCAGCTGTCTAAGGGCTGGGCAGCCTGCTTCCAGCTTCCTCTCCCATGAGCCTTTGAATGAGCCAGTGAGAGCAGAGTCCACCATAGTTCAGGAGCCGACGGAGCTGACGGAGCCGACGGAGGGACAGGTTGCCAGGCGTAGCATGCCAGGGCTTTCAGGTTTCTCAGCCCTTTCTCCCCACCAATACCCAGATCCCATGAACAGCCCCCTACCTCCCCGCCTGGCTGGCTGCTCTCCAAGCTACAGCCTGTGGGGCCAGCTCCCGCCCGACCTGGAAGGTTCATGCAGCTAGCCCAGGTGGCTGCACCCCAGGAGCTGCTGTCTGTAACCTGCTGCCTGTCCCCTGCTTCCCAGCAGGCTGTGGGCTCCACAGTGGCCTGGACTGGACCTCGGAGCCTAGCAGAGTCAGGCTCATGGCATGTGCCCGACACAGATTTATGGAATAAATGAACGATGCCCACATTCCTTAGCTGGTCCATGGCAAAGCCAGCCAGGTGCAGCTCAGGGCAGCAACCTCACTGCCACTTTGCAGCTCACAGCGTCTCCTTTGGGGTGAGACTGACTTCTTCCCTCGGGACAGGTTGCCTGGGTGGCGTCCCCCAGGCCTCTAGCACAGTCCTTACTCTGGGGGGTCTGGTGGCTGACTGACGGGTTTCCTGGTGGAGAAGCTGGGATGCTCTGGTGGAGAAGTGTCTGGGAGGAGATGGAGCAAAAGCTGAAGGGACCCGCCTGAGCGCCAGACGGCCCACTCTTGAGGCGCTCTCCCTTCCCTGGTGCAGGCTGAACACTGGCATCCTGCTGGCTCCTGATGTCCCAGGCTGCTGTGAGGGATGAAATGTCCAAAGGGCTGCATTGCTCAGGGCTGCGGCTCTCCCAGGTCTAGAGCCTAGGGCTGGGACTGGACTCACCCAGAGCTCTCAAACGCTTACAGGAAGCAGTATAGAGATCCTTTTTCTCTTTCTTCTTTTTAATTTTTATCATTGGAATTTCATGACATAACAGACAAGAGGAGAGAGAGTATATCGGGCCCTGCTCTGAGCTGTGGCCAGCCTCCTTCCGTCATGGGGCCTGCCTGTGCACTTCAAATCCCCCTTGATGATGATGATGATGATGATGATGATGATGATGATGATGATGATTTTATTATTATTTTGGTACCAGGGATCGAACTCAGGACCTTGTGCTTGCGAGGCAGGCAGCGAAACCACTGAGCTAAATCCCTGGCCCTCCCCCTTGATTATTTTGAGGCAAGTCCCAGACAATGTGCATAAAGTACATGAATCTTACACATACAGATTGGTAAAATTTCACTTTTGTCCTTTTTTTTTGGCTTTGGGGATTGAATCCAAGGCCTTCACACCAAGCTTTTAAAATTCTATTTAAAATTTGATGCTAAGTTGCTTAGTTGCAACTTGTGAGCCTTCCTCCTGCCTCAGCCTCCCAGATCACTTTTGTGGATTCTTGGGTGTCCTTCCAGAACATTCTGACCCAGTAAAGCCTGCTGCATGCCCTCCAGGCACAGGTAAGCACCGGCTCAGCTCCCCTAGGGCCCTTCGGCTGAACCGTGTGCTTCTTTCTGCTGCTAGTCCCTGCTTTCACTTCATCTCCCAAGGACTCTCTAGGCCCTAAGGAAAGAGCCCTTAGCTCTAGCTTTCATCCTGGCCCTGTCACTTTACCTCTGATTCTCTTTTCTTGTGCAGCCCATGGCCTGTTTGCTTGCAGATCTGTGCTCCACCCTTTCCCTGCTCTGAACTGTCTCTCCTGGGAACTACATTTCCCAGGCTCCCTCTGGTTTGTGTGTGGGATCAGCCAATGGGGGCGCTGGCAGATGACCAGTGGGTGGGGAAGGGAAGAAGTTGGCTTCTCAACCACTCCGCACTGTGGCATCACCTGAAGTCGGTTGTGTTTCTTCCTACGCTCCTTCTACAACTCCGTCTCCTACTGGGTAACCGCCATAGTTTAGTTCTGGCCTAACACCTGTGCAGGCTTCTTGGTCTATGGCGCTGCCTCGCCGGGCTCTCTCCGTCTCAGCGACGGCAGCTGCTTCTTGCTTTGGTGTTTTCTGCGTTGCCTCAATATCTCCTCTTGGCTTCTCAGCTCTTCTGTCACCCACATCACAATTCCCTCTACTTCCTTCCCTCCTGTCCCCCTCCCTCCCTCCCTCCTTTCCTTCCTTCCTTCCTTCTCTCTCCTTTCCTCCCTCTCTCCTCCTCTCCTCTCCTGTTATCCCTCCCCTTCTCTCTTTGCCCCTCTGTGCCGAAGCGCCCCCCCCCCCGGCACTGAGGCCATGCTAGGCACTGAGCCACACACCCAGCCCTTCTGATGAATCTCTTCCATTTGAAAAACCTGGAGCATTTCCTGTTTCCCATCTGGATCCTGACAGACAACCTCACTCATAAATGGTTATTACAATGCCTCCCCTTGGAGGACGGAGCCCCACAGCGGGGAGATCCAGAAACACTTTGTGAGCAGCATGGTCTCTCTCCATTCCCACCCTTCACTGGCGTCCAGTGTGCCCAGAGAGCCGGGTGTGAGAAGGGGCTGGTGTGTCTCCTTTGGAGGGGTCACTGTGAGGTCCCCCTTCCCGCCTGCTGAAACGGGGCCTGGGGAGAATGGACCCCTTTTAAATACCCTTTCCTTCTCTTCTGTCCCCACATGGCTCTCAGCTAGTGGGTCCCCTCGGGAAGGGTCTGGGAAACCCTGAGAAATGAATGTAACCAGTGAGGGTTGCCCTGCAGAGGGATTTATTTTCAGTGGGGACAGTGCCTTACCCCGTTGTTCTCCCCTGGTGACTTTGTCTCCCAGAAGGCATTTGGCAACATCTGGAGACATTTTTAGCACCACCACTCGGGAGGTGCTGTAGAGCAGCAGCTGAGCAAGGGAACAGTGATGGCAGGGAAGGCAAGGATGGGCGGATCGGGTGGCATTTTCGATCTCTAGTTTTCAAGGGTGAATTATTTTCAAGCTAGGTCCTACTTCTGGGGACAGAGGGTACTGTCCGCTAGGAGGTAGAGGCCAAGGATGCTGTTAAACAGCCCACAGCACATAGGGCAGCCCCCTCCCTAAAGAAGGACTTGGCAGAAAGGTCAGCAGTGCTCAGGCTGAGAACCCTGTCTTAAGCAAAGGGATAGCCTCTAGCGGAGTCTCTAAGCCTCCAGGTCGACAGACTAAGGCAACAGGGAGGGATATTCTGCTCTATCGTTTTAGCTTCATCCTCCATAAGTGACAACGAGAGGATGGCTGTCTTCCCCCATACACAGCTCAGTGTGGAGCGGCCAACAAGCTCTCCTTGTAAGACTACACAGGTGCATTTCATTGAGGAATTCAGTTTTACCCTAGAAAGGACAGAGGCTGAAGAGAAAGAAGTGAAGGAAGCTTAGACAGATTAACCAACCACAAATGAATGGTTATCAGAGGAAGTAGGATGTAGAAGTTAGGATGCTTTCTCAGTGCACATGCCTCTCTGTCAAAGAAGAACCCGGGCCTTACCCAGGAGGCTGATTCTTTCTGCAGAGTGGGGTGGCCAACAAAAGTGACCTCCAGTCCTCTAGCCAACAAGGTGAAAAACGGGGTCCCTGTCCTCAGAGAAGGGTGTGCACATGTGCTTGGGGACACATATGACACCAGTAACCAGCATGGAGAACTGGGAGAGCTCCTGTCTGAGAGGGCGGAGGAGAAAGTGGCTCCTTCCGTCAGGAAGACCTTCCAGCTCCTTCCCTTCGTTCCACTTCAGCTGCTCTGGCTCCACTTCTCTCCCAGCAGCCTTTGCACACTACGGCCAACTGGGGGTGGGGTGGGGTGGCTGGTGTTGGGATGGGGAAGGAAGAGCTGGGGCTCTGGGAGAGGCTGAGGGCACTGAGTAGTGGGTTATTAGGCCCCTGACCCACCTCCTCTGAAGTCAGGGCGGCAGAACTGAGCATGGAAAGAGGGGGCTCCATGCAGCTCAAGGAGGGTCCTTGTGACCACTTGGATGCCTCCCCTACCCCCTGCCCATCACTTTTCAGACTAGACTGCAGGGGCCCAGAGAGGTATGGTACTTTTCCGAAGTCATACAGCTTAAAAGCAAAGACAGAAATCACAGAATAATACCCACAGGCACACAGAGGGGTACAGGCTGATGGACGAGTTACACTGGGTCCCCTGGGGCTGAGAGGAGCGAAGGGAGTGGGACAAAGGCGAGCCCTGACTGTCCTCTATGCTTCTTTAGCTTGGAAAGCTGAACTGTGGCATGGATCTCTCTGCTTCATTTCTGCACTGTAGAAGATAATATTTAAGACACAGCTCTGATGAACATTTGGGCCTCAGCTTTCTGTTTTGCTCACAACCAGCTTGCTCTGGTGGCTCTGCATCTACACTGCTGTGGCTTCCGAGCTGCTCTCATCTGGCCTTCCCGCCAGGCTCGCCCCATGCTCCAGGCCGGGCTCGAAGTTCTCACTGAGCCCTTGGGAGGAGAGCTATTTGTCACACCCTGAGCCTGTGGTTGGCATCCAGGCCCCTGGAGCAAACAGGGAAGGCAGGGAGGGCTGAGGCCTCTGAGGTCACGGTCAGAGGGCCCCCCAAGCATCTTTAAGGACCCGGCTTATCTAGGGAGTCTGGGACCCGCAGAGCTTTTCTCAGAGCCAGGGGGACACAGTGCTGTACCCAGAGAGCTGCTGGGTCATGGCTCTGTGTGGAGAGCGTGAACCCCTGCGGGCCTTCAAGCCCAGGTGCAGTGGAGGCCAGAGGAGCTCAGGTCTGTGGCTGTGCTGTCTCCCCAAGAGAATGGCAGATGTGCCTAGCAGAAGTTAGGGTTTCTGTACGGAAGCCCCCAAAGCCTCCTGTGCTCCAGGCCTTGTGGAAGGTGACTGGATTAGGTAGGAGGTGGGGCTTGGTTGGAAGAGTGGATCCCTGGAGTGTGGCTGGGCAGCTTCCTGGCCCTCATGTCTGGAGCAGCTCTCCTCCACCCAGGCCCTTCCACAACGCCACGGACCATGTGAGGACTGAAACTGCTGAAACACGAGCTAAAATAATCCTCTCCTCCTTCAAGCTGCAGGTGCTGGCAATTTTGTCCCAGCAACAAGGAAAGTGAAGGAGGAGCAGACAGTCCCAGAGGGGCAGAATTGCTAATTCTGTTTACAACGCGCTGCTGTCATTTTGTTGTGGAATGTCAGAGAACTGGCTTATTTGTGTGGACAGTGAAGAGGGAGCCAACCTTTCCGTCCTGAGGCAGGTTTCACGAGCAGGTGAACCAGTCTGGAACCCAGATTGCCACGGGTCCTCGCTGTAAGAAGCCACAAGAGCAGGCTGTACCGAGTCTGGAGGACCCTCCGTCGATCTCTTTGCCAGGCAAACTTGATGCAGCTGAGTTGTCACCATCTGTGAGACCTCGCCTGGAAGCAAGTCCTTCCCCTCGGCGGCTCCCCCAGACGTGGTCCTGATCTCTCCCCCAAGTGACCCCCGCAGGCCTGGCTCTGGGCTCAAGCCGGGCTTGTCTGTGGGCTCTGTGGGTCAGAGTTGCAGGAAGGGCAGGGCCATGCTCCCAGCCCTGGTGCCTCCCACAGGCCCTGTGGTGGCAGACCTGCCATTGGCTGGCCGGGCAAGGCCTGGGCGTGAGAGGTGAGCCCTGTCTCCTGAGCCCAATCCTCTCACCTTTCCCTCTCCACCTGCTCACAGCTCGCTCCTCCATCTCCATTCTCTTCTGGACCAGCTCTGGACAGAAGTTTTAGAGAAACCAGAGCCCCTACCAGTAGCTTTTCTCTCCTTCCAGGGTGCTGCAGAGAGGGGTTGTGCACGGCACCAGTGCTGCCATGTTCCTCTCTGCCCTCTTGTGCCTGCTGTCTCTGCCTTTCTTTAGGCTCCCCGTCTGTGCCCACAGTGCCCTGTCCGGCCCGATGCTACCTCCCATGCCCACATTCCTGCAGCCTGTGACCACAATAGGGGACATTACACATTCTTGCCCTGGCAGCCAATGATGTAAAAAAGAACAGAATGTCCCAGGCCTGGCCCAGCCCCCAGCTTCACCTGGGCCCCTCCTTTGCCTGGGCGAGGCTGGGGGTGAGGAGGAAGAGGGTGGTGGGAGAAAAGTGTCCCCACTTCTGCAAGGACCCCTTCTCCTTTCTCTGCAGGACCTGGGGTAAGGCTGACCCTGGGGGTAGCCAAGAGGGGCCCCAGCGAGGTTGGCCAGCTCCTGGATGCCAGCCTGTCTCCCTTTTCCTGTGGGTGGCTCCCTCCCCTTTGCCCTCTTGATCTCTCTGCCTCTTCCATCCCCCCTCGGGCCTCCACCCTGTCCTCCTCTGTCCCTCTCCCTGCTTCTGGCCTCCCTGTTCCCTGCTCCCCACACCTGCCCTCACTCCTCCTGGCTCATTCTTCTTTCCCTGTTGCCCTCCTGGCTTGGTGTCCAGAATCCTTCTACCCATTTGAGATCTCTGACACTCACAGGCTCTTCTGTCTCCAGCCCCTTGGCTGTCAGCTCCCATCAGTCCCGGCTCAGATTCTTGGTCCCCACTGGCCCAGGCTCTCCTGTCCCCAGGAGCCCTCTTCCCTTGGAGAGCTCCCAGCCAGGACTCCTCCCCCACCCTCCCCCGGCCCTGCTCACCTTTAATTGAGATGCTAATGAGGCTGCTGTCGCTTCCATCCCTGCTGACAGGCGGGCCCCTGGGCTGCACCTGTCAGGTGAGGGGGAGGAGAGGTTGGCTGCCAGATTCAACTGGAAAGGAACCAGTCCCAGCCCAGCCACGCCCGGGAGTGGGGAGCTGGAGGCAACTCCAGCCTCCTGAAGCCTGCGTGCTCTGGGGCAGCGAGGGAGGCAGGACAGGGCTGGAGGCCGGGCTGGGACGAGGGGACCCAGCTGAGAGGAAGGCAGAGAGGAAGAGGAAGGGAGGCAGGATCAGAGGAGCTGGCACAGGGAGGGGGCAGGAAAGGAAGAGGAGGTGAGAGGCACCCAGAGAGCAGAGAGGGGTGAGAGGCGGCAGCCGGGCCAGAGTCCTGCAGAAAGAGGGCCTGAGGGAGAAGAACAGGGCAGCGAGCCTGCCAGCCTGCCAGGGAGGCAAAAGGGAGCCACCAGCTTGGGAAGCAAAGGCGGCCTTACCTGGGGAGGAGAGCCCACTCCACGGAAGCCCGAGCCAGCCCGTTGGCAGACTCTAGCAGGTCATCCGGCTCCTGGAGAGGTGGATGGGGCGGGAGGATGTGGGGAGTGGGCTCAGGATGGACCTGGGCATTGGCAGGGGCAGCTGCCCTCTGGGATCAAGGTGGTGATGAGGGGACCTCGAGAGGCCTGGGCTTGGCCTTGACCTTGACCCTGACTCTCATGTCTCTGACCCACCTTAGGGCTCCATGAAGGGGGCTGAGCTTGAGGCTGGAGGCCCTTCCCCTCCCCAGCCCACCCAAGGGCTCGCAAAGGGGGATGAGAGCGAGCAGCCAGGGCTGGGCCCAGAGCCCACCGCCCCGCAGCAGTGCTTGGAGGAGGAGGAGGCCCTGATTGAGTTCCACCGCTCCTACCGCGAGCTCTTCCAGTTCTTCTGCAACAACACCACCATCCACGGCGCCATCCGCCTCGTGTGCTCCAAGCACAACCGCATGAAGACTGCCTTCTGGGCTGTGCTCTGGCTCTGCGCCTTCGGCATGATGTACTGGCAGTTCGGCCTGCTGTTCGGGGAGTACTTCAGCCACCCTGTCAGCCTCAGCATCAACCTGGACTCTGACAAGCTGGTCTTCCCCGCCGTCACCGTCTGCACCCTCAATCCCTCCAGGTCAGTCTGCTCATGCCACTCCACACTCCTGCAGACCCCAGGCCACTTCCCCAGGGGCGGCAGGGAGCCCTGGCCTCTGCCTGTGGCGAGGTCCTGTCCTGGGTGTGGCCTGAGCCAGAGAGTGGGGTCGGCCAGCAGTGCCGCCCTGCCCCAGCCCTGTCCCCAGTGTGAGTGGGGGGCACTGGGGAGGCCAACGGACTCACCGTCCAAAAGGACAGGCCTAGGGCAACCTTGTCCTCCCTGAGCAGGATGACAGCCAAGAACTGAGGCTCAGCAGGAGGGCTTGGCCTTAGCAACCAAGGCCCTGGGTTCAGAACCAGCACACACGGGTCTGATGGAAAGGTGAAGCCCAGGGAGAAGAGGTGAGGAGCGAGGGCACTGGAGAAGGGTGAGGCTGGTCTTGGTGCAGAAAGCTACATGGTGGGTGCTGGATGTCAAGGCTGCGAAGCCCCACGGAGAATGAGCAGGTGTGCCCCACAGACCCAGGCTGCTTGCTGGGCTGCTGCTCACCTGCCCAGGTGCCTGACCTGTAAGGCTTGGGTGTGCCCTGCAGTTTTGGGTTTCAGCAGTGCTCTTTGCCAGCCTGGGGTTGGGAAGCAGGGGGAGTGTTGACCTTGGAGAGGAGAGGAGGAGGGGCCCCTGTTTATTCAGACCTTTTATTTGTGTTCACTCAGTCAGGGCCACACCTTGGGAACACTTGCATCACCAACACAGTGCTAGGCACCAGGTGAAATGGATTTATTAATCACTGAACAGCCTTTACTGGAGGCCAGGGACTTTTCCAGGTATTGGGAACAGAAAGCTAAAATTAGAAAGAAGGGATATAAATTCATAACAGCAGCACATGGTGATAAGCACAATAAAATGTGTGAGTGTAAGCCCATTAACGAGTGTTTGAGCGTGAGTGTGCGTGAGCACACCCATGGGGAATGCATATGACTGTGGACCATTGGCATTGTCACACATGGGGCGGGGGGGGGCCTCCCGATGTGTCAGATGTGTCATGGACCAAAGGGCTGGGACGTCCTGGGGAGGAAGAGCAGCTGCCCTACGCTGTCCAGGGCAGGGCGCTTACTAAGGGAGCTGCTGCAGGCACCAAACACTGGGAGGACTTTACAGCCAGCCCAGTGATTTTCACAGCATCTCCAGAGGCAAGAGCTAGTACTGTCCCTATTTTACACACGAAGAAACTGAGGCAGAGAGAAACAAGTCACAGGGTCACAGAGACAGTGAGTGACTGAACCTTGACTCATCCTGTTTGCCTGGTCCTAAAACTCCTGGGCTTGTAATACCCAGATGGGACTGGGAATAGATGACTTCCAAGGAGATGCTATTTACAGCTCCTGAGAGGACTCTCTGCTGCCCTCCTGGCCCCTCTTCCTGCAGGCCCCCCCATCTCCTTAGGCCAAGCTGGGTGGGTGCAGAGCAGGAAGCAGAGGGAAGGCAGTGTAGCAGGCACTGCATAAATATTTGTGGTTGTAAAGATATCGAGATATGGAGAGGACGGGTGAATCTGCAGCTGTTGAAGGGCCCTAGAAAGGCAGGCAGAGCTAAAGCCCCAGGGAATGGAAACCGGAGTCCCCGGGGCCCCGGGGCTGGAAGTGGATGTCCATTACTTCAGGACTTAGGGGAGAGAGAGTGCCCAGGAAGGAGGGAGCCAGGGAAGGCTCCCAAACACAGGAGCAGCCAACTGGCCACCTCCTCTCTGCTCAGTCCGGTGCCGGGATCTCATCTGGCCCCAATGCCGTGGGCATTTTATACATTTCCATTTTTCAGCTGAGCACATCGAGTCTCTGCAAGGTGAAACTGAGCAAGGCACACAGCCAATAATAAAACAATAATAGGTAACACACACACACATACACAGTATTTCCAAATGAATCTAAATCTGAATTAAATATTAAATTATTTAATCCCCACAGCGGACCTTGGATGTAGTACCATTAGCAGTTCCACTTTATAGATGGGAAAACTGAGGCTCAGGGAGTTGAGTAAAATCATCCAAGTTCAGAAAGGGCTGGGAATGAGCTCGGTGCTCCTTGAGTTCCACCCAGTGCCTGCCTATCTGAAAACTCTCCTTATTTAGGAACCGGTGCACCCCAGGTTAGCAGCCAATCACAGACCAGGCGTGTGTGGCACCCATGTCCTCCCCAACACACTTTCAGAGGAAGCCACCGAGACTTCTAGGGTCAGGGCCTCTGCTGGGACCCTCAACGGGGAGGCTGGTGGGTGGATGGCCGAATGGCCTGGTGTGAATCACAATGGCGGGGCAGAGGCAGGGAGCCAGGTAGATGCTCTAGGGAGGACAGAAGATGTAGGGGTCAGTGGAGGAGCCACCATGGGTCCACCTTCTGAGAGACACAGCTAGCAGAGGGAGAGAACATGGCCCTATGGTGTACACACCTGTAATCCCAGCACTCCGGGAGGCTGAGGAGGGAGGGCCCCAAGGTTGAACCCAGCCTGGCAGCTTAATGATTTTGCAAGCCCCGTTCTCAAACCCTGAAAAGGGCTTTGGATGTAGCTCAGTGCAAAGGCCTGGGCTCAGCCCCTGGGCCAGGGGCCTGGTGGTGGTCCTGTCTGCTGAGCTTGTGTGGCTTTGTCATCTCAGGAAAGAGAACAAAGACTGCTGAGCTGCCCGACTAAGCACTGAGGCGCTAAGAATCCAGTGGGCAGGGCCAGCCACGGTGGGGCCATTCTTTCTGGTCTTGACCCCAAAGAACAGGGCGATCAGGTTGTCCCTAGAAAGCAGTCTGTGGACATATTTTCATCCAGGCTCTGGGAGGACATAGACTGCGCCTAAGGAAGCCCTCGAACTCTTCTGTCCCAAGGTGGCAGTGGGGCAGCAGAGTGGGGCACGGAGACAGGCCACTCCCACGGGGAAGCCGGTGCCTTGTGCCCTCGCTCAGGCTGGACCCCAGCCCAGCAGAGCCCAGACTGGCCACAGTGACCTGGCCCTGGTGCTGGCCCTTCCGCCCTTGGTGGTGGAGCTGTGGTCCGGGTTCTGTGTGTGGGGCCACCCGGAGAGGTCACCTCCTTCCTGGCATAGCGCTGTCGGTTCAGGTCAGCTGCGGCCCCTCAAGGTCTGATCACCACATCGACTTGGGTAGTTCGGCCGGCGCCCTGGCTGGAGTAGAAAACCAAAAGGCACTGTGGAGGTTTTGCAGCCGCTGAGTGGAGTCGGAACTGAACTGAAATCTGGGTCGTCAGTTCCACTCCCATCAAGACAGTGGGTCACGAGGTAAATAGGGGCAGAGGGCTGAGAGTAACAACAGACACAGTGATGCTGCAGCCTTCTCATACACAATAACTCAGCCAATCCTTGGGGGCATACAAGGCCGGGGGGCTGTCACTCCCTCATTTCGCAGATGGTTAAAGAGAGGTACACGGAAGATAAGGGACATGTTGGAGGCCAACCAGCTCTTTAGTGGAGAGGGTCAGATGTGAGCCTGGAAAGCTAATAAGAACTTGATTCCTTTAACTGTTCCTCAAATGATTTCTAGACCTTACCACCCCAGCAGTCCATCCTCTGAACAGTTGTTGGCTCATAAGCATCTTTTGGTCTTAAAATGTTGTGGCCACAGGGGAACATGATGGCACATATTTGTAATCCTAGCACTTGGGAGGCTGAGACAGGAGGGTCACAAGTTGGAGCCCAGCCTGGGCAACTTAGTGAGACCTTGTCTCAAAATAAAAAGTAAGAGGGCCAGGGATTTAGCTCAGTGGTTCTGCCACCTGCCTCGAAAGCGTAAGGTCCTGAGTTTGAATCCCGGTACCAAAAAAAAAACCCTGGCATGTAGCTCAGTGTGAAGGCCCTGGGTATAATCCCAGGACTCAACTCCATTGTGTGGTCTGAGAGCTCAGAACCACTCAAAGGGTGATCCGTGTCCAGGGCACTTGTAGGGCACCTGGCCTGAACACCTTGGGGTGCAGGCTGGGCTCAGAGGGGCCGTGTGGGGTGGGGGTCTCCACTGTGGCTCAGAGCCCCCGAGAGTCAAGACTGGAGGTGCTGAGGGGGTGGGGAAGGATGGGGCCGGGGCAGAGGGCGTAGAAAGGAAAGGGGAGGCTTCTAGGTAGGCAGGAGGCTGGCGTGTTTCCTGCACCTGGCTCTGCCTGGTACGAGGCACTGCTGGGGGAGAACACTCCTGCAGGGGTCCCTGGGCAGGGGGGATGGGGCCTAGGAAGTTCCCAGGCTGCCACGGTGGGCTTGGGGTTTTCTGTGAGGGGCACTTCCCGAGGGATAAGAGGAAGGAGGAGGGGACAGATGGGGAGAGAGCAGGGTGTCAGCTTCCAGGGCCCCTGCACCCTGCCCTTCACAGAGAAGTGGGCCTGGAGGGGAGGCGGCCAGCAACAAGGACAGCAGGTGCTACTATCTGATCTTTTTTTTTTTTCCAGTATTGGAGATCAAACTCTGGACCTTGTGCTTGCAAGGCAGGTGTGGTGCCACTGAGCTGTCCTGGCCTCAAAGCTGGAAGCAGCAGTGGAACAAGCAGGGGCAGTGCAGTCTGATCAGCCTGGGTTTGAATCTTGGCCCCGGGGGGTTCTTCCTTGCTGAGTGGTCTGGGAAGTTGCTGAGGGGATGCGCCTTGATTTCCTGGCTGTGGGGTGCAGAGAGGAACGCCTGGCTCGTGGAGCTGTCCAAGGGTCCAGGACCCTAGACAGGGCAGCATCGTGGCCTGGGCAGGAGGGGGCAGCTGGAAGGGCTGGGTGGTCTCGCTCAAGCCTGTGGTAGGCATTCTTCACTGTGGGCTGCACCAGGGCTTCACACTGCACTACATCCCTGGTCCTGTTTCTATTGTGTGAGACATGGTCTGCTAATTTGCTAAACTGCCCAGGCTGGACTCCAACTTGCTATACTCCTGCCTCAGCCTCCCAGAGTGCTGGGATCACAGGCAAGCAGCACCACCCCAGGCCACAGCTGGCCTCTTGATCATCCCTTCTTTCTAGCCCGTGGTCTCCTCAGGACGAGAGCTGAGTCTTTACTGTGTTTTGCTTAGTGATCGATTCTCTTAATTCCAGTGCCAACTCGCAGGCCCTGCCTCCTGTTAGAGGGATGCTGGGGGACGGGATTTAGGGAAGGAGAGATTTCTGTGTTGAAAAGGGGGAGAGGTGACCTTGGGGGTGGAGGGAGTCTTGTGTGGAGCTTCCTTGTGGCAAGGGACAGGTTGTTCTGGGTGTGTGGAGAGGCAGGGGGGCTGCAGGGAGCCGGCCCAGAGGCAGTGAGGGCTCCATGGGGAGAGCAGTGTGGCCAGAGCAGGGACAGGCCGGCCTTGGGGATGGCGAGACAGAGGCGGAGGGGACACAGAGGGGCAGGAGGGGCAGAAAACGAGGCTGTGCGGTGAGGTTGCAGCTCATGCCCAGCTGGGACACTGGGACGCTTCCTGTGCAGCTCAAGCTACATCCCACTTTCCTGGGCCGTGGGGCTGCCTGTCTCCCTGGTCTCTTCACTTAGCGAGCCTGCATGTCTGCTCACTGAGCTCCCAGAGTGTGTGTGAGGGCAGCTCCGGTGCTGCACCCAGCCCACAGACAGGAACTGAAGCCACTGCATGGCCAGTGCGACAGGCTGGGACACCAGGGTCCACACCCCACCACTGTGGCTCTGCGGACTTTCCGGGGCAGGACAGAGCAAGTGCCATGGTCGGGGCACTGTCCCATCACGCCTGACTGCTGGCTTGAGCCCACAGCTCAGCTTCCCCTGGAAAGGTGGCTGCGCCATTGGCTAACCTCAGACTGTGCTGCACTGAAGAGCAGGCTGTGATGCACACTCTCACAGCGCCATGCCGCGCCATGCTCCCAGTGGGCACTCAGGGAATACTAGCTATTATTAGTCTCCCGAAGACCAGACACACACACACCTCTGACCTGAGTACCTTTTCTCCTGTGAGTGCGTGAGGGGAACTTGCTAGTTCCAGCCCAGCCCTCTCTCGCTTTAGAGGGCTATGGCTCAGACAGACAGACATTTAGGGTGGAACTGCAGGGCCCCTGGGCGGGATGGAGACCTGGAGTAGCGGTTATGCGTCTGCATATGTGGACCACAGGCGGTCTTAGACCTCCTTGGGCAGCGGCAGCCCGAGGTCACCAGTGAGCTCCTTCTGTTCCTAGATTTCATATAAATGCAATCAGGGGATCTGTATTTTCTTGTATGTTACAATACTAACTTTTCTGTTTTCCCACTGGAACTGAATCAGTGCTTTGGTCAAAAATGAACACATTCTATGTGTGGGCTCATTTCTGGACTCCTGCTCCCTGATTCATTGTTTATCTTTTCCAAGAACCACACTGTTTTGGTTACTGTGGTTTTACAGCAAATATTAGAGTCAGGTAGTATAAGTCCTCTCCTCCCCCTCTTTTTTGTGGTGCTGGAGATTGACACCAGGAAGCCCTGAGCTATATACCAAGCCCTTTTTATTACTGTATTCTGAGACAGGGTCTTGCTCTGTTATCCAAGCTGGCTGTGAACTTGTGATCCTCTTGCCTCAGCATCCTGAATAGCCAGGATCATAGGAGGGAGCCACTCTGCCTGGCTCAGCTTTTTTTATTTTTATTTTTTATTTTTTTGGTACCAGGGATTGAACTCAGGTCCTTGTGCTTGTGCAGTGTTTTTTTTTTTAAATGTGGTACTGGGATCGAACCCAGTGCCTTCACACAGAGCTACCTCCCCTTTTTAATCTTTTCAAATTAAAAAAAAATTTTGTTAAATTTTATGTTGAGACAGTGTCTTGCCTGTCACTAAGTTGCCCAGCCTGGGTTCCAACTTTGATCTTTCCAGGGCCGGGTGTGTACCATGACACCTGGCTTTTGCTTTTCTTTTCCAAAACTGTTTTGGCCATTGTAGGCTCTTTGCATTTCCATGTAAATCTTAGAAGCAGCCTGTCAACTTCTTTAAAACTGCTGAAAATTGGGCCCGGATTATGTTGAATCTAAAGACCAATTTGGGAAGCCTTTTAACTACATCGAATTTCTGATCCACAAAAATCTGTACCTTCTCTCTCCTTTTGGTTTTTGGTTTCTTCAGGAGGACCTTCAGTGTAGAGATCTTGTACATCTTTTATTAGATTTATTCCTAGGTATTGGATGTTATGCTATTTAACATAGGGGTTGTTGTGATTTTATTTTCATACATTAATTTTTGTATATTGGTTTTGTATCCTGCAATATTGTTGAGCTTATTAGGTCCAGATGTTTGTCGTGGTGGCTTTGTAATCGTGAAGCCCAGAGATGTGAACTTTCATCATGCAGACGGTAACAGGGCCAGGCGAGAAGGAATGAGAGGCTTTACTCACAAGGGTGTTAACAGCGCCTGGGCCCCACCCGAAACTCACTGAAACTGGGTCTCTGCGGGTCGTTTCCGGGAAGGCTGACCGTGCGCGCGCTGACCGTGCGCGCGAATCCTGATTTAGGGTTACAGGCGCGGCTGCTGAGGTCTCCGGCGCTCAGGGCAGCCCGGGAGCGAGTTCCGGTTCCCGGGCGCCGGCGAGGCGAGGACAGCGCCACCCGCCGGCGCCCTCCGTCCCCGTGGGCTTCGCGGGGATCACCGGGCAGGGAAACTGAGGCCCACGTCCGCCCAACACCTCCAGGTACAAAGAAATTAAAGAGCAGCTGCGGGAGCTGGATCGCATCACGGAGCAGACGCTCTTCGACCTGTACAAGTACAACGCCTCCAGCACCCTCCTGGCCGGTGCCCGCGGCCGGCGCGACCTCGAGGAGACCCTGCTGCACCCGTTGCAGCGAATCCCGGTTTCACCCGGACCAGGAAGAGCGCGCAGCGCAGCCTCCAGCTTGAAGGACAACAACCCCCAGGTGGACCGGAAGGACTGGAGGATCGGCTTCCAGCTGGTGAGGCCCCGCCCCTCCCCGCTTACCGCGAGCAGGCCCACCGCCCCGCCCCGCCCACCAGGGCGCCAAATGCCACGCCCCCTCCCCGTCTCCACCCGCGGCCACGCCCACCAGCCCTCCAACCCTTCCCCGACCCACCTCTGCAGAATAGTGATGGGGGCGGGCTCATGGTTTGCGGGCAAATTAGTTACATGAAAAAAATCACATCTATCTGTGCCGCAGCGGGGCCCATGTTGAGAGTTGTGTTTTGAAAAATGTGCCTTTCTAAATTCCCAGTGCCCACTGCTAGGACACACTGGGGACCCTCCATTGTGATGAAGATGTGGGGCTCGTCAGCTGAGACAGGCAAAGACAGTGCAGTGGGAGACTTAAAGTTATTTTCAAAATACAAAATAGAGCCGGGCTTGGTGGTACATGCCTGTCATCCCAGCACTCAGGAGGTGGAGGCAGGGGGATCCCTACGAATTTGAGGCCAGCCTGTGCTACATAGTAAGACCCTGCCTCAAAACATCAAAAATTAAAAAAATTAAAAAATAATAGTAAAAGGAAGGGGTGGGGGAAGAGGCCCCCAAAGTGACAGTGGGCTGCACCTCCAGGAGACTCAGCTCAAGGCTCTGCTCTGTTCCTACAAATCTTGTGAGCCCTCAGCCTCCCCCTCCCCGGGGAAATGGCGTGAACTGCTGCCCCCCAAAAGTGAACCGCAGCCTGGATGTCTGCCCTGCTGGCCCACAGTCCAGTCCCGTAGTCCCTCGCTCTCCTGGGGGCTCCTGGTCCTCTCCCTCCTATTTACCCTCCTGCTCCCTCCCGGCTGGCTCCTCCAACCCCCAGAGCTCCTTCTCCCTGAGACCCGGGCCCTGCAGCCCTGCTGACCTCCATCTCTGTGTGCAGTGCAACCAGGACAAGTCTGACTGCTTCTACCAGACCTCGTCGTCAGGAGTGGATGCCGTGCGGGAGTGGTACCGCTTCCACTACATCAACATCCTGGCGCGGCTGGCCGACACCTCGCCCTCGCTGGAGGAGGAGGCTCTGGGCAACTTCATCTTTACCTGCCGCTTCAACCAGGCGCCCTGCACGCAGGCGTGAGTCTGCCCATCCCGATCCCCGACTCCTGCCGTGTTGTGTTGGCCTCATCTGCTTGGCCCGGACCCCGGGAAAGAGCGGGCAGAGCACTTGGTCTTTCTGGGCTTCCTTCACACAGCTCCCGGGCTGGGAGGCAGCCAGGGTGGGGTGGGGGGGTCCCTGTCTTAGCCTGTGATGCTGAGAATTCACATCATCCCCTAGAACCTTTCTCTGTGTGACAGAAAACATAACCAAGCACAAAGAGGAAATTCATTCCCTATTCCTTCCGCAAATAGTTTTGACTGTCTGAGCTATGTGTCAGACACTGTTCTAGGTATTTGGGATACATCAGAGGGGGAAAATGGAATCCTTGCCTTTTGGGCCATTTTACGCCAGTGACAACTCATGAAGGGTGACACGTGGCTGGAGAAGTGAGGCAGGGCCAGGTGCCCCCTCCACTGTCCACTCTGCCCGTCTCCAGTCACTGTTTGAGGAGAGAAGCTGGCAGCTGGGAAGCCAGGCAGTTCAGTCCGAGCCAGCTGCCCCTGCCACGGGCATCCCACCTGTCACTGCCCCACCTGTGGTTCCTGTTCTGGTCCTCTCCTTGGCCTGCTTCGTGCTGCTGCGCCTTTCAGCAGAGAGTCTGCAATCCGTGCCTGGCCCTGCGGGCGCCTCCTTTCTCCCCTGGGTCCCTGGGCCACCCGCCTGGTCTTTCTCCCTGTGTCCTCCTTCATTCTGCAGCCTCAGAAAGTGTCTCAGTCAGGTTTCTGTTGCTACAACCGGGTCCCACAGGCCAAGTAATTCATAGAGAAAGGAAACTTATTCCTCACGGCCTCGGAGGCCAGGAAGCCGGAAGGAACAGCGCTGGCATCGATGAGGCCTCTTAATACAACACCGTGGGAAACAAGGCTGGCAGCTGCAGGCATCTGTGCATTCGAAAGAGAAAGCAGGAAGGATTGGCCGGATCATAGAGCAGCCTTCCTTCCTGCATGGCTGACACTTCCCCTGCTACTGGCCTTGGTCCACTGTGGAGACGGCCCTGGTGCCCCATCAGGTCCTGGGAGACCCGCTTTGAGAAACCTCAGCACTTTGCAGAAGGGGGCGCTGACCTTCCCAAGGGCACTGTCCAGGGGTTCTGTTCTCTGCATTTCTTATTGTCTTTTGTACTTTAGGGTTGTACTTTAGGCGTCTTAGGAATCCTAATTAACGCATTGTCACATAGCTTCACCGAGTGCCCCACTGCTCTGTGTAATTTAGTCCTCAGCACCCTGTGAGGTAGATGCTATTACCTTTTATTATCCTCACCTTGCAGATGAGAAAACTGAGGTACAGAGATCAAGTAACATATTCGTTTCCACTTGTGATACTTGTTAGAGCTAGGATTCAAATACAAGGAACTCCGTTCTGGAGTCTGCTCTTAGTTCCATTTACACGCAGCTTCTCATAGGCCACTATATTAATGTCCTTGATGCATATTTCTTTGTATGTGTTTCTGTAAACTTTACATGGATTTACATACGTGATGTTGCGTGATCCACACTGTCTCTGAACTCTATGTATCTCCCATGCATCCCTGCCCTGCACCGTGTCTGCTGAGCCGACTGCCCCGCCACACCGTGCCTGTCCCTGTCCCAGCCAGTGGGAACGGTGGCTCTTCAGGACCAGCCACTTCTGGAGTTTCCTCCTCAGCCCCTCTCGGCCTCCACCCCATCTTTGCCAATGCTGAAGTGTGCCCAGTATTCCACACCTCTGTGCTTAAGGCCAACAGAGTATTCCAGATCATTAGTCCACGCTCCTCATTGAGGATGAAGGAGAGTAGTTTAGAGACGGCGACTTGTTCACCTAGAGCCCCACTGCTGCTCTCTGGCCTGCCTTCTCCTGCTGACTCTCTCCAGTCCTCCTCTCCTCTCTCAGGTAATCCCCCTTCTCCGTCTTCCCCTGCTTCCTTAGCCAGCTCCCAGACGGCAGGCTGGGAGGACACAGATCCGCTCCTCTGGGGTGAGCGCTTGCTACAGTCCACACAGCTCCAGGCTTGGAACCCGAGACTTGCTGCTAAGTTACGTTGCAGCGGCATTGCCTCTGTGGTTGCTTTTTCTTGTTGCGGACAGGCCCTGGCCATACCCGTCTGAGACCTGCTGATGAACGAGGAGGCCCCTGGAAAATGCTTGGCCTCCTTCCTGCCTGGCTCTGAATGTCATCCTCTCTGCCACACGCTCACCACGGGTCTCACTCTCTTCTAACTGCTCCCTCCCTTTCTCCATCCATCCACCAACCCACCTGCCCACCCATCCATCACTTACTGACTGTCTCCATATGAAGGAACCAGGTAGCTAACCCCAAGAAGGTACAGAGAGGAGTGAGAGGTGGCTGTTGTCCTCAAGGAGCTTGCAGTCTAAATGAGGAACTAAGATTTAGACATGTGAGAAGTTAGGGCCACTGCAAGTCTTCATAAGGCACCAGGGCAGCCCAAGACTGGTCCCCAGGCAGCATGGAAGTCCAGACCAGTGAGGTCATGTGGCCTGGTGGGAGGAGCCTGGGCCAGCAGGCGAGGACACAGCCAGCTGGAGCCCGAGCTTCCTCTTGTGTGTGGAGGATGAGGCTCCCCAGGTTGCCAGCGCATAGTAGGTGATAAGGAGAAGATGGCTCCTGGAGGCATAAGTGTTCCTCGTCTGAGCTCTGGGCTCCCCTGACCTACCCCACTTTCCCCTCTGACGCTGCTGTCTTTGTCCTGCTAAGGAATTACTCTCACTTCCACCACCCGATATACGGCAACTGCTACACTTTCAACAACAAGAATGACTCCAGCCTCTGGATGTCTTCCATGCCTGGGATCCACAACGGTGAGCAGTCCTGCTGCCAGGACAAGGCTTCCACTCACCCTAGCCTCCCGTCCTGCGGCTGCTGCAGCCTCTGGGCCTCTCCATCCTGGAAAGGGGGCTCTGTTCTTTCCCCACCGGCACTGCACCCCGTTCCAGTCCTTTCTCCCCAGCCCACATCTTCCTGGCTGCTGCTCCCATCCCCTCTTCTCCCAGACTCCCCCAACTCTGCTCCCATGCACCCCAGGTCTGTCCCTGACACTGCGCACAGAGCAGAACGACTACATTCCCCTGCTGTCCACGGTAACGGGGGCCAGGGTCACGGTGCATGGGCAGGACGAACCAGCCTTCATGGACGACGGGGGCTTCAACCTGCGACCTGGCGTGGAGACCTCCATCAGCATGCGGAAGGCAAGGACGCAGCCAGTGCTGGGCGGGCTGTGGGACAGGTGACAGATCTAGAGGGTCAAGGGGAGCTGCACTTGCCCTTCTTCTTGAGTGTAGCCTGGGGGGCACTGCGGCCTCTGGAGATGCTGAGGCCGACAGGAGGTGCAGCCGAGTGTGAAACACAGCTGGGGACTGAGGCATGAGGAGAAGCCAGGCCGGAGCCTGGCCACTTGCTCTGACCTCTGTGTGGTCACAGGAAGCCTTGCACAGACTCGGGGGCGATTACGGAGACTGCACACAGGACGGCAGCGACGTCCCGGTCCAGAACCTGTACCCTTCCAAGTACACACAGCAGGTGAGGCCGCCTGCCTCTGCGGCCCAGGGGAGGGGGAGGCTGGGGCTGAGGGGCTGGTGCAGGTGCCAGGGAGGGGCGGGGGGGTGGGCGGGCGGGCTGGGCCTCAGCTCCCCTCCTCGCCAGGTGTGCATCCACTCCTGCTTCCAGGAGAGCATGGTGGAGAATTGCGGCTGTGCCTACATCTTCTACCCCAGGCCCAAGGGCGTGGAGTTCTGCGACTACAGGAACCACAGTGCCTGGGGTGAGAGCGGTGCCCACCCAGCTGGCTGCTTCTCCCTCCCCCTCCACCTCTCCGGTCCCCTTTGGCTTTCTGCCTCCCCTCTTCCTGCTCCTCCCAGCTGGCCCCTCTCTGCATCTAGGTCACAGACTCACCTTCTTTCGCTCTTCGCCCCTTCGCACTGCCTACTGTACGCCAGCTGGGGTCCTGCCCGCCCTGGGGTGCTGGCGGGGTCACCCCTCGAAGTATGTGTCCAAGGCGTGGTTTAGAACATGTACGCCATGCCCCTCAGTGGACCCAGGTGTGTAATTTGGAAACCAGATACACGTATTGGACTTGCCTACTTTACAGTGCTTATTAGCCTGGAGGAGAGCACACTGAACATGTTTGGGGAGAGCTGGCATCGCCTCGTACCCTGGCACAGGGTAGATAAATCCCTCTCCTTTGCCCTGCTGCAGAGCTGTTCCACAGGGGGCGCGTGTGCTAGGAAGCTGAGACAGGATGGTCCCAACCAGAAACAGTGGACACCCCCAGGGTTTGCATTCAGGGGCACAGGCCAGGGCCCTTGCTGGAAGGAACATGGTGGCAGGCTTTGGGGTCTCACGAGCTCCCATGGAGTTGTCTCACCTCGAGTTTGTGTCCACCCTGCTTCTCCCGCCCGTGTGATTCCCCGCTTCCTTTCCCGCCTGGGCTGGCTCCGAAGAGTCCTCTTCTTCTGCCCGTTCTTCCTAGCGGTGGCCTCTGGTTTCTCCTTTCTCGGAGGATCAGAGCACATCAGAACTGGAGGGGAGCTGGGCACGGTGGCCACGTCTGTAATCTCAGCTCCTCAGGAGGCTGAGGCAAGACGATTGTGAGTTCAAGGCCAGCCTGGGGAACTTGGCAGACCCTGTCTCAAAATTAAGTTGGAGATGTAGCTCATAGTAGAAGACTTGGCTAGCAAGCATGAGGCCCTGGGTTCAGTCCCAGCCCTGAAAAAAGGAAGAAGAACCGGAGGGAAATTCAGAGGCCATCTGACCTCTCAGCTCCTTTCTCAGATAGATAAACTGAGGCCTGGAGGGACGGCATGACAGACCCCACATCCCAGGATCCCCAGAGCAGTGGGGTGGGGGTTCCCGTCTCTCCATCTGCCCCGAGGATTTCTGAGCTGGGAGTGTGATGCTCTGGGAGTGAAGAGTAGCATGTGCATAGCTGAGGGCAGGACAGCCACAGCCCCACAGCTTCCTGAGGCTCAGCCCGCAGGAAGTGGCCCAGCTGCCCCCTTAGAACGGAGCTTCCCATTCCATGGCTGGTCCCTGGGTGGCAGAGAGAGGAGTTTGGGTGAGAAATGAAGGATTGTGGACCAAGGGACTAAAAATAGCAATGATGATGAGATAACCCTGTTAGAACTTGGCAGATCCCCGGGTGGGGATACCACAGTCCCCCCCCCTTCCTCCTCCTCCTGCTTCTCCTCCTCCTCCTCTTCCTCCTTTGGGCATTGACTGCTTTATTTGAGATAATTCATATCCCATACAATTCAGCTATTCATTTAGGGCTTAATTTTAGTACAATGATAATTTTTAGTCTTAGGTTTCTGGTGTAGTCCCAGGGCTGTTCAGTCATCACTAGTCAATTTCAGAATATTTTTCATCACCTCCCAAAGAAATGTCGTACCCATTAGCAGTGCCCCAGCTCCCCACTCTTCACTGCCAGCCCCTGGGAAACCCCTAATCTTTCTGATTCCATAGATCTCCCTGATCTGGACGTTTCATGTAGATGGGTCTTACAACAAGTGGTCTTTGTGACTGGCTTCTTTCACTTACTGTATTTTCTAGGTTCATCTGTGTTGTAGCATGTAGCAGTACTTCATTCCTTTGTTATGGCTGAGTAATATTCCAGTGTGTGGATGATACTACACAGTGTTTTGTGTATTCATCAGTTCTTAGACATTTGGCTTGCTTTTATTTTTTTTGATTTTATGAGTAACGCTGCTGTATACAAGTTTTGTGTGGACATAGGTTTTCAGATCTCTTGGAGAATTACTTAGATCATATACTAATTCTGACTTACCTTTCTGAAGAGTTGCCAGTTGTTTCCCAAGGTGGCTGTACCATTTTCCACGCCCAGCAGCAGTAAATGAGTTTCCAGCTTCTCCACATTTTTTTTTGTTTTTGTTTAGTTTCTCCACATTTTGCTAGTCTTTGCCATTGTCCTTCCTTCCTTCCTTCCTTCCTTTTTTTTTTTGGTACTGGGGATCTCAGGTCCTTGTGCTTGCGGGGCAGGCGGCGGAACCACTGAGCTAAATCCCTGGCTCTTTCTCTTGTTTTTTAAGACAAACAGGGCCTTACTACATAGCCCAGGCTGACCACAAAGTCACAATCCTCCCGCCTCAGCCTCCTTAGTGCTGCGTATTATCTCTTTTTTAATAATAGCCATCTTAATGGGTACAAAGTGGTATTTCACTATGGTTTAACTCCATTGTTCTTTTTTTTTTTTTGGTACTGGGGATTGAACTCGGGTCCTTGCGCTTGCGCAGCAGGCGGCAAAACCACTGAGTTAAATCCCCAGTCCCAACTCCATTATTCTTTTTGGTCCACGTTTACTAGGACACACACATAAATTTTTTTTTTTGGTACTGGGGATCGAACTTGGGACCTTGTGCTTGTGGGGCAGGCACCCGAACCACTGAGCTAAATCCCCGGCCACAAACTCCATTATTCTTACACAACAGCTGTTCCTATTTTTCTTCTGAGGTCTGATGTTTGACCACACAGCACATCTTAGGTGGTCAGATCCTGTTGGTTTTTCTAGCTTTGGTTAATGTGCTAACCCTTTTTGTTGCTCCTACCCAAGATGCATCAGGATGTGAAGTGCAAGTGCATGTGAAGTGGGGCCCCCGGGTGTGGGTGGAGGAGGCTGAGGTAGCCTGGGAACACTGGGATCTCTGTACCCACAGGCTACTGCTACTATAAGCTCCAGGGGGCCTTCTCCTCCGACAGTCTGGGCTGCTTCAACAAGTGCCGGAAGCCGTGCAGGTGAGCGCCCTGCCCCGGTGCCCAGGTGCAGGGTGGGCCAGGGCTGGGAGGCTGGGAGGATACAAGGCAGGCAGCTCAACTTGTGAGTGGGAGAGCCCTGAGCCATCACTAAGCACATTTTAGGGGCGCACTTGTAATCCCACCACTTGGGAGGCTGAGGCAGGAGATCACGAGTTTGAGGCACTTCTGGGCTACATAGCGTGACTGTCTCAAAAACCAAAACCGAAACAAAATTAAGTGCATTTCTTCATCCTCAGTGTGACCAACTACAAGCTCTCTGCGGGTTACTCACGTTGGCCCTCGGTGGCATCCCAGGTAGAGTGGGAAGGAGGAGCAGGAGGCCTGTGCACCCGCAAACACGAGTGTGACACTGGCCCGAGAAGTGCAGGGATGATCTCGTTCCCCCCCATCCCTTCCCAGGACTGGATCTTCCAGATGCTGTCCCTACAGAACAACTACACCATCAACAACAAAAGGTGGGTCCTGGTCCCCTGAAGGAATCCTGGGGGGCGCAGACCAACGGGAAGGGGACCTGAGGCCTTAAGCCTTTCTCCACCCTCTCCCCACTCTGAAGAAACGGGGTCGCCAAACTGAACATCTTCTTCAAGGAGCTGAACTACAAAACCAACTCCGAGTCCCCGTCAGTCACGGTAGGGCCGGGCCCGAGCCCCTGGCTGTCCTGGGGACCCTGGTTTGCCAGGCAGCAGCACAGGCCCGAGTGGGAGGAGCGGAGGGAGGGAAGGAAGGGCTGGGCTGGGCTGAGGCCAGGGGCTGAGGGCCGCTGGGGGCTCATGGCGTCCTCCGCCGCCTCTCCCACAGATGGTCACCCTCCTGTCCAACCTGGGCAGCCAGTGGAGCCTGTGGTTTGGCTCCTCCGTGCTGTCCGTGGTGGAGATGGCCGAGCTCATCTTCGACCTCCTGGTCATCACCTTCCTCTTGCTGCTGCGGAGGCTCCGGAGCCGCTACTGGTCGCCCGGCCGAGGGGCGGGGCCCGCGCGGGAGGCGGCCTGCACGCCTGCCCGCTTCTGTCCGCATCCGGCCTCCCCGGACCTGGCGGCCCCCCCGCCCGCCTATGCCACCCTCAGCGCCTGCCCCCCTCCACCGGGCTGGGCCTGTGCCCCGGGGCAGCCGTGAGGTTGGCGCCGCCCGGCCCCTAGGGCCGGTGCCTGTGGCCGTGAGGCCAGGCTCCGGGGGTGCGGACCAGTGTCCTTGTCCCGATCGGGAGCCAGCATTGGTGCTCGGGCCAGGAACTTCCCTAGGAAACGCCCGGCAACAGAACAAACACAGACAAGGCAGGCTCCCGGCTCCTCTCCAGCGACCACGTGGCCCCCAACTGGCCTGGCCACGCTCCCTCCGGGGACATAGAGGCTGCTCTTGCTCTTGACCTTGGTGGGGAACCCTGCCCAAAAGCCCCCGCTCCCTTTTAGCTCTTGGGCAATTCTCCTTCCCCGACTCCTCAGGGCAGGGGCTGGAACAGACCAATTTGGTGAAGGTTTGGCCCTTCTCAGTCATTCCCAGACTCCCCTGATAGCCTCCAGCCCTCAGAGCCGTAGCCGGTGTCTCTGCCCTGAGCCCTTCATACCTCTAGGTCTGCTCAAGCGATTTCCTCAGCCAGGAACTTTCCCTTATCATCTCCTGGAGAGCTCCTATGCATCCCTCAGAACTCCACTCAGGCACCATTGCTTCTATGAAAGCCTGATGTCACAGAACTGCTCCCACCCTTGCATTGGACGCCATGGCACACTGTGACGTCTGCTGGAACACTGATGTCGCATTCACATTTCTGTTCATTTCTGTCTGCTCCCGACTGTGTGGTGGGCTCCTGGTGGTGAGGGACTGAGTTTTGTTACTCACCTGTTCTCCAGGTCTGCCTGGCATCCTGCCTGGAGCACCTAGGCAGGTGCTCAATGAATGTTTGTTGGTTGAAGCCCTGTCATGGAGAGCCAGGTCGTGCTTTGAAGTGGGCTCCGAGTGGGTACCAGCCCTGGAGTCGCTGCGCCAGCTTCCAGGAGGTCGGGACGGGGAGGCTCTCGTGGAACACCCCGTGCTCCAGGGCCTCTGGAGAGGGAGGGGACCCCCCTCCCTGGGAGAGGTGCCAGCTCCGAGCTTATCTGCGGGCAGGCGGGGAGCATGGCTGGCTGTGCCTCTGCCTTCCTCCGAGCTTGCTCAGTGCTTTGGCCGCTCGACCCCCCTCCCGTCTGCTGCCCTCTGGGCCATGTTTCCTCAGAACCTCGCTGCTCAGTCGAAGAATCCTCCACTCTCCGCTCTCCCGGGAGAAGCTGGGGTCCCGGGGGGCCAAGGGGCATCTGAGCTCCAGCCTGCAGCCCACTCCACCTTCTAGCTCCCTTCTTTTTTTTTGGTACCGGGGATTGAACTCGGGTCCTTGTGCTTGTGAGGCAGGCAACTGAACCACTGGGCTAAATCCCTCGCTCCCTTCTGTTGCCTCCCCTGCTGCCCATCTCTGTCTCATTCTCCACTCTGCCCGAGGTGCCTCTGGGAAGGAAGGATGCAGGAAGGGTCGTGACCCCGACTTGAGGCCTCCAATTCCCTCTCCTTGATTCTCGCCGATGGGGGAAATGGTGCTGTCCCCTGCCTGCCCCCGTCCATCAGAGCCCTCAGGTGTGCCCAGCCTGTGCCTCAGCCTCTCCCTGCAGGGAGGGGGACCAGGTGGACAGAGCGGGTCAGCCCGATCACCTGCAAGCCCCCCTCAGTCTCATGCTGCCTGCCCTGTCTGTGGTTCTCCTAGGACTTGGGTCCCAGCTTCCTTATCGGGTTAGTGGGTGGAGTGGCTGGCCCATGTCCTGCTCTGACAGAACCAGCTGGAACCGGGTCTCCCGTGACCGTGACTGTGACTCGCCCTGCCTCTCTGGGAAGGGTGGGGTCCTGATGATAAGGTGGGGCGAGAACCCACGTCACCTGGGCTGAGCCAGTGCCCTCTCAGGTTCAGTGTGCACCTGTGTGTGTGTGTTGGCGCTCATGTGCCTGTGTGAGGCATGAGGGGGCAAGACTTGCTCTGAAGCTTTTTTGTGTGGTCCTGAGGATCAAACCTAGAGGGCCTCTACTACTGAGCTCTGGCCCCAGCCCTTCTCAGTTTTAATTTTGAAACAGTCTCACTATGTGGCCCAGATTGGCCTGGAACTTTCAATCCTCCTGCCTCAGCCTCCCCAGGAGCAGGAATTATAGCCCTGCACCACCACACCCAGCTTTCGACCTCTTCATTGGCTCCGAGAGCCCAGGAGCCAACTCTGTCCTCCCATCTGGGCCCTCTTGTCTCCATCGCTTCGCCCATCCAACCCCACCACCATTTTTCCTACTCTTGGAGGGATTATGATCTTCTGCAGGAAACTAGCTAGGTTTTCTTGATTGTTTTTCCTGGTATCGAGGCCAGGGCCTTGTGTGTCCTCAGCAAGCACTCTGCCATCGAGCTACGCCCTGCCCAAAGCAAGCCAGCTCTTCACCCCACGTCTGAGTGCTCTTCACCACCAACTGTGTCAAAGCTTTAAAGTTAGTGCTGGGGATTTAGCTCAGTGGTTTCGCTGCCTGCTGCGCAAGTGCAAGGATCTGAGTTCAATCCCTGGTACCAAAAAAAAAAAAAGCTTTAAATTTAGCAAATCGGCATTGAATCCTAATTGTGGAGAGAAGTTCTTTCATCCCAGGCTGTGGCTAAGGGCTTGCTTTGGCAGCTTGTACAGACTACTCTAAATTCCTCATAACACTAAACATGGGAAATCGAAGTGGTTATTAGTATGAACTATTAATATTGCTAGCCCTTGTCGAATGTTTAATGCATGGTTGCTAAATACTTTATGTGCATTTAATTATCCAACCAGCTCTGTGAGAGGTGCTAGCATGTTGGCACATTTCCCGTTTTTAATTCTCTTTGTCTGCCTACCATCTCTATCTATCTATCAACCGTTTATCCTCTAACCTGTGGTGCTAGGGTTGAGCCAAGACCTGGTGCTTGCTGGGCATGGGCTGGCCCTGAGCCTCTCATTTTCTTAGCTGAGGGGCCTGAGGTTCTCCCAGCCTCTTCACAGGACACACTGGCTATTCGAGTGGCCCTGCTCTTCCAGAGCTTGGTCTGGGGTCCACTCCCCTCGCCTGCCTTCCTGTGGTTGGTGGCAGCCCCCTCCTCTGTGAGTCCTTCCACAGCCCCAGGTCTTCAGAAGCTTTGGGCTGGGCTGGGCTGGGCTGAAGTCAGCCCGGGCAGGGCACCTAGGCTCCATCAGAGACCCAGGTTCTACCCAAGCAGGTGCCTGGGGAATCCCAGAGGGGAGACCAAGAAAACCAGGGGTGGACTCGGGGCTGGAGGTCAGCTGTAGCTCAAAGGGAGAGAGGCAGGAGCTCTGGTCCCAAGCCTGAAGCCCTAGGCCTCTGCTCCGCTGGTCTTCCTGCTTTTCTCACGGCCTTGGCCTTGAGTTGGGGATGGGTACAGCGAGTGAATGTGGGGCCGGTGTTGTAGAATTCGCCTGGGAGGAAGCTGCTCAGGCAGAGACGCCACCGATGCCCACCCCTGATGGGAGCTGCGGCTGGGAGTCTCACTGTGGAGGGACTGGGAACTAGGAATTGGGGCTTCTCTGTTGGGCCTCTCGGGGCCTCCCCAAAGCCAGAGGGCTGTAGTAAATTCTCTCCAGGGGCAGTTCTGTGAATGTGTCTGAATATTTGGGGACAGCCCCTGAGATCCGTGTTTCCAGGTCACCTTCACAGGGCCGCCTCGCCCATCTTCAAGGCATCGCTTTCCTCCTGTAGGTGGGCTCAGGCTCAGAGCGGGTTTCCTGCCGCCCAGGATCGGTGGCAGTGTCAGGGTGCCAGCTGGGGGACCTCAGGCAGAGACTGGAAGAGAACCTGCCGGACGGACGGTTGGTGGGGCTGAGGGTCAGGGTCCCAGGCAGGCAGAAAATGAGAACTGGGGCTCATGCTGGGGAAACTGCTGCATGTCAAGCCTGTATTTACCCTGTGAGACAGCCGCTTGTCTGTCCTGTCTCAAAAAACCCTCCAGAAGCCCTACAAGATAGGCTGTTTTCATTTGCAAATTGGAAATGGGCTCAAAGAGGTGGGATTATGTGTTTGAGCTCACCCAGCTAAAGAGTAGAGGATTCTGAGCTGGGACACATAAGTGTGACTCCCTAACCCCAGGTCTTCCCACTGCTTTTCCATCTGTGAAAGGCCGGCCCTGGGGTGACGGGAGTCGTCGCCGCCCCGCCCCTGCTGTTGGGGGGAGTGGTGGGATTGCTGGGCTGGCGGGGTGCACGGGCCTGGGAGGTGGGGCACGGCCTGCGGCCTCACCACAAAGCGTTAAAGGCCTCTCCCGCCTCCTCCCCGCCTCCTCCGCAGCTCTTCCTGTCTGGTGCAACACCCGCCTGCTGCTCTCCCTTCCCCTCCCAACCCTCTGCTCTCGCTTTAGTTTTCGGACTTGGTCTCCAGTTCTGGCCTCCGGGCTTTGGGGACCCCAGGCGGGGCGGTGACCTCCACCCCCACTCCCAGCGCTTGCTTCTCCCTCCAAGCCGAACCCGGGGCTCTGGGGACCTTCTGGTCAGACTCCGACCACTGCACCACAGCCGTCCCAGCCCCATGGGGGAGTGAGAGGCCCCCGCTGGCCGGACATGGGCCTCCCCACCGTGCCTGGCCCGCTGCTGCCACTGGTGAGAGGGGAGACTGCGCTGGTGGGGTGGCGCCCCGGGCAGGAGGGGGCCGACCCAGGAAGGGGAGACGCTCCTGCCTGGGGCCTGGCAGTCAGCTCTTCGGGTCACAGCAGCCCGGGAGGCAGAGGCCTGAGAGGGGGAGGAGAAAGTGGAAGGCTGGAACCGGCCTTGTGCAGGACCTTGGGGGCAGGTGGAGGCCTGCTGGGGTCCGGGCACAGGTCAGGGGTGGGGATTTGGCAGGTGGGGGAGAAGAGGAGCCTGAGAAGAGAGGTGGCTGGATTCGGGGCTGGGGGCATAGGCCGTCCAGGTGCTGATCCCGGGTCGGTCGGGTCGGGGCTGTGGGGCTGCGGGCTCTGCCTGGGCAGCCCCTGCAGGGCCTGGCTTGTGAAATGGGGAAACTAAGTCCAGGAGGGGACAAGCTGGGCAGCAGGTCTGGGGTGTGTGGGGCTATCTGGGAGTGGAATGGGAAGCAGCACAGGGCCAGGGAAGCCCGGTGGAGGGCCCCTCACTAAGGGCGCTGGCTTTGCCCCTCCGCCCCAGGCTGTTTCCAAAGGGCTGGCCTGGGTTGGACCGACCTGCCTAGGCCACTAGCCCCTCCTCCATCTGCCGGCCAGTGTCCATCATTTGGCTTCTTACTGCATAGTTCTCTTTGGGGAAGTTGGTAGCAGGTTGTTTTCGTCACTGGGAAATGCCCCCTCTCTGGCTCAGCTTGTTTTAAGGTGCTTGGCGTCCTCAGTGTGCTGGCCGCCAGACCCCCTCACTGGCTAGTGGGGGACTTGCTCCCCTGTGTGTGTGCGTGACCTCTCCCGGGTCGCTGCCCCTCTCCAGGCCGGGAACAGTGGCTGCCTTGCCTCCTTTTCTCTCCCACCATCCCTTCCTTTCCCGCTCCTGAGCCGCCCCCCGCCGCCATCTGTCTCTGCTCTGGTCCTACATTTCAGTGGCCCTGGGCAGCACCTGCCTGGCCAGTGGTCTTGCTCTGTCCTCCTCCCTCTTCCTGACCCCACCCACCTGTCCCTTTCCCAGGACTTCCTGCTCTCTTCCCCGCACTGCCAGCTGCGGGTCCTCTTAACTGTGCTCTCTGAGGTGAACCTCACTTGCCTCCCTCCCCGCAGAGCTGCACGGCTTATGTGACCCCTTCACACCTTAATTTCTTACCTCTAAAATGAGCATAGTGGTCAACACCTCCTGGTGAATTTAAGATTAAATAGATGGACACACGTGAAGTATGTATTCAATTTGTCAAGTGCCTGCTCTGCTAGACTGTTTCAGGTGGTGGGACATGGTGTGAGTGAAACTTCTCTCCTCTAGTTTAGGGTCTCTAGGGGAACAGGGGAAAGCAGGGAGAACACATGCAAAGCAACCGGAACCAACACTTGGCTTTTATAGCGATGTCCGTAGGGGTGTTTGCTGTACTTATTCTCTGGGAAACTGAGGAAATGAAGGTGGCTGGTGGGGCTGCTGGAGCTGGAGGTGCTAACACCCGAAGGGCAGTGTGGGTGTGGTGTGCGGGGCGGCGGGGAGGCCGGGACAGTGAACGCAGGACTGAGCATGGCTGAGTGTACAGCAGAGCTTCTGTACGATCTGATCCTTGACGGCTTAGGGTGAAAAACCAATCCAGAAACACTGGGGAGAAAGGACAGCCCGGGAACATGGGGAACGGAACAGGGGAGGGATGCGTCTGGTCCAGCGGCCTGTTTATGTCAGCAGGTCTCAGCCAAAGGGCAACCCTGCACAGTGCCTGGGCTCACGGTGGACGTCTCTGACCCGTCCAGGGCTGGGAATTATCCATCTCAGCAAACCCCGCACCTGGCTGGGGCCTGGCATGGAGGCTTTGACCTTAACTAGTAACCAAAAGAACAAGGGATTGGTCTGGTAGTGAGGGAGGGAAAGCCTCCGAGGAGAGTGGGTTTGGAGCTGACCTCTGACATCACTGCCTGGGGGAGTGGGAAGGAGGCGGAGGAGTTGGGAGGTTGGTTTAGGGGAAGTAGAGGAATGCAGATGGGGATTTTGTTGAGGAGGTGGGGACAGGAGCTGAACACCTTTGCTGGAGTGACCATTGTGAAGAACACTAAGAAGTGCATTTGGGAACCCCGGGGTGAGTGGGAAGAGTGAGAAAAGAATCTTGAGTGTGGATCCAGGTGCAAGCATTCCTTTCCTTTCCTTCCCCCTTTCCCTTTTCCGCTTCCCCTTCCTCTTCCCCCTTTCGTTTCCCTTCTCCTTTCCCCTTCCTCCACTCCCTTCCCTTGGCAGTCTCCTTCCCCTTCCTCTCCTGTCCCTCCCTCCTTTATTCCCCAAGCCCACTCTGCACCTGGACCTGGACCGGTGTCAGCACAGCAGTGGGAAATCTGGCGCCCACATGCAAGGAAGGAGCGCCCCAGGGCAATCTGTTTGAAGTCAGGCCCTGAAGACGAAAAGGACCCACACACAGCTGTGTGCAGGCTGCAACATGAGTGCAGATAAGAAAGTATGTAGGGTGCTGGCTGAGGCGCCTGTAATCCCAACTACCTGGGAGGCTGAGGCCAAAGATTTACTTGAGCCCAGGAGTTTAGGGCCAGCATGGGCACCACAGTTGGATCCTGTCTCAAAAAAGAAAAAAGAAAGTGTGTAGAGGGATTGGAACACGAAAGAGGAAGACAGTCACGGTAATAAACAATCCGGGTGTGGGGCAACCAAGGGACAGCGAGAGGACGGGGGATCCCAGAGGAAGGATGGCATGACACCTGACAGACAGGATGGCACAGGCTAGGGACAGGTCATGAGCTGTGGCGGAAGTCTTGGCACGGACGTCATGAAGTTGGAGATGAGACCTGTGTCTGCAGGAGATGAGCAAACTCGGTTCCTGGCATGCTTCGTGTTGAGGACTAGCCAGGTGGAAGTGCAGGTCCAGCAGGCTGGGGCAGAAGGCCTCAGCCTCCCCCTGCCTCCGCACTGTGCTCACTTGCCAGGGGTCCCCAAGGAGAGGGGCGTGTCCCCTGCTGCCCAGGTGTGGAGGGGCAGGGGCGGATACCCTGGAGAAAGCTGCATTCCTACGGGTGCTGCCTCCATCCACCTCCCTCCCGCAGGCTTCAGGGAAGGCAGGTTGTAAACTCATGTGTGTGTCCTTCCATTCTTCAGGCCTGGTTTGGGGAGCCAGGAGGGTAAGACCCGGTCTGACCAATACTCTCTCTGATGTCTTGTCTCACAGGGCTTGTGGTCTGTCGGGGAGATCCTATCTACTTATTGGAAAGACTCATATTAGGATAAGACCCCAAAGTAGACATGGTCAGGTTCCTCAACACCGACGCTGAGTGTCCAGAGTCCACGAGGCATCAGCCGAGGGGTTCTCGGGCAAAAGGGGGACTCCAGCAGGGCGCCTGCAGCAGTGGCTGGCTGTCTCGGGCTCCCCGGGGGTTGTGACATGCAATGGAACAAACATTTTAATTTAATGACACAATGCTGCGGGGGAGGGAAGAGCACAGCACAGCCAGTCTCCGAGGGAGGTGCGGGTCGGGTCGGGTTGGGGTCACACCACAGGGTCCACGGCTTCGCTGCTGCTGCCCCACTCAGCAGCCCCTACACAGGAAGTCACACCTCACCTCAGGCCTCCACAGGCCAGGGGGAAGCTGCAGGGAGTTGGAGAGGTGCTGGGCCACCCCCTCAACTGTCCTCCACAGCAGCCCCTGCTTCCCGCCCTTCCTCAGCGCCAGAGGAGAGGCCCTAGGCACTCTGCTCCGGCTCCTGGGCCACACCACGCGCACACGCTCGAACACGCTCGCACACGCTCGCACTGAGGGCCCTGGGACTGCGGGTGCGGAGGCCTGACCCGGAACCTGGGGCAGTGGGGGTCAGGAGAGTGCTACCCTGACTCCTGCTGCTCCCTCATTCCTGGAAGTGGAAGTCCAGACTCTGCAGTTCTTCCTGTGCCTCCAGTTGGTGGGGAGGAGTTATGGGGCCCCAGAACTGGCCCTGATCCCTAAGGACTGTCTTCGGAAGCCTCCAAACCGACGAAACTCCCCAGACCCAGGCCGGCTGTGGGAGTGTGGTGAACCCAGGGTGGGAGGGCAGCCTGCCTGTGCTTCTCGGGGGAGCGGGGAGCGCCAGGGGGCGAGTTCGAGAGCCCAGGGACAGGCAACGGTTTATCTTCCCAGAAGGAATGGGGAGGGGCCAAGCCTAAGGAAGGACGGGGTGGGCTGGGCGGAGCCGAGCATCCTGGAGGGGGCAGCTCCTGACCTGAGGGGAGGAAGCCAGGGGTAGAGGGAGACTTCCCTTGGGGATGGAACTGGAGAGGGGACATTTCCTGTAATCCGTGGGCCAAGTGGGACGGCGTCATTGCTTGGCTCCTTCAAGGGGGAAGGGGCAGAAAGGGGCTCTGAGTGGGGACGGGAGGGAGAGGGATCAGACAGGGTCCCACTTGCTGCTGGGCCCCCATTTGCTGCTGGGAGCTTTCTTCTGCTGACTCATGACCCTTGAGGAGCTGGGGAAGCTGCTAGTTCCCATCTTCTCCACTAGATCCCCTCCCTCTGGCCTGAGTCACTGGGGCGGAGCTGCTGGGAAAAGGTTTTCCCTTTCCCAGATCTGCCTTAACCCCCAAAGTTCTGGAGAAGGAGGGCCGCTGGTCTGTGGCCTGGGAAAGCCTCTCCCCAACTCCCTGTAGGGAGGCTCCCCCACCCCTCCACACGAGTGGCTACCCCAGGACTGGAGCTTTGCCGGCTCTGCCCCAGCCCCCTGGGTGGGATTCCAAGAGCTAAGGACCTTAGGGGGGCCAAGCTCTTCTTGGGGGAGAGGAACCACTTGTTCAGGATCCGGAAGCTCTTCTTATAACCAGCCCTTCCTGTCTCCCTGGAAGGCACTGCCCTGCTTCGAGGGCTGCTGCTTGGGTTTCTGTGAGAGGCGTGCCAGGTTTGTGAAGAGGCTCGGGCTTCCGGACCGTGCAGCTGCGGTAGGGGCTCCCGAGGAACGTAGGGGCTCCCGAGGAACGACAGGGTGCGACCTGCCTTCGGCTCACAGGCTGGAGCCGCTGCTCTCCTGGGCTGGGGTTTCTGTGATCGATAAGTCTGTTCCTCCCCAGGGTGTACTATTCTTGGAGGACACCTCTATTTTTACGTAAAGTGACTCATAGAAGAGAGGGAAAAAAACATCAAGACCCAGGAAGAAGCAGAAATGAAGCTGAGAGAGCAAAGTCTGAAAGCAGGAGCTAAATTCTGACAGCTGGCTTTTGTTTTCTTGAAACTGGAGCCAGAATCGGGAAAGCCCTTCAGCTTCCGGGGGTTTGGCCTGAGGCTATGCAGCCTGGGCTCGTTGCAAAGAGCGCGGGGCTCCCTGCCCTCAGCACCTGACCTGTCCCTCCTGTGACCCACAGGCCTTTGCCCTTGCCTGGCCTCCCAAACTTTGTAGACTCCTCCCCCATGACCCCCTCAATTTCTGCTCTGACTGCCCTTGTCTTGGCCAAGCTGGTGCATTTACCAGTGGGAGGAGGGGCAGGGTCCCCAGTAACATAACTGTACAAAGAAATTCTTCCTTCTGCTTCTACCCACTCCCCAGCAGTGGTGCCTGGGAACACCACTCACCTCCACCCCCATCTGATTTTTTCAAAATACTTTTTGGTGCTGTAACATAATCCAGGAAAGTTCATGGAACCTGACCGTTCACCTCCGAGAGTGGTCAGGACGCGAATGTGCTGGGAACCCCTGGCCAGCCTGAGAAATCCCATCCCCCATCTTCCGAAAGGGCCATCTTCAAAGTAGACCGCTAGTTTCCGATCCAAAACCATTCTCCGGACTGGGGGTGTAGCTCACGGTTGAGTGTGCGTTCAGCATGTGCCAGGGCCCTGGTACCATCCCCTGCACAGCGAGCAACAAAGAAGCATTCCTTGAAAATCTGCCTTGTACCCAGCACTAGGGGCTTCAGCAGCGGGCAGCGCTGAGTCAGGGCACAAGGCTGGCCCTGGGGCCTGCTGCCCTGCTACTTACCATCAGAAGATAAGCACTAGATCACTCGCTCAGGGCAGGGTCCTGAGCTGGGAGGTGTGGGGTTGCTGCCACCCAGCCCCCCTCCCTGCCTCTCTAGTGGGACTCTTTTTCCTCTGATCTCCCCCAGGTGCTCCTGGCTCTGCTGGTGGGGATACATTCATCAGGTGTCATTGGCCTGGTCCCTTCCTTTGGGGATCGGGAGAAGAGGGAGAGTCCGTGTCCCCAGGGAAAATACAGCCACCCTCAAAACAATTCCATCTGCTGCACCAAGTGCCACAAAGGTAGGAGAAGGTGGTGATGGCCCCTCCGTTATGGAGCCTGCGGTCTTCATTTGGTTATTCCGGATGTTCTAGGGTTGAGGTGCCTGCCCCAAGCCTCTCCCCTATCGCTCCCTTGTGCAGGGACTGGGGGGAAGTGGCCCTGCTGGTCTCCCCAGCACAAGGCTCTTTTCTTGGCTTCTCTGCGGCAGCCTAACCCTGCCTGTGCTGTTCACAGGGACCTACTTGCACAATGACTGCCTGGGCCCCGGGCTGGACACGGACTGCAGGGAGTGTGCAAGCGGCACCTTCACCTCCACTGAGAACCACTCCCCTGTGTGCCTCACCTGCTCCAGCTGTCGGAAAGGTCGGGCTCCTGGGGGCGGGCCTGGTCCAGGGGCTGGGGCTGCTGCAGCTGTCAGGCGATCTGCAAATTGGTGCTGGCCGTGCAGGCAGGACGTGTGTGCATGGGTGTGAGTGTGAGTTACACAGACAGACACACATGGCAAGGGGTCTCAAGGGGGATGCAGGGGCACAAGCCTGTCATCTCAGGTAGTCGGAGGCCGAGGCAGGAGGATTGTTGGTTCCAGGCCAGCCTTCGAAGTTTAGGGACTTAGAGACCCTATCTCAAGGTGAAAACTAAAAAGGGCTGGGATCTTCTCAGTGGGAGAAACGCTCTGGGCTCCATTCCCAGGACTGCTGGAAAGGGGAAGTAGAGTTAACATGGAAAAGCAGTGAAGCATGTCCCCTTTCTTCTCACCAGAACTGCTCCAGGTGGAGCTTTCTCCTTGCACAGTGGACCAGGACACTGTGTGTGGCTGCAGGAAGAACCAGTTCCGGAACTATTATGGGGAAACATATTTCCGGTGCACGGACTGCAGCCAGTGCCTCAATGGCACCGTGACGATCCGATGTGAGCACGGCCGGCCACGCCCACACCCTGTCCCCACCCCACCTGGGGCCAGCCCATCCCCCAGAAGGAAGGGGCCACCTTCTGTACCTTTCCTGAGGGGCAGCTCCTCCTGTCCTTCCTGCGCCCGCCCCGGGGTCTGCCCTGGCCACTGCACCCTGTCCCTCCACCGTCCTCTGGGCCTGGGGCGAAGAATGTGTCTCCTTTAGCTACGGCTTCTCCCTGCAGGCCAGGAGAGACAGAACACTGTGTGCCTCTGCCACACAGGCTTCTTTCTGAGAGGCAGCAAGTGTGTCTCTTGCAGCGAGTGAGTATCTGTCTGCCAGCTGCTGGCATGGGTGGGGGTATATGGGGTGCCCTGGGATGGAGTGGGGGCAGCTGAGAGCTAGTGACAAGGCAAGGGAGACCCCCAGAGTGCTCAGGCTCTTACTGACTGGCTGGGTGTGTGGTGGGGGCCCGTGACTATAACTCCAGCACTCTGGGAGGCTGAGGCATGAGGATTGCAAATTTGAGCCAGCCTGGGCAAAGTTAGCGATTTAATCCAGATCATCTCAAAAGTGAAAAAGGGCTTCGTGCAAAGGCCTTGGGCTTAACCTCGGGCTTAACCTCCAGTACTGAAAGATAAAAAACATTTTAAAATGATGCTAGGTAGTCCTTTCCTTCTCTCTTCCCCACAAAATGGCCCTTAAATCTTAAAATGCACTTGGGGATAGACGCTCAGCCCCAAGACTGGGAACCCTTCCAACTCAGGGCTTTGGGCCCTTGGGCAGTGAGTTCTGCTATTGTCTATTGACTCTAGGACTTACACCTTCCCAGTTGTGAATTCAGACTGTCTTACCATGGATGATATGTCAGGATTTAATTGGCATTGCTGTGCATGCATGTGTGTGTGCATACACGCATGTATGTGTGGTATGTAAAGTTCGGTGCTGCTTATTACTGATGCATCTTAGGATTGCTGAGTGTGTTCCCCTCCCTCCAGGGCCCTTGACTAGGCCTCCACAAAGCCTGTTCTTGCACACTTGCTTGCACAGAAGAAACCCAAGGGTTCTCAGGGGTGAACTGACCTAGGTTTAGACCCCAGGCTGGCTGCTTACTGGCTGGGTGACGTTGGCAAGTTATTAAGATCCCTGAGCCTTAACTCTCTTTACCTGTAAAGCAGTGAGGCTCAGGGTATAGCTCAGAGGTAGGGCATTGCCTAGCATGTGCGAAGGCCTGGCATAGATTCCCCAGCACTGAAACAAGTGTCTGACACAAAGCTATTTATTTTCTACCACTAAGCTTCATCTCTTCTTGAAAGAGCTCTTGCACCCATGTCATAAGCTTGTAAGATGACAAAAGTGCCTCTCCCTGCTTTTAGATTCTGGGGAGGACTTACACTCTCAAGTTCCTCTGTGCAGTTCTCATCACACTGTACTGCTCAGGGGTATTCCCAGGACAGAACGATGTGCTGGTTCTATAGAGGGGTTTCACATGCATATCTGACCCCCAAATCAGGTACTATAACTAGCAGTATCATTTGAGAAAAAGCCCTTTAACATCTTGTGTTAGCTTTCAGTTGCTCTGACAAAACCTGAATAATAAATTTATAAGGAGGAAAAACATTGATTTAGGTTCACAGTTTCCAAGGGTTCAGTCTGTGGTTGGCTGGCTGTGTTTTGGGGCCTGTGGTGAGGCAGCCCATCATGGGGGAATGCATAGTGGAACAAACCTGCTCACTTCATGAGAAGCAAAGAGAGGAAGAGGCCAGGGTCCTGATGTCTCATTAGAAAGCACACCCTAGTCACCTAATTTCCTTCCATGAGCCCTGCCTCCTAAAAGTTTTACCATCTCCCAGTAGCACCCCAGGCTGGGAACCAAGCCTGTATCACATGAGCCCTTCAAGGACATTCTAGACCCAAACCATAGCACCCTCTATGCCATAATCTCACCTGCAAAACAAGGATAAATAACTACTCAAAGACAGTGATCATTTCCTGAGCAGGTACTGTGTTAAGCCTAATTATGCTAGTCCTCAAGACTGGGGTGGGTATGATCCCTAGGCTTAGGGATGAAATGGCTTACTTGTGTCACACTGTCAGCCAGTGAATGGACTTGAATTTATACTCTGACTTGGACTGCTTTTTGTTTTGTTTTGTGGTGGTGCTGGGGGTTGAACCTAGGACCTTGTGAGTGCTAGGGAAGCACTCTACTACCAAGCTACACTCCAGCCCTGCAGCCTTGACCGCTTTTAACTTTTTCCAACACAGCCTTTTCAAAATCCCTTCTAATTCTAAAATTACATGATTCTGTGATTAACTATGTTTCTTTCTTCTGCATTTGTTCTCAAGAGGTCAAATTCTACTAGGTTAAGAGATAGCAAAACTGGGCTGGAGATTTAGCTCAGTGGTTCCAGCGCCTGCCTTGCAAGCGCAAGGTCCCAAGTTCAATCCCTGGTAAAAAAAAAAAAAAAAAAAAAGATAGCAAAACTATTTTAAAACAAAGAATTTTCAACAGTCTCTCCGTGTGTTTTCTTTTGTGTTCCTCTAAGTGATGAGGCCTGTTCACCAGTGCTGTCTCCCCTTTCAGATGTAAGCAAGACTCGGAGTGCACGAAGTTGTGCCCACACCCTGTAGTTAGGCCCCCCCAGGACTCAGGTGAGGAGAAGTGACTGGAGCCCATGCCCACCTCCCCTCCCGTCATCCTCCCCTCCCCAACTCAGCAGATCTACTTGGTCTCCAGGTACCACAGTGCTGTTGCCCCTGGTGATCCTGTTAGGCCTTTGCCTTTTATCTTTGCTCTTCATCGTTTTAATGTGCCGCTATCCAAGGTGGAAGCCGAAGCTCTACTCTATTGGTGAGGAGAGACTGGGGGGGGCACGGGGTGCGTGGGGTGGAGGCTGGGTGGGAAAGAGGGAGGGGGCGTCTCCTGCAGGAGGCGGCCCCAGGGCTTGGGAGGTCACCTGCATCAGCAGTCCTAGTCCCTGGGGCCCCATAGGCACCGAGGCATGCCACCACAGTCCCCGCAGCCAGCCCCAGCACAGGGTGAGGGCCGAGAGGGGAAGTGAAATTTACGACACTTTGTTTCTTTTTTTCTCAGTTTGTGGGACATCAGCACCCGTGAAAGAGGTGAGAGGAAACCGAGGCTACCCCCAAACTTCCCTAACTGCTCCTTATCATCTCCTACCACCCAGACACTCACCCTGCACCACCCAGGGAGTGGGGGTGGGGGGTGGGGTGTCCCTCAATTCCATCTACCCCAACCCGTCTAGAATGAAGAGGACTTTTGGGCCTCCCTGCTACAGGCTGCCCCTTCTCTCTTTCAGGGCGAGCTGGAAGGAATTACGTCCACTAAGCCCCTCGCCCCGACCCCGGGTTTCAGCCCCACGGCCAGCTGCAGGCTGCCCCCCAGCTCTCCCTCCCCTCCGAGGGGCCCTGGGGACTTCAGGGACGTCGCTGCCCCACCCCTGGGGGCTGAGCCCATCTTCGCCCCGGGGCTCACGGCGGCGCCCGTCCCCAGGGCCGGCCATGGCCACAACGGGGAAGACGGCGCCGACAGCCAAGGAGGGCGCTGGCCGGCCGCAGGCCCCGAGCCCGCAACGCTGTACGCCGTGGTGGACGGCGTGCCTCCGTCCCGCTGGAAGGAGTTCATGCGACGCCTGGGGCTGGGCGAGCATGAGATCGAGCGGCTGGAGCTGCAGAACGGGCGCTGCCTGCGCGAGGCGCACTACAGCATGCTGGCAGCCTGGCGGCAGCGCACCCCGCCACACGAGGCCACGCTGGACCTGCTGGGCCGCGTGCTGTGCGACATGGACCTCCTGGGCTGCCTGGAGGACATCCGGGACACGCTGCGGGGGCGGGCATGCGAGGCCCTGCCCTCCAGTGGCCCTGCACCAATTGGGGCGCCTTCTCGGGGCCTCCGACTAAGCCTGACGCGCGATGCCCTGTGACCCTCCGCTCCCCTCCCCGCGAGGAAGACCTCGAGCGGCAGCCTCTTCCGTGGTGCTACCCTGGCGGAGACGCGGCCCAGGCTTTTCTCAGCGGCCTGACACCGCCTGGAGCCTGAGCTGTGCGGGGCCCGGGGTCTGCACAGGCTGAGTTCGGGCGGGAGCTGGCAGCAAGCCCAGGCCTCACGCCGGCCCGCGTGTGCTGGGCCCAGCGGGGCTGGGGACCCTGCGTGGCCCGGGCCTTGTCGCGTAGCTAAGCAATCTTTGTATCGGTCTCATCACACTAATGGAAGCGGCCTGGCCCTCCCCGGGAGGAGCCAGCCCAGCAGTGGGGCCGCGGCCCGGACTTCTGTGAACACTAAATTCGACATTAAACCTCTGCTTCCCGAGTGGTCGTCTGTGGGTGAAGCTGCGGCGGGCTCTTGTGCCCGGACCCAGGCTCTCCTCTCGCCCGCATCCCACTGGCAGAGCAGTCGTTTCTATACAGCTTTATGTGGGCTCCGGGTGTCTGATACAGAAATGTCCGGGCCTCGCGGAGCAGGCGCCGGGCCAGGCTTCTCAGGGGAAGTCCTCGAGGTAGCGTCCAGGGTGGGGTGGTGGCCTGTACTCTTGGGGAGACTTCCTCTGGGAGAAACGCTAGAGGTCCTCGGCTTTCCTCACGCCTCTCTGAAAGCAGAGGCAGGTGTCAGGTGGAGGTCAGGGGCAGGCAGGCTGCGCTGCAAGAGGCGCTTTCTTTAAAGGTCCGGGCTGTCCTCTGGGGCCCCTTGCACCCCTTCCCCCCACTTACGACACAGACAGGGGGGTGTCCAGCTGTATGATGTGGGGGCCGCGCATCCGCTGCAGCTGGGCGCGCGTCAGCTTCCGAGGCCTGCTGTCCCGGGGCTCGGGGGCTCCCTCTACCCTCTGGCCGGCCAGCTCCTCTCGGATCTCCCGAAGCATGTCCTCGGCCCGGAGCGGGTGGGGACGGGGGCTGCACCCCGGGCTCGGGGAGGGCGGCCCCTCGTCCTCCTCTGAGGACTCCCAGGAGCTCTCCCCGGCAGAGTCGGCGTGGGCCGGGGAGGCCCGCAGCTGGGCCCGGTGCAGGGTCTCCGCCACCACGTTCCGGGCCGAGCCCGCATCCTCCTCCTCAGACGAGGGGGGCGGGTCTCCCCTGGGAAGACTGTGCCCCCTTTGGACCCCTTCCGGCAGTTCGGGGGCACTTCGGCGTTGGGGAGCTTGGGGGTTGGGAGGCTGGGGTCGCAGAGGAACATCTCGGAGCTCCAGGGTGGAGAAGGTGAGCCGAGGGTCCCTCCGAAGAGCCTTGGGGCGCAGACGGCTCAGTGGGGAAGGGGAGCCCTTGAGCGAGCTTGCGATCAAAGTTCCGTAGCCAGAGTCTGAGGCATCATCTGGTACAGAGGGGGTGTCTTCGTCTGTGTCCTCCGTCACCACCAGGTGGGGGACGATGACGGTGAATTCGGGAGCCCTACAATGAAAAGCACGTGTTCAGACTCCGTCTCCGGGGTCATCTCATCTCACTGGCTGAGCTGTGGTCACTAAAAGCGCTTGGCTCCCCCAGGCCATTTTATCCACAGCACCTGGTCCGGGACCTGCGTAGGGCAGATCCCGGGTGGGGATAACTTGGGTTACCCTGGAAGGTGACGCAGGGTGCACCCCAGCGGGGGATTTCTCTTGTTCCCATACGCACGCTGCTACGCAGCTGTGTGACCCTGCGCGATCCTCTCGAACTCTGGAGATCTGGGCTTGCCACTGACCGAGCTCTGATGTTACTACCCAAATCCAGGCTTAGCTTCACTTGGGAGCCCCCCCTCCGGGATTCCCCCGTCCTGTTTCTGGTTCCTCAGATTGTGCCCACCCTGGGCTGGCTCCCCCTACAGGCTGTCCCACGCATCCCTTCTCCTACCCACTCTGCTCCAACCTGTAGGCTGCTGTCCTCTAGGCCAGTTCTGCCAAGGCTATGCTGCCACTTGTCAGCCTTTTGGGTCCCTGCCCTCTGCCTCCCTGCCCGTGGCCTCCCCCCTGGTGGCACAGGTGGGTCTTACCTCCCCTCGGCGCTGCTCTGGGAGCCTTCCAGGGAGGGTGTGGAGGGCCTGGTGCTGGGGCACTCCCGGTCCAAGTCCTGGTAGAGGGCCAGGAGCTCCCTCTTCTGTTGGACATACTCCTCTGCCTTCAGCTTCTGCAGGGTGGCCTGGGGAGGCAGGGCACCTTTGTCCTGAAGAGCTCTCCTTTACGGAGCACTTGTGTGCCTGGCACTGGGCTAAGGGCTTTGCATACATTATCTTGTTTAAACTTCACAACATCCCCATGAGGGTCAGGGCTCTGCTTACCCTATTCCACCACTGAGAAGTGGAGACTCGGTTAAATGCACTCTAAAAAAGCAGGGCGGTGCCAGGTTTGGTGGTGACAACCTCCAGAGCTGGTGCTCTGCATGTGGCCCTGCAGGATGCCCCTTCCTCCTGCACCATTCTCAGGCCCCTGGGTGAGCCCTTCAGGGCATCCTCCCTGGCTGTGGTGCTAGTAGTGTTAGTGCCCTCAGGGTACTGCCCTTGAGCACCCACTCCTGGCACCCAGGTGTCTGCCCTGCAGCTGGGAGGAGCAAGGGGCAGACGGTGGGCAGGGCAGGCTTTGTCTTAGGCTGAGGACGCCGCTCTCCTGCAGAGGTGTGAACAGCAAGAGCGTCCTAGGGGCTGGACCAGGACACATTGCACTGCCTGTCCCTTTCTCAGCATTTACGCAGGTGCAGTGGAATAACACAGGGTACCCGAGACCGGGTTCACAGGCAGGTCTCCACGTGCAGGTGGCGTCCCGTGACACCATCGCCCCTTGGGGTGAAAGCCTGCAGATTGGCCCACTTCACAGAGGAGAGAACTAGATTTGGAGAGATGTAGCAGCTTGCTCGAGGTCACACAGGGGAGAGCACAGCTGGACAGGGCCCTGCTCCAAGTCCTAGTACTGTGCCCCTCCCTCTTTCCCTCCCTCCTCCCCATCCATCCTTCTGTCCGTCCTTCCATCCTTCTTTCCTTCCTCGGGAGTGCTGGCCTTGCACACCTGGCTAACTGCACCACTCTTCAAGCTCTGAAGGGTGAAGGTTGCTGCAGGGAGGAGGCAGAGAACCCACGGAGAGGCTGCAGGGAAAGCTTGGCGAGAGAGAGGGTGGGCAGTGGTGGCTGCTGGGGGTGGTGCTGAGATCATTGCTCGCGGCTACAGCCATGCTGTTAAAATGCTGAAGTGCTTCCACGCGGTAAGGAAATGGCTGTGGCCTGAGCCTCCTGCCTGTCCCCAGGCCCCCTCCTACCATAATCTAGCAATAGAGGGATGACAAACACCCAGCACGGTGGGAGCACCCCCCATGTTGTCAGCCCCTGCAGTGCTCCATTCTGATTGGCTGATGCCCATGCCATAGTCCTTACGTGACTGATATTTCCCAGCTTGAGGTATATGAGCCAGCCGCTCCAGGGACCCTGGGTAGCAGGGCCAGGAAGAGGCACATGGGAGAAATGAACAGGCACACGGAAATGCATGTCAGATATTTCCAAGTCTCCTCTCCCTGGCTCTCAGTCACTCAGCCTGAACAGGGATGGTACCTGGGACCAGGAAGCCGGCACACCAGGGCCCGGCTCTGTGACCACGCCCTCTTCTCACTCTGTATGCCAGGCTCTGTGCCCCGCAGTGTGTGGGTGGGCTGCCCAGGATAGGGCTGTGGTGTGGAAGAAAGGAGCTGGAAGGAAGAAGAGCTTTCTGAAAGGACAACCGCAGCACTAACGTTGAAGAGGGAGGGCGGAGGCACCTTAGGCACCAGGGCAAGGGGCTGCCAGCACCCCTAAAGCTTCTCCAGCAGCCCTGGGAGGTAAGAGGAGAGACCTGGGGGCAGGACAGGAAAAGAACAGGAAACTGGTGGTTCCAGTTAGGATGTGATCCCCCCAACACAGCAGGCTCAGTGAGGGATGGCAGGCTCCCCCTTTATCCTGCAGATGGAGTGCCAGCTCTCCTGCAGGCTCAGGCGGCCCCAGTCACCTGCTGTCCCCACCACTGGACCTGGGCTGACACAGATCTCTGAGAACACCTGCTGACTTCCTGAGTGACAGAAGCTGATGTGTCCCCACCCTGGGAGCACCTCCTGATCCTTTCTTCTAAGGAGGACAAGGGTAGGCATTGGTGGAGCATCCATGAGGTGCAGGGACCTGTGCCAAGCCACTTATGTGATTGATTCTCCACCTATGCCACCGGGTAGTCGCCCTGGTCACTGTGGTTCTCAGATGAAGGCCGGGCCTACAGGTGAATAAATCCCCAGCAACACGTGCCCGAGCAAGGGGCATGGCAGCTGGCTGGACTCCGGCAGCACTGGTTCCTGCTCAGCCACCTTCCTCAGTCCGCCCTGCTGTTATTCTGGGCTGTCATCTCTGGGGCGTCTCTGTTTCTGTCTCAGTTCCCTTTCACTTCCCCAGCTGCTAAGTATGGGCATCTGGCAAGGTTGGTCCCTCGTCCCTGAGAAGCTCATTTTCTCTGGAAGTGTAAGCCACTTCTGCTAGGAGGAAGGACTGTGTGAGCCCTGGGGTGGCTGCGTGAAGGAGGCCAGTAGAGGTCCCCTGGGTCTCCCATTAACAGACTGGGGGTGCCTGAGGGAGGGTTCCCTAGGGACCTGCTGAGACAAGACAGCAAAATGCATTCCAGGCTTCTTTGCTTTGCTGAGGGAGACTCATGGGTCGGAAGTGAGTCCTCTGTCATCCTGGAGTGAGAACGATAGCAGGGTAGATTATTTGGAGTATAAACACCAGCAACCCTCAGGAGTTCTAAAGGTGAAGGCGGAGAGGTTGTCATGAGACTGAAAACCAAGCTGGTGAGGTGGTGCTTGCCTGTAGTTCCAGCACTCTGAAAGGCCAAGAGGCTGAAAGCCTGCCTTCCTGCCTTCTCCCTCCCTCCTTTTGTAATGGGGATTGAACTCAGGGCTTTCACACTAAGCTCCATCCCCAGTCCTTTATTATTATTTTATTTTTTTGAGACAGATTCTCGAAATGCAGTTCAAGCTGGCCTTGAATTCACTATGTAGCCCAGGGTGGCCTTAAACTTGCAGTAATCCTCCTGCCCCAGCCTCCTGAGTGCTGGGGTTACAAACATACACCATCACATCCAGCCCCCAGCCCTGTAAAAGGTTTCTTTTTTTTAAGACAGGGTCTTGCTAGGTCACTAAGTTGCCAAGGTGAGACTTGAACTTTCAATTCTCCTGCCTCAGCCTCCCAGAGTGCAGGGATTACAGGTGTGCAACACTGTGGCTGGGTTTATTTTTTAAATTTTGAGACAGAGTCTTGCTAAGTTGCTAAACTGTCCAGGTGGGAGCAGAACTTGTGTTCCTCCTGCCTCAGCCTCTCAAGTGCTCAGAGGACAGGAGTGTGCCACAGTGCCGAGCTTGAGCGTAGGTTTTTCTGCATTCAGCATGGGCTTTTAACCATATTTCCCTACATCTCACCCATTTCTTCCCTCTTCTTTAGCTCATTTCTTCAGACAAACACTGGTTCCACAGCACCCCTGCCTTGGAGAGTTCAGGGTGCCTCTCTAGCCCCCACGCAACTCATTGGATCCTCCTCCTCCCTCTCCTGCAGTTCTGGGTCGGCTGGAGGTTGTTGGCTGGAGGTTGGCCTCTCACCATTTGCCCAGGAAAACCCAGAGCTCCAGACACAGAGAGGCATGTGCTGCTCCCGGTAAACCCAGCCCCTAGGCCCCTCCCCGCAGGTCCTCCTTATCCTTGGAGGCAAACTGGACAGCCACTCCAGCAGGGGAGGGCCCGCTCTTCCCCAGCCCCACAAACAAACAAAGCCCACTGGAATCTCCTCCCTTGCCCACCTTCCTGCAGGGGGCAGACAGCAGCCCCAGGACCTGTGAAGGGTGACCCACTGGGGACGAGGGGCTCTGCACTGACCCCCAAGGGAAAGAGCTGGGCAGAAGCCCGCACGGACTCTGGATGGATTCTGTCTCATACCCATGTCTCAGGGAGGGAAACTTGTCACAGACAAACGGAGAAGAGGCTGCAGCGAGCTGCCCTAGGCCATGGGACACTGCAGCCTCGGGAAGCTGGGAGCAGCATGGACCCCTGCTGGAGTGGGGCAGGAAGCTCAGCTCTTCCAACATTAAGATCTTGAACTTCCGGCCTCCACAGCCATGAGAGAATTGGGTCTGGTTTTGTTTTGTGCTGTTTTTGGCAGTGCTGGGGATGAAGCTGAGGGCCTGGAGCATGCTAGGTAAGGGCTCTGTCACTGAGCCTGGTTCGCATTGCGTTAAACCACCACATTAGTGGAAACCAATGCAGCTTTATCGAGATCTCGCTTTTCTGGACTGCTTTTATCCCAGGCACCTGCCCATGTCCCTGCCTGCTCCACACCTCTGTGGGCTCCGTGTCATATATAGGACAAAGTTCAACCAGCTGAGTGCAGTGCTAAGCGCAGCCTGAAGTCCCCATGGCACCGACCTCCCGGCCTCTCTCTCGCTGTGTCCGCCCTTGGACTTTAAGCCCTGGCAGCACTAGGTCAGGGTTCTCTCCGCACGCACCTGTTTCCTAGTCTTGGCCTTGCATTCTGCTTCTCCATCCGGATGGCCCCACCCTCCTGCCTGGTCCCCACACGTCCTCCTAGCTCAGCCCCAGTCCTTCCTCAGCTCTGGGGTGAGGGCTTCGGCCTCCCCTCCCCACCCCCCGGAATGCACCTCGCCTTTCCTTGGGCTCCTCAGACATGGTTCTATCATCTCCACACCAGTTACTCTAACTGACTGCAGCTTGGGCCCCTGCAGGGCAGGAATGCTGTTATTCTCTCCTGGTTCTCTCACACCCAGCAAGGGCCCCGGCAGGGCCTGAGTGGCAGATGGGGTTTAGAAAGTAATTGCTTCAGGGTGTCAAAGACATCGGGGCTCAGCTGGCTCAGGGGCTGGAGCGGGCTCTGTTAGGGATGGTCTAGGCCCTGTCCCCTCCTGGGGTGCACCGGAGGGGCGGATGGTCCAGTCTGAACTTGCTTCTAGCCCAGCCTCTCCTGCTTTCTCCCTCTGTGGTCTCCTGAGCCCAGAGCCCTTGCCCATCCCTCCCGATGGCTGGCTTTCACAGACCTGGGCCTCCCATGTCTTCTTCAGCCACTGTGCACAATCCGTGGGACTGCGACAGTATGCAACGAACGCACTGGCGACACACTGGAATTCGGTGAGGCCGATGACCAGGAAGCTGTCTGGATGGAGGAGAAGGTTGGCTTTAATGGTCAGGACTCATCTGACCCCCGCCCTGGGCTTCCCAGCAGGAGAGACCTACTGGGGTCCCGCAGTGGCTGGCATACAAGCTTCTCCAGCATGACAGGGGGGCGGATGATCTTGGCTTTGTCTGCCTTTCGCGGGGGCTTGGTCACCAGGAGCACGTCAGAGAAGAGGAACAGGTACACATCCAGCTGCCGATGGGCCAGAGAGGAAAGAAATGGGTCAGCTGGAGTGTGGGAAGGGCTGTTGGGGGCCGGGCTTTCAGGAGGGCATGCGATGCGGAGGGACTTGGGCGGAGCCGGGAGTGCTAGGCCAGAAGGGAAGGGAGGCTGTTCGGTCCCAGCTCTCAATTTACAGTAGGAAGGGGGTGGGTTCAACGTCATACAAACAACTAGAACTGAGCCTGAACCATGTCCTCTTCCCAACACACACACACGCACATGCACGCACGCACGCACACGCACACGCACGGACGAACACTCACAGGTACGCATGCACTTCCCCGCGGACCGCTCCCGCTGACATCCCCGTCTTCTCACTCCCAGCAAGGCTGGCTTACCTTCCCATCTCGCCCCTCCTTCATTCGCACGGGTCCCTCCAGCAGCAGCTGCCTGGTGTGCTCCGGGGAGACGCCCAGCATGGGCGACATCAAGTCCAGGGTGGAGAACGGACGCAGGCTCTGAGGGACATGCAGGCGGGGGTGTCCACCCTCTTTCCACCCTTCCCACCTGGAGCCAGAGCCCAGTACCTCCTTTCGAACTGTCTAAACTCCATCCCCGGGCTTCACCACCAGAAGGAATGCTGGGCACCCTCTGCGGCACCCCGACGGGTGTGCTGACCTCCGCTCCTTCCCCACGTTCCCCAGAACTGGCATTTCTGAGCCCGCTTTTCTCCGTCCCTGCTAACCTTCTCCACCTCCTCACTGGGCGGCTCCAGCACCTCGTAGGGACCGATGCGTTGCGCTGCAGCCACCAGGCTGTCGTGCTCTTCGCCCTGGCGCACCTGCGCGTTGATGTGGAGCAGGAACGACTCCACAGCTGCAATCTGGTGGAGGAGGAGGGGCAGCTCAGCTCCGCACCTCCCACAGCCTCCGCCACAGCGGGCCATCCGAGAGCCCCTGAGCACCGATCCCCCTGGCCAGCTCCACCCCCACCTACCATGGTGCTCAGGGCCTCCTGGGCGCGAGCGTCTGGGCTCCTCTTCAGCACCGCCCGGAGTAGCAGCGGGTACTTGGTGACACGCTGGTGAGGCTTGATGAGCAGGTCGCCCAGTGTCTGCCGCCCCGAGCGCGTGTGTTGCTCACACCACTGCGGGGGCGGGGAGCTCAGGCGTCTGCGGGCCCTCGCTGCCCCCCACCCCGGGGACCCTGCGTACCACCCCGAACTGCCCAGGGCCTCTATTCCACCTGCACGAAGGCATGGAAGAGAGGGTTGGTGTCTTGCTGCTCCTGGGCATAAGCCATGGTCTGCTTCACTCTCAGGCAGTACTGGACGTAGGGCTGGAACCGCTGGCCAAACTGGGGGGACAGGTAAAGGGCCAGGGAAGAGGGTTGCAAATGCAGACTGTGGCTGCAGATCAAGGGAGCAGGATGGCACAGAGCCTCCCATGGCACGGCGTGTGCGGAAGCTGCTCCCCGGACTCCTCCCCCTAGGCTTGTACCACTGGCCAGGATCCCCCTCTTTATTCTGGGGAGTGCTGAGGCTGGGTGGACCCAGGCCGTCCTCGGAGCTCCTGCCCTCCCGTCCTGAGCCCGTCCCTGCACTTGCTCTCCCACCATCAATCATTCAGCCTGCCTGTTTTAGGACACGGAGCTCCTACTTCTGTGACCGCAGGTCCCCCGGAGCCTGCTCCTGCAGAAGGGGCACCAAGGCTCCCTGAGACTGTCCCCTCCCTCTCCACCCCACACCACCATCATCTGTGGAAGAAGGCTGGCCCTGCCTCTGGCTGTCGCTTTCACTCTCCTCCATGCTCCATACTCTGGGCCCCGGGCTCCCCTCCCTTAGGCCCCTGTCTTGGGCCCGGCTGTTGTTGATGGATTTCTAACCAAGGATATGTTTTTTTTTTTGGTACCGGAGATTGAACTCGGGTCCTTGAGCTTGCGCAGCAGGCGGTGAAACTACTGAGCTAAATCCCCGGCCCGACCAAGTATATGATTTTATAGTGGATGAGAGCGTAGGCGCCACCTGTCCCCGAGTCTTCATCTCACTGGAGCCTCCAGAGGACAGGTCAAACTCTCGGGATGGAGATGTTCGGGGTTAGACTTGAGCCCCATGGGCGAGGTCCCACTGGATCCCCCAGCCCTGCCCTTCCTGAGTGCCTGTCCTCAGGCTCACCGTCAGGAAGCCGTTCTGCAGTGTGATGGGGTCCAGAGGCTGGCCTGAGGCTCGAGTCTCCTCCAGGAATGGCAGTAGCACCTCCTCCCAAAAGCTCTGGTGGGCTCGGATGAGGCTGGGGACTTTTCCAAACAGGGTCTCAGCCGACACCTGCAGAGGCGGAGCTCAGCAGCAGGACTTTGCTGGGTCACCATCAGGGGGGACCAGCAGCCTGGACTGTAGGGTGGGCTTGCCAGAAAATGCAAGGGGGCTGTGGGCAGAATCCTGGGACACTGGGGGGCCTGGCGCAAATTGGGGGCAGGAGGGGCAGGGGGGTCCCAGAAAATGGGGTGGTGGGAATTCAGACTGGGCCTCTGAGGCCCCACTCACTTCTCTCAGCAGCCCCACCCGCTGCAGGTTCAGCAGACCAGCGGTCAGGAGCTAGAGGCAGGACAGAGATGATGGCTCGGCCCCGCCTGCTGGCTTCACTGGGGCCTGAGCCCTCCTGGGGCCCTGCCCTCCTCCCCAGGGACCTCCCTGCCCTTCACCAGGGAGAGCTGGGCTGGGGGTAGGGGAGGGAGTGGGGGGCCCAGCTCACATCAGTCATAATCTTGAGCTTCCTCACATAGGCTAGCTCAGTGGTCAGCAGCTCCCACAGGGCCTCCTGCTGGTGGCGGAGCCCCAGGCTCATCTCCTGGGGAGGACAGTACGGGTTCACTCAGGGAAGGATGGCAACGGCAGGGACCATACAGGCCTCTGTACTCGTGTGGCCTTCCAGCCCTGGGCCAGTCCTGGGCCCACCTTGTGCCCGGGCACCAGCTCCCTCCAGGACTTCTCGATGTTCAGGCCACTGTCACCACCCTTGCCGATCTCCCAGTGGCGCCGGTCCTCGGGGGGCAGGCGGGGCATCCCGAACATGCTGAAGGTGCGAAGCCTCATCTCCAGCTCATGGGCCTTGGTGGCCTCCTGGGAGAGCCAGAAGGGGCCTGGCTAGCCACATCCTCAGCACCCGTACAATGTGGCTCTGGGAGGGCTGTGTGAGTGTGAGTGTGAGTGAGTGTGGGTGTGTCAGTGTGTGAAATAGCGCTGGCTTCAGATCGGGGATGGGGTTACACTGGCTGGACTCCCCGGGGAATAGGTATTGCTGGAACCTAACTGGACAGGCACCTTGGGCTGCAGAAAGATCCCTGGCTCTTGGACAGGCCTGACTGGAGCTCCTGGAGCAGAAAGGGGCCTCCTGATTCAGAACAGAGTCAGACTCTTAGAAAGGCCTTCAAGTGGAGACCAGAAGGGGACTTGGGAAACATGGTCTCAGGTGACACTTTGACATTTGCCCATAAAACAGACATTTAAAATAAAATGTTTTAGACAGGGTCTTGCTATGTAGCCCAGGCTGGCCTTGAGCCCCTGGCAGTCCTCCTGCCTCAGCCTCCCAAGTGCTGGGATGATAGGCATAAGCCACCACACCCAGCAAAACAGACATTTTTATGAAGCAATGTGGTTTAAATTTTATAATTGCTTTCTGGTACTAAATAATTTCGGTGACATGTGTTCCTGACCCTCGGGAGGAGCCGTGGCTTGGGCATGTGGGGGGCACAGCTGGCTTGCACGTTGTGTGGTCATTGCCAAAAGCTGAAAGTTTAATATTAATGCTTTTCCCTTTAGAGTGCACCGGGATGTCTGGAGCACTGGGTACGATGCAAAGGCCAAGTGGAGTGGAGCCATAAGAGGCTCCCATCTGGGCCTCACTGGGCCTGCACCTGCAAGGCCATTGCAGCTGGGCTGTGGGGCCCGAGCACAGGGACCCTTACCTTAAGCTTGGGGGAGTGAGGTAGGCCGACCCCAAAATGCACTCCATGCCTTTTCTCAGGCTCTGGATCTCGCGACACAAAGGGGTGCAGGGCTTGGGGCTGGCCGGGACCCTTGGCAAAGGGGACATAGTGCTGGAAGCGGTGGTGACTGGGGTCCTGTGGGAGGAACAGGGAGCTCTGGGGGCACAGAAGGGCCTGAGAGGTGGAGGGGCCTGGCTTTGCTCAGACACCCCTCCCCTCACACACATGCAGGTCGGCAGGTTCACCAGTCCCTCAAACCAGTTTGGGGTGGCTCTGCGGCCCTGAGTCACAGCGGTGGCTCCTGCCAGGAAGGCCAGGGTGAGTTGTGCAGGCCGTGCCCAGCTGGCTCCCCAGAGGCCCGGGGCAGGGGCGGGAGTTCTCCAGAACAGTGGCACAGGCATGCACACACCCAGCTGGCTGTGCCTGGCCTCTGCCCACTTGCCCAATGCTCCCTGTTCCTCAGGCTTGCAGGGATCCTGCGAGGGGCCTGCTGCACTCGCTCGGAGTCTCTCACAGCCTCCCCTGCCCGTGGCCCACCCTCACAATGGGGACCAGAGCTCCTGCCTGAGTGACCCCCGGCTGGGAGTGGCTGCCCTTCCTTGTGGCAGCTGAGGCCACAGCCACAAGTCTCCTCCCAGGGCAGGCCCAGTCACATTCCTTCATCTGAATTACCCACACTTCCTAGTGTCCCATCCTGCCCTCTGCCTGGGAGGGTTCCCATATCCAAGGGCCAAATCTTCCTCCAGGAGGCCAGGGATACCCCATGCCAGGCAGAACTGTCCTCCAGGCTGGTGGAGGGAGCTCCAGTTTCCACACCCATTTCTCCCTTGGGCTGGAGGTGGGCCAGGCAGGTGGAGCTGGGGGTGGAGCCTCAACAAGCCCAGCCGCCCTTCCCTGCTGGGGATGCCCTAAACCTTTGCTCTTCCTCAGTCCTGCCAGGGAGGTGCATCTCAGGGAGCCCTCAGTCTCCCCAAATTAAGGTTGGGGCCTGGGAGGTGTGTTTGCTACAGCGCTGTGCCTCAGACCCATCTCCTGGCAGCCCCTGCGGCACCCGCTCGGTGGCCAGCTGCCCCCCGTCACTGCCTCTCCTGCCTGCACTATCTGGGACCTGGATAGGAAGTCCTGGGAGCCGCAGCTGGGGAAAGAGGAGGAGGAGGAGGGACAAGAACGGAGCTGCTGATAAACCTGTAAGGGGACAGGGACTTCAAAGCTGGTGTCCTCCCTCCCACCCCACCCAGGTCACCTTTGGGGCACGGCCTGAACTTACCACAGGGGAGTAGGGCTTGCCAGCAGCGCTCTGGGTGCAGGCCTGGTGCCAGCCCCCATAGGCCTTGATTCGGGAGGCCACAAGGCCTTGGAGAGGGCCCTCATCCGGAGGACCACAGGGCTGCATCCCTTCTCCCCTAGGTCATAGCTCCAGTGTTCGGAGAAGCGGGGTCCCCCGAGGCTGCAGAGAGACGGAATGGAAGGGACAGGCTATACCAGTGGGTGGCACAGCTGGAGACTAAGGGGTAGAAGACGGGGTGGAGGAGCCAAGGCTTGGTCACTTGCTGGGGGCACAGCTGCCTCCTCTACAGCTTGGGCATGTCCAGGCTCGGGGGGTTAGCAAGCCCCTCGGACACAGAACGTCCCCTTGTGTGCACGTACGGCCTCCCCTTCCGGGCCTCACAGGATGCTGTCTCCGAGGAGTAGTAGAGGGCAGGGTCACAGGTGAGTCCCTCCTGCTGAGGACAGGACCCCTTGCACCTAGATGCCTGCACACAGCTTGGGAGAAGCCCCTGGAGGACACAGGCTGGGCCCACTGGCCAGAGACGCCCGCCCTGCCATGGGTTCCTGTACAGCCTGCCAGCTAAGAATGGCGTTCTCATTTTTACAGTTGAAAACAAGTCAAAATAAAAATGACATTTTGGGAAAAGTTAAATTCATATGGCATTCAAATCCCAGGCCCCAAATAGTTGATTGGAACGCAGGCGCCTTTACTCATTCACTGTCCTGACTGCTGTCCTGCTGGTGGTGACAGACGGCGCCGAGGTCTACACTGACCCTCAGGCTCGGCACTGAACAGCCGCCTGTTACCTGGACTCTCCTGGCCACAGGTGAGGAAGCCAGGCGGGGACCCTAGAGACCGCCCAGGAGAGCTGTGGTCTGGGAACACCGGCCTCTCCGGACAGGTGGGGCCACCCCATACCTGGGCTGAACACCGGGCTCCAAGAAGCCAGGGCCGAGCGCAAGCCCCGCCCACCAGGTGGGCTCCAGAGCCTGTGCAGGTGGGGGTCCCACCGCCAGGGCCCGCACCGCCAGGGCCCCAAGTCCCTCCTCAGCCCCCCTTGCTTTCAGGCTTGTGCGCCGCCGAGGAGGAGATTCAGGGCTCTCCTGCCCCTCCCGGCCCCGCCCCGCCCCCGACCCCCGGGCCAGGATTCTGCCCCGCCCCGCGCCCGGGCTCCGCCTCACCTCCGCGCAGGTGTCCGGCGCCCGACGTCCTCCGGGGACCCCGTCGCGGCGGCGGCTTCGGCGATGCCAGCCCCGCTGCCCAGCCCGGGACTGGGACCGGAGGCCCGGGGACCCGGCCGGCGCCTGGCGGGGCGGGGCTGGCGGGGCGGCTGAGCGGGGCGGGACCCGGGTGGCACCGCCCCAGCCCGCGGGCACCGCTCGGTGACCGGGTCTGGGGACAGCGGAGAAGCCGGGGGAGCCGACTTCCCGCGCTCCTTCCCGCCTGGCGAGTAACGGGGACAAATGCGGCCCAGCCGCGGCAGGCAGGCCGGTGCCCACCGCCCTCTCCGGGCTTTCTCCATGCTGCTGCCCCGGCCTGGTTCGAACTTCGGGCCAGGAGGAGTGGGGGACCCAGGTACCCCAGGCGCCCTCCCGCTGTCTGGCCGAGGAGTCCAAAGTGTGGCCCTTATCTGGTAGGCAGCTCGCCTGCCCTGGAAGGCTGCACCTGGACTTTGCCTTGCTGCGCAGGGCCAGCGGGCAGGCTGAGCCCGGACCCCATCCTTCTCTCCTTGAGCCCCTCTCCCCTCACCCTGCCCTTCCCAAGGGCCAAGCTGCACCTGCGTGGCTGCTGCTGGGGGAAGGACGCGGCTGGGTACGTGGGAAGTGGCCGCCCACTCTTCGTGCCCCCAGCAGCGGTCGGAAGCTCCGCAGGTCGGGGCCCGCCCCTCGGTCTGCCTCCTGTCCACGGCTGCTCGGTGGCGCGCTGCCCCTTCCAGTCGGACAGCAGCCGAAGCCTCGGAAGCGGGATCTCCCTGGGTCGCCATGGGAATGGTCTCCACCCTGCCCTCCCGTGGAGCGTATTCAGAGAGAGAGAGAGGGACAGGTGTCTGTGAGGGGCAAGAGTGGAGATGAGGCAGAGCTAACCAGGCAGGGGTGATAAATGACACCCAGAGACCCGTGCCCAGGGCGCCAGCTTCTCTTCCCACGTCTCCCGAGGAGTGGAAGGAGAGAGGGAAGCCGGGAGGCCACAGAGATGGCCTGGACTCTCAGTGCCTGGGTGAGCTGGAGGGGAGGCACGCACGGCAGCTTTAACCCTTCCCTTCCCTCGGGATGCGGGCCCCTCCACCCACCAGCGCCCCAGGGCCTGTCTCCAGGCTCCAGGGAAAGCGAGTCTGGGAGCTGTGGGCTGGCAGGCAGGGCTGGCAGGCAGGGATGATGGCTCCCTGGGCTCTGGTTCAGCCTGGTTAGGTTGTGTCTGTCACACCGCCATTTTCCATCGCCTCCATGTGCAGGGCAGAGAAGCTTCCTGTGGCAGCTGAGGGGGGCACAGGTGGGGAGTGGGGAGCCCCGGTTAACAGCTGGGCTGGCAGGCTGGAGCCCTGACCTCTGGCGAGGCTGGAGGTTGCCCGCCCGTCCTCTGCCCAGGGTGGGCAGCCCCGGCCTTGCCTCTTCCTGCTCACCCGGGCTCCCTTTCCAGTGCCCTAGTGTCCCCAGGCAGAGCGCCCTCGCCCGGCCCCCAGCTCCACCCGAAGCAGGGGAGGAGGTGCTGTGTGGAGGTTGCCCTGAGGGTCACTTCTGGGGTTGGCAGAGGCTCCTGGGGCCTGGGCCCTGCCCAGCCACAACTCTTGGGACGAGCAGGCCCCCTGAGTTCACGGGATGCTGCAAGGCTCAGAGGTAGCGACGGAGCTGTGTCCCCACTCAGCGTGGGAAGACACTGGGACTTGAGCTGCGGGCGCCAGTTCAGGTGAGGCAGATGGGCATCAGGAGAGCTGGCTGCTCAGCCAGCGCCCCCCCTTTCCCTCGGCTGGTTCCCTGGCAAGGCCCTGGGAGTCTGTAGGTAAGGAGGAGTCCATGGGGGCCAGTAGCAAACAGCACATTGATGTATATGCCACAGGAGGCATTCTGGGGGAGGCAGGGAGGGTCTCTTGGAGGAGGGAGCTTTTGCTGGGGCTATAGGGGTGAGTAGGAGTCCGCTGAGCAGAGGAGGGAAGGGCTTTTTTAGAGGAGAGAACGGCATGAGCAAAAACATGGATTGGCAGAGTAAGAGAGGGTGCCTGTGTGTGTGTATTTAAATTTTCTTCCTTTTTTTTTTTTTTTTTTGGTACCAGGGATAGAACTCAGGATATTGCACTTGCAAAGCAGGCGCTGTGCCACTGAGCTAAATCCCCGGCCTGACTTTTTTTTCTGAGACAGGGTCTAAGTTGCTAAGTTGCCCAGATGATGTTTGAATTTGCCTTCTCCTGCCTCGGCCTCCCAGAGTGTGGGGTTACGGGCCCCTGTGCCCGGATGACAGCATATGTAACAGGGAAACTGGAGCCTGGTGCTGCGGCCCTGGCCAGTGGCCCCAGCTTCTCGGGAGAGGAGGCCGAGGAGGGACAGTCCCCTGAGCCCAGGGCTGTGGGACCACCCCGGACAGCTTAACAAGACTTCGCCGAAACAAAGCCAGAGCAGGCAGGCTCCCCAGGGGGTCTGAGTCCGTCCTCACACTGCCCTAGTGACCTGCACCCCATCTCTCGGTGATGGCTGAGGGTGTTCAGGGGCGGCCCACATCTGACCCCCGGGACACTCCTGCCTTCTGCTTGCTTTGCCTCTACTTCACCCTGGCTCAGGTCCCATGCTGAGTCTGCCTCGGCCTCCTGACTCCATGCCCTGGCTCGGGCGGCTCCCTGTACCCCCTCAGCTTCTCCCCAGGCCTGCCTCCTCGGGAAGCTTCTCCTGATGCCCCAGCCATCTCATTGAGCCCCTCCCTGCTGGTGCCTGCCCTGGCACCACATGCTGTGGGCATTTGTCTCTGCCCATGTCCTTCCTGGGGGCTGGAGAGCCCCTCGAGCACAGCCTGGCACAGCCGGGTCTCGGTGTCCAGGGAGCAGGCTTGGCGGGCTAGCTGGAGGACCCAGACCGCTGGTTGGGAGGGACTCACCTGCACTGCCACATCCTGTTCCTGCTGGGCCTGCCTTTGTGCTTTAGAAACCCAGAGTTGCCCCATAACTTCTGTTTGGGGTCTTGGCTCCTGAGTGTCTTCCTTTACGTGCCTTCAAAAGGTTCCTGACGCCCCAGGACAAACGAGGCCTGTGGCCATTCCGAGGGGCGTAGCGGCTCCTGGGATGCTGGGGTGAGCTGGACACTGAGGGTGGTGTAGGCTCGGCAGGAAGGGCCCTGAGGTGGCTTAGCCTTGTCTCTCCTGGGGAAGCAAGGGCTCCCTGCCTCCCGGGAGGGTTAGGGCAGGGATGCTGCTGACCCCAGGCATTCCGTTAGGCCACCCCGTGCCCAGCCCAGGAACGGGCAGCTGTTTGCCTCTCACACTCTGGCACATCATCGTAAATCATTGTTTCTAGTTTAATGTGACAAAGCCTTTCAGGAAGCTCTTTGTCATCTCTGCCCACCTTCCTCAGGCTGCAGCTTCCTTTCCTCCTGCTCCGGGAAATACTTTCTTATCAGGACCCCTCTTGGCATAGCTGGACCACAAGGAAGGCCACGTGGAAAGCTGAGAAGGCCCGCGTGGGCTCAAGTGGGCAGGCTGCAGGATGCAGGTGCTCTGAACTCCCTGTCCTCGTGGCCCCAAGCCGAGCAGGCTGGGATGCCAGCATTACCCACTTGGAAGATGCCAGGCTGCGTCTCGGATGGGCAGCACTGGCTGAGGTCACAGAGCGTGCTGTGAGCGTGGGGTCGGGTGCTTGCCCTGACCCTGCTCCCGTTTGATGCAGGTCTCCAGCGGACTTTGGCGTGAATGCTTCTCATCTGCCTAAACTTCCTTCCCTGAGTCCTCGCTTTCCATGCACACGTTGGTTGTTTTTCACCCTCCTCAACCCTCGGAGCTGTCCCATCAGGGGAAACCCGTGCCACCTCTGGAACGGAGGAGGGAACCCAGGGCCCTGCATGTGGGAAGCACTTGCTCCACCCCCTGGGAAGCGCTTCCTCTGTGCAGGGCAGGTGGGCTGGACTTGTCTGTGTCTCTGTCAGTCTATGTGAGCTGAGGTTGACAGTAACTGCATTTGAGGATCAGTGTAATAACAACCAGCTTTTCAATAAAGCAATCACCATGTGCAAAGCATAATTAAGTACTTGGCCTGTTTATTCCACATGACCTGCTCTGCACCCTTTGGAGGCAGGTGTTTTCTTATAATAGACAGGAAACAGGTGTGGGCGGGTTACACCACGGATCGGATCACAGAGGAGAAGCCGGGACTTGGACTTGCTGGTGTGGCTCATAAGCCGTCCTGTAACTGCATCCCCATGGGAAACCAGCGGGCTCGGCATGGGCCCGGCTTCCGGGACCAGCAACCAGCATGGCGGCCTGCCTGATTTGGCCCCGGGGCTCAGCGTTTGAAGAACCCTGATCTAACCCCCAAGCTGACAGGGACCCTGGTCTGCAGAAGGGGCTCGGCAGGCGTGGGGTGGGCCTGGAGTCCCAGCCACTCAGGAGGCTGAAGCGGGAGAATTGCTTCAGCCCAGGAGTTTGAGACCAGCCTGCACAACCAGTGAGGACTCATCTTTAAAAGAGGGTCTACTTGTATAGTGTGGACCAAATGAGTTCTTATTATAAAGCACTTAAGAATGTTACCTAAGCTGGGCATGGTGGGACATGCCTGTGATCCCAGCACTCAGGAGGCTGAGTCAGGAGGATCACTTATAATAAGCCTAGGAGTTTGAGATCAGCCTGGGCAACACAGTGAGAATCCATCTTAAATAAATAAATAATTTGAAAAAAGAAGAGATTATATCACTAGTAAATTGGAGGGTTACACAAAAGTTATTAATAAGTACTTTTTCTTTGTAACTGATACACAAAAAGATTATTGTTAAGTTCATTATTTACAGTCCAATCGCATCACAGTGTTAAATTAACGAGGACGTACAGTAGGAATAAATACTAAATGAGCAAAATGGTGGCTGATAAATGACAGCAAGCAGCACAAAGAAAAACAAATGCGACTTTTTATATCCAGTAATTTGGGGGATGGAAGTTGATGAAGATTCTTTTAAGTCGGAGTAAGTGCTTGCTAAACATGAAACACCAGAGCGTTCCTTTTTTTAAAGAAAGTAAACGTGAAACTCCCACTTCCTCCTCCTATAAGTCTTGCGCGTCCAGCACAGGAGGGCGGACGCGGGCTGGGCTGGGCCGGCTCTCTCTCACGGCAGCTGCGTCTGGGGGCGCCTCGCACCGCCCGTCTTTTTAAAATTTTAAGAACCGCCAGTGTCTTCACAGCAGGCAGATCAGGCAGGCGCTCCGCCAGGGTCACCCGCAGATCTAAGGCGCCGTCACCACCCCTGGTTGACACGAGTTATTTTCAGCACTGTCATCTATTAGACAAAATGACTGTCAACGCTGATCGTGAACAGGAATGTTTTTTCTGGAGACAAGGTCTCCTCGTGAAATTCCGACTGGCCTTGAATTTGCAGTGATCCTCCTGCCTCAGCCTCTGAGTGCTGGGATTATAGGCACTCACCACCAGGCCCAGTTGAAATGGTTACATTAGCCTTTTCCAAACAAAACAGAAATCTCGCCTGTAATTTGCTCTTTTCCACTATCAAACACAAATTAAAAGTTCAAGCAGACAGAAATAACTCCAGTTATTCCTTTGTCTACACTGTTTTACGAATTTCTACTCTTTAAATTTTGGCAGCTATATCAGTTCACTTTTTATTACCACAATGAAATACCTGAGATATTTTAAAAGAAAAGAAGTCGAGCTAGGGATTTAGCTCAGTGGTTCTGTGCCTGTCTCGAAAGCGCAAGGTCTCAAGTTCGATCCCTGAAAAAAAAAAGAAAAGAAGTCACTGAGCACGGTGGTGCAGGCCAGTGATCCCAGCTCTCTAGGAGGCTGAGGCAGGAGGATCACAAGTTTGAGTCCAGCCTGGGCAGCTTAGCAAGACTGACCTGATAAAAAATAAAGAAAGGAGTGAGGATGCAGCTCAGTTCGGAGGCCCTGAGTTCAGTCCTCGTAACACGCGCGCACGAAGTTCGTGTGGCTTGTGGTGTTGATTGGATGATGGGATGAGCCGGGGCTGGTTCATCCTGCACAGGCGTAGATTTCTTGGAGGAGGAGCTTGGACCCAACTGGGTCTGTCTGGAGGGACAGAGCAGCTGGTCCAGGGAGGGGCCACACTGGCACCCCACTGCAGTTGTCAGGATTAAATTCTGTGTGTACTATGTTTGTTAAAGGCTAAATTAGCTGGATGTAGTGGTGCATGCCTGTAATCCTAGCACTCAGAGGGTGAGGCAGGAGAATTTCAGAGTTTGAGGCCAGCCTGGGTTACATCTGAAACTGGTTTAAAAAAATAAAAAAAGCCTAAGATATAAAAACCTATTAATTTGAAGTTCACATTTTTTTTGGTACTGGGGATGGAACTCGGGACCTTGCGCTTGCGAGGCAGGCAGTGGAACCACTGAGCTAAATCCCCAGCCCTTGAAGTTCACATATTTTTGAAACTCAATGGTCACTAGTGAATTTGTTTTGGTTAAGAAGTTAGAACAGGGCTGGGGTGTATGTAGTTCAGTGATAAAGCACTTGTCTAGCATTTGTGAGCTCCAGGGTCCATCCCCAGGATGGCAAAAAATTGAAAACAAAACAAAAACCCCCTTGGGGGCTGGGGATTTAGCTCAGTGGTTCCAGCGCCTGCCTCCCAAGTGCAAGGTCCCAAGTTCTATCCCTGGTAGCAAAAAAAAAAAAATAAAAAAC
>NW_004624860.1:3070428-3091057 GCF_000247695.1 Heterocephalus glaber | reverse complement strand
AAAAAAAAAAAAAAAAAAAAAAGAAACAAAAACCCCTTTAGCCCAACAACATATTTTTTCAGGGAGGAGTATGATATCTCTGACATTTATTGGAATTGCTGTCAGAGGTGGTCACAAAGAGCATCTAGCATCTGGTTGGTTTCAGTTTTAAAATTTTCTACAATTGGGAGGCTGAGGCAGGAGGATCACCGCCAAGTTCGAGGCCAGCCTGGGCTACATAATGAGCACAGGGCCAGCCTGAACTACAAAGTGAGAACCTGCCTCACCCCCTACGCACCTTGGTGGGTGACTCCAGGGGCGGCGGCTGGGTGGAAGCAGGCCCCTCCCGCCCCTCTCCCTGCCCCGCCCCAGCCTGGACCAGGCCTCCGGGGCTGCGGAACGGGCCGGGCGGAGCCCGAGAGGGCGCTGACTCTCGGCCGGGAGACCTCGGCCCACTCTCCGGGTCGGGAAGTTCCGAGGGTTGCACTAAAATGGGAAGAACCTGCCCGGGCAGGCAGAGGAAGGAGAATTCCTGGCAGGTGAGTTCCCTAAGCGGGCAGGGTTCGAGGCCGGCCTCTCGGGTTGCCGGGCGACTGCTGTTAGTAAACAATCGGGGTGACCCGGTCCCGGGGCGGGGTCTCAGGCCCAGGCCGCAGCGCGGGGCCGGATTTACAAACGCGAGCTGGGGAACCGGCTGTTCCGCAGTCGGTGCCGTACAGGAAGGGGCAGCCCGGGCGAAGGTCTCCGGAGAGCCCGCTTCGCACCTTCGCCCCGGTCCTGGGGTGACAAAGCGCGCGGTCACCTTCTCTTTGCCCTTGGCGCAGCCCTGTGAGAAGCCAGGACGAGGACCGGCCGGCCGCTGTACAGCGGGCAAGGCGGGGTTGTTTCCTAAACCGCTCCAGGAAGCCAGGGGCAGAGGCCGCGGGGCATCCAGACCTCCGGCTGTGCAGCTTGGCCCCCTTTCCACCAAATCGGGCTTTCTCACGTTTGCATCCTTGGTCTTTTTTGTTTTAAAAGGGATTGAACGCGGGGCCTTCACACTGCCCATTTTATTTTTTATTTTGAGACAGGGTCTCACTAGGTTGCTAAATTGCCCAGGCTGGGCTCCACCTCGTGACCCTCCTGCCTCAGCCTCCCAGAGTGATGAGATTATAGCCATTCATCATTATACGTGGCTCCTTGATGATTTCAATGGGTGTCAACATTTTGGTAAATAAAAAAATTGGCAGAAATTTTAAAATAATGTATTAAAACATTTAAAAAGTAAGAACGCTGGCTGATATAAATCCACAAGGAGGATATTATTTGTAACAGTCACTGGATTATTTATATTTTGCTCAATATCGGATAGTTTGAGCCACAGTTTAGGCCTCATATCCAGCCCTGCCCCCCATATTTCTACTAAATTAATTAGGAAAACTGTACTGTGGAGAACATTACCATCAGGGCTTAAATTTGCAAGCTCAGTAGCTCAAAAGTTGGAAGACTGATTTTTTTTTTTTAACAGGGTCTTCCTACATAGTCCAGGCTGGCCTTAAACTCACTGTGTAGCCCAGCTGGCCTTGAACTTGCCCCGATCCTCCTGCCTCAGCCTCCTGAGTGCTGGGATTACAGGCGTACACCACCACACCTAGCTTGGAAGACTGACTAAAAAACTATTTTAGTTTTTCTTTTTATGGCACTGGGGATTGAACACAGGGCTTCCCCCATGCTAAGCAAGGACTCTACCCCTGAGCTGAACCCCCCACCCCCCATGGACTGTTTTGACCAAGAAGGCAAAGGGCTTCTCTCTCTTTTTTTTTTATGGTATAGAGGATCGAACTTGGGACCTTGCACTTGCGCAGTAGGCGGCGAAACCACTGAGCTAAATCCCCAGCCTGCAAATGGACTCCTTATCCAACCTCAGCCCTGTTGGGAAATGCGGCTTCCTGTTCTGATGCAGAACGTCAAAGTGTGTGTTTTATTGTGTTCAAGGATATACAACATGCAGTTTGCTATTTTATCAAGGCGGTTTTAAAATATGCTCAATAATGTATTTTGATTTCTTAAAAAGTTAAATGTTGGGAAATAGTAAAACTCTCATGATGCAGTTGTGCCAGTGTTCTACTTTAGAAATTCTGATAGTTTATCCCCGACATTAGGATTATGAAGTTGTGGGCAGGGAGTGTGGCTGAGGGTAGAGCATGTGCTCAGCATATGCAAGGCCCCTGCCAAGCTGCAGCTCTAAGAGGAGAGAAAGGAGGATTCAGTTGTGGTCCTGTGTGACAGGCTTTGAGACATCACCAGATGCGCTGCTGGAGCCAACTGTTGGCAGCCAGAGAGATGCTCCCACAAAGCACTGATGTGGTGGGAAGGAAGAAGGAAAACTACCTCTGCCTTTGGATGACGCGATCCTATACGCGGGAACCCCAAAGAGTCAACCGAAAGTGATCAAAGCTAATAAATGACTTCAGCAAAATCTCAGGACACAAAATCAATACGAATCAGTTGCAGTTCTACACAGTAGCAATGAACAACCTGAAAATAAAATTAAGAAAACAATTCCACTTATAATAACATAAAAAACCCAAAATACTAAGAGGCTGGGGTACAGCTCAGGGGTAGGGAGTGTGCTTACCATGCAGGAGGCCCTGGGTTCAATCCCCAGTGTGCTCTCTCTCTCTCTCTCTCTCTCCACACACACACACACACACACACACACACACACACACCCCCAAGAAAAAAAATACTTGGGAAGGAACTTAGCCAAAACAGTGCAAGGCTTGTACACTGGAAAATACTGCTAAAAGAAATCTGAGAAGATCTAAATGATTGAAGGACACATTATTTATTGTCCGGAGAATTTAATATCGTTAGGATACGAGGCTCAAATTGAGCTAGATTCAGCGCCTACCCCTTAGGCAGTGAGAGCTTAAAGCCAGCCTGGGCCACACAGTGACTTCAAGGCTGACTCAGGCCACATAGTGAGACTCTGTGTAAAAAAAAAGTTAAACATATCCTCAAATTAAAGGGACTCAGAATAACTGAAATAATCTAAACAAAGAACAGAGTTGGGGGACTCACACTGCTTTGACTTCGTATCTTACTATAAAGTGACTATGATCAGACACTGCACTATAGATATAAGACTAGACACACAGGCCAGTGGGCTAGAGCCGAGAGTCCGAGGGTCAGTCTGCACGTCTGTAAGTACTTGACTTTTGGCAGTGTCGCTAAGAGATTTGGTGGGGGAGGAATCTTCCAAACCAATGATGCTGGAACAACTGGATCCATCTTAATATCATATATGGAATTTAATTAACAAAAGCTCAGAGACCTAAATGTAAGAGTGAAAACTATGAAATTCTTAGAAGGAGACATAAATGAGGATCTTGTAACCTTGGATTAGGCAATGGTTTCTTAGGATGTTTTGATACCAAAAACGTAAGCTAGGAAAAAATGGATAAATCAGACCTCATCAAATTGAAAACTTTTAAGCTGATCATGGTAGTGGATGGCTGTAATCCTTGCTACTCAGGAGGCTGAGACAGGAGGACTGCAAGAGACTGGGCTACTTAGTGAGATCTTGTTTCAAAATGAAAAGCACTGGCCTTGTAGCTCAGTGGTAGCTCATGCCCTATTCGATCTCTAGTGCCAAGGGGCGAGAGGATGGGAGGAAGACAGATGATGGAATGGAAGAAAATATTTGCAAGACATTTATTTGATAAGTGCCTACTATCGAGAATGTATAAAGAATCCTTACAACTCAACAACTGAAAGATAACCCAATTTTAAAAAGAGGCAAAAGTTTTGAACAGACATTTCCCCAAAGAAGATATAAAAATGGCTAATACATATATGAAAAGATGGTTAACATCAATAGTTTCTTCGGCAGTACAAATCAAAACCACAGCGAGATACCCCTCGCAGCGACTAGCATGCCTGCATAATAATAATAAGAGAAAAACACATGTTTTGAGAATGTAGAGAAGCTGGATCTCATGCGTTGGTGGTAGGAATATAAAATGGCTCAGCTACTGGAGGAAACAGGGTGGCAGTTCCTCCCAAGGTTAAACACAGGCTCGGCATATGTCTCAGTCGGTCTGCTTCTATGTCAGAGAGAACAGAAAAACACGCCCACAGCTGGGCATGGGAGTGCACCCTGTAATCCTGGTGCTCTGGGAGACCCAGGAAGAAGGACCACAGTTAGGGCCCAGCCTGGGCAACTTAGGGAGCCCCAGTCTCAAAGTAAAAAGAGAGCTGAGGATGTAGCTCAGTGTGAAGGCTATGAGTTTAATTCCTGGCACCATGAAACCAAACCAAACCAAATAACACAAAAACAACCCCCAAATATATACATGGATGTTCATAACAGCTTTAGTCATGACACCCAAAGTAGAAACAATTCAAATGTCCGTTCAGTGATGAAGGGATCAACAAAACATGATGTCTCCTCACACGGAAGTGACTCAGCCAGGAGGGTGGCCTTCCGGCACACAGGGCACCATGGGGTGACCTGGAAAACATGGTGCCGGCAAAGAGGCCAGGTGCAGAAGGCCATGCATCGTATGAGTCCGTTTATATAAAATATCCAGGGTGGACAAATCCATAGAGACGGGGCCAGAGGAGCGGGAGGGAAGGGAAGACCTGCGGGTAGGCGTGGCTTTGGGGGTGAGAGTTGGGTTTGGGATGACAAAGGTCAGAGATGCCACATAGTGAGTGTGCTAAAGGCACCCTGCGTGCACTTTAGCAGGGTGAATTTTATGTTAGGTGAGTCACAGCTCAGCTCACTAAAACTGTCTAAACAGAGCAAAGCAAAATCAGGTGCACACCTCCGCCCTGCTGGAGCAGGGCTTCTCGGGGAGGAGGAAGTGGCTCCCGTACTCCGGCCTGTTTCTACAGGAACATTGCAAAGGTGGTGGTGAGTTGAGTCATGGTGGAAACACACTGTATTTCCCTCAACACAGCCTGGGGCCAGGAGCGTTGCTGTGGCTGGTCAGGGCCTCCCACTGGCATTTCTGGGGTGACGGTCACCATATGGCTGGCGTTTATCACAGGCATGCCTTTACATGCTGTCTTGTCCTCAGCACTTTCCACTCATCTCTTCACTAACCTTTATCACAACTGTGTGAAACAGGCATTATCGCTACTGTATTTGTCAGTCCCAATTTTCAGAGGGAAAAAAATGGGCTCTCAGAGAGCTGCGACTTCTTTTGTCAGAATTTCGGGTCCCTGTCATATACCTCCTCGAACCAGCGCTCCATCTGTGCTGTTCCAGTGAGCCCTTTTCATGCACAAAGTAACCTTCCTAAACCCAAAACGTTTTCTCTTCCAGTAGGGGATTTTACAGATCAAGAGGACACATATTCACTGAGCACTTCGCCATCACGTATGTGCTGCTCCTACTCTGACGGCTGTTTCTCAGGAGTGCAGCCAGCCCTCTTCCCCATGGCTTGCCATTGTTACGTGACATCCAGCAGGGCGTGTGCTAACACTTTCTAATTATTTATGTCATAGATGAATAAAGCCCGGTCTCCTGGTCACTTTTGTTCCAGACACTTCTCAGTCCTGCCTCAGCCTCCAGAGTGCAGGGATTACAGGCCCTTGTGTGATCTTTAAAACTGCAGTCACTGCTAAGAATAGAATAGTTATATCATACCACAGCAATATATGTGCACCCAGGTTTACAGCAGCACAGTCCGTAATAGCTAAAGCTTGGAAACAGCCCAATTGTCCATTGACTGGAGACTGGATAAAGATGTTTTTTGTTTTTTGGTTTTTAAAAAAAATAAAATGGAGTACTATTCAGCTGTGAAGAGTGAGAAACTAAAGTCATTTATACCTAAATGGATGCACATTGAGGATATATTCGTAAGTGAAATAAATAGGACACACATGTGTAAATACTGAACAGTTTCTCTGGTGTGAGAAACTGAAAGCATAAATAAGCATCAAAATGTATAATAATGTGAAATAGGAAGAAAGGGTCTAACAGGGAAGTGGGAGGGGTAGGGGAAAGGAAAGAAGGAAAAGGAAAAATTATGAGAAAAGGAAAAAATGGAAACAAAGTCTTTGTAAATAGGGAGGGGTGAAGGGAGGGCAGGGGAAGGGGAAAAAATAAGAACCAAGATGCATCATGTACACCTCTACATGTTCCCAATGATGAATGTGACTGTACTGTATGCCTAAAATGTACCAATACACTTAATGAATAAAAAAAGAGAATAGAATAGTTACTAAGAACATCATGATATTTCTGTTGTAGCCATAGCCAGCACCATATCCAAATCTGTGAAAGGTCGGGAAGTGAGTGTTCAGCACAGTTGCCCCTGAAACTACGGCAGCTCTGTCCGCCCGAGGGGCTGTCGGTCAGGCTGTTCTTGGGCCTCACTCTAAGGGACAAGAAATGTGTGTTCCTAAGCGCTGGGCTGTGGGGAAGACGGAGGAAGGGCAGGTGGGTGGGCTGCGACCTCTGAAGCGCTGACCGGGGACTCACAGTGGCTGCAGGAGTTTCCTCCTCTGGCGGGTGTGAGTGCGTGTGTGTGTGTGTGTGTGTGTGTGTGTGTGTGTGTGTGTGTGTGTCCCATGCAGTAGCTATAGCCTGCCGCAAGAGGGTGCTGTGCAACCAGGGACGCCAGCCTCGGCCCCTGTGGGTGTAGAGATGGCGTTCTCCAGTTGTTCTTCACTGCTAATCCCCTTCAGGTCTTTATCTTTACTAATTTTGTCTCTGTCCTTTTTTTTTTTTTTTCTGTACCAGGGATCGAACTCTGGACCTTATGCTTGCGAGGCAGCCGTGGTGCCACTAAGCTAAATCCCCAGCTCTGTTTCTCTCCTTATATTTGGGGTTTTGTAACCTGGAAACCATTGCTTCTGATGTTCCATTGACATACCGGTAATTTATTTTATTTTTTTAAAATTTATTTATTTATTTTTGGTACTGGGGATAGAACTCAGGTCCTTGCACTTGCAAGGCAGGCGGCAGAACCACTGAGCTAAATCCCCAGCCCCATATCGGTAATTTATATATAAAATACATGTGCATGTGCATTTTTCTACTAGAGGGAGGTTTCATAGATTTACTCAAATTAGCAGTGGAATATGTCATACACACAGAGCGCAGAAGCACTGCCTAAGCAGTAGTGGGATCCAGTGATGTCGGGTACCAGTGTAGTGCCTGCCAGGTGATGAGCACTTTATACACGTTATTTAATATAGTCTGCAAACTCCCGTGCAAAGTGTTCTCATTTGATGGATGAGGAGCCCGAGGTTCAAAGGGTTGAAGCACTTTGGCCTGGGCCGCAAAAATGGGAAGCAATGAGGCTAAGATTCGCTCCAGGAATGCCTGGCCTGAGCGCTGCTGTTGCTACGCTGAGGAGGAAGGGAGTGGATTCACCAACCCATCCACAGAGACTGCAGTGTGGCTGGCACTGTGCGGGCGCCCGGTCGAGGGGCCCGGAGCAGCGCTGCCTCCTGCCCTGCTGAGTTGGCACTGGGAGGCGGCGGTGAGTGTGTTGGCTGGGGATGAGCAGTAGATACAGAAGCACACAGGTGGAAATGGAGAAAAGGTCAGAGGATGGAAATGGGGCAGCACCACAGACAAATGAGCGGGCCCACAGGGAGGCCCCAGAGAGGCTGGGGATGCAGGGTGAGGGATGAGCAGGAGAGGTGGGGCAGGCCACAGGGAGGAGCAGTGGCTGCCAGAGTGTCTGACAGGTGCCTGGCCTGGCTGAGCAGGCAGCAGAGGTCCGCAGGGCTTTCCAGGGCTCAGCAGATTTTCTCCTGCGTGGAACGGGACGGCATCACGGGCTTTGAGTGAAGCAGAGAAAGAAACACAAAAGAATTTACATTTTTCTCTTAAAATTTATAATAAAAGCATATAAAGGGTTGATGGAAATATGATACATGTTTAAAAAACTTATTAGAATAAAATACACATGGCCAAGAATGATGGGGTAAGTGTGTTAGAAGTGAGGGAGTATTTTGACTATTCTGAGGGGGATTAATGGCAATGTCTTTTCTTGTAATGAAAATTTTAAGCACTCACCACAGTTTTGATCATCCCTCACCTTAACTATTCTTAAGTGTACATTTCAGTAGCATTAAATACTTTCTTTTTTAAAAAATTAATTTTATTGGTACATTTTAGACATACAATTCATTTACATTTATCACTAGGTGCTTATACCTGTACATGATGTATCTTGGTTCTTACTTTTTTCCCCATTACCTGTGCGCCCTTCACTCCCTCCACCCTTCCCTATTTACATAGATTTCATTTCCATTTTTTTTCTTTTCTCATAGTTTTTCCTTTCCCTCTTTTCCTTTCCCCTTCCCCTCCCTTCACTCCTTCATCTTTGGTCCTTTTTTCCTATTTCAAATTATCATTTATTTATTTTAATCATTTTAACCCTTGTTTACACTTTCAGTTTCTCACACTTGTGAAACTCTTCGGTATTTACACATGTGTGTCCTATTTATTTCACTTAAGAGTATGGCCTCGATATGCATCCAGCATTAAATACTTTCATGATGTTAGCAGCCAACACCAGGAAGCTTTTCATCTTGCAAAACTGAAACTCTCCCTGTTAAAACACTGACCCCTGGCTGGGGATTTAGCTCAGTGGCACCGTGGCTGCCTTGCAAGTGCAAGGTCCTGAGTTTGATCCCCAGTACCAAGAAAACAAAACAAAACATAAACAGTGACTTCCCACTCTTCCCTCCCTGGCCCCTGGCAACCTCCATTCATCTCTGTCCCTGTGAACAACCACCCTACCTCTGTAGAGGCAGAGTCTTCCTGAATCTGGCATTTTGTGACTGGCTTGTCTGCCTTGCCCTCAAGGTTGAGCACACTGCAGGGTGTGTCAGAACTTCCTTCTTTTCAGCTGAGTCACAGCTCACTGTTTATATGGTCACATTTTGCTTATCCATTCATCCATCCATCTGTGGACACTTGGTCGGGTTCACCTTTCGGCTAGTGTGAACAATGTTGCTGTGAACATGGGTGTGCCGATATCTCTCTGGGATTCTGCTTTCAACTGTTTTTCTTTCCTTTTTAATTAATGGTTTAGAAATTATAATATATGAATCTGATACACATTTCAACAGGTACGGAACTGCTCTGGCTGGCGTGGAGAGAGATAGGGCAGTGAGAGGTGTGAGGCTGACCCAGGACCAGGGCATAGGCGGGGTACAGGTCTGCTGATGGAGAAGGGTGTTCAGCATGGATCTCTCTTTAGGTTTAGAGAGCAGCTCTAGCTTAGAAAGACTTCAGGAGTCACCATCTTAGAGAGGGTGGGTCAGAAAAATAATATTATGAAAATGTTCATATTATCCAAAGCAATATGAAGATTCAGTGCAATCTCTATCAAAATCCTGATGGCATTCTTCACTGAAATAGGAGAAAAAAACCCCTAATATTCATACAGAATCATAGAAGACCTCCAATAGCCAACAGAAAATCAAAGTTGCAAACATCATACTTCCTGATTGAAAATTATATTACAAAGCTATAGTGATCAAAACAGTGTTACTGGCATAAAAATAAATGGCATGACTGTGCATGCCTGAAATCCCAGCCCAGCTCAGGCAGTTATCGAGACCCCTGTCTCAAAGTAAAAAATAAACAGGGCTGAGGATGCAGCTCAGTGTTGAGGCTGTGTCCCACACCCGGTGCTGAGATGGAGGTCAGGGAAACACACTGGCCAGTGAACAGACTGGGGAGCCCAGAAATCAGTCCGAACACACAGGGCCAACTCTGTCTTCACACGGGCATCATGGGGACAAAAAGGGAAAGAAGTCTTCAGATCGATGGGGTTGGGAAGGCTAAATTGCACAGTAGGGCTGAAATCGGACCACATGTGTGCCAAGCACAGAAATCAACTCAAAATGAACGAAAGTCCTAAATGTGAGACTAGAAACTTGAAAACTCATAGGAGATACTACAATAGAAAAGCTTCTGGTTATTGATCTTGGCAATGGGTTTTTGGTTATTGTACCTAAAGCTCAGGACACAGAAGCAAAGCCAAAACAAAAAGAGAAACAGAAAAACAGGAAAACCCAGAGACTAAATAATCAGTAAATAAAATGGCAGCCTACAGTTGGGGAAAAGTATCTGCAAGCCACATATCTGATAAAGGTTTGCATCCCCAGATTGTTTTTTGTTTTTTGTTTTTGGTACTGGGGATCAAACTCGGGTCCTTGCGCTTGCGCAGCAGGCGGTGAAACCACTGAGCTAAATTCCCGGCCTGCATCCCCAGATTTATGAAGAACTCATACAATGACTTTATAGAGGAAAAACAAATGACACAATTAAAAAATGAGAAAAAGACCTGAATGGACAGTTCTCTAATCCAGACATAAAAATGGGAAGTCAGAATCCCTGGGCTACCCCTCCATACAGTCAGGATAACTATTATGGAAAAGTCAGTCAATAATAAATGAGGAGCAGCTCTGTGTAGAACGCTTGCCTAGCTTGGTCTGGCCTGGGTTCCCTCCCTGGCACCACAACAGACGAAGGAACAAACAAACTTTTAAAACATAGTGTGGCCGGGGATTTAGCTCAGTGGTTTCACTGCCTGGTGCGCAAGTGCAAGGGCCCGAGTTCGATCCCCAGTACCAAAAAAAAAAGAAAAAAAGAAATTCTTTGGGCCAGGGATTTAGCTCAGTGGTTCCGCCGCCTGCCTTGCAAGCACAAGGACCTGAGTTCGATTCCCGGTACCAAAAAAACAAACAAACAAACAAAAAACATAGTATGTTGGCTGGGGTGTGAGGCAACGGAACCGTGCAGCCTCCAGGTAGGAGTGTCGATCTTTGACGGCAATCCTCTTCTGGGCTTGTGCCCAAGGAAATGAAATCTCACCTGGTAAAGACACTGGCACACCCGTGTTCACAGGCGTCACTCACCCCACGTCGGAAGACCAGAGTCCTGGACAGAGAGAGAAACTCAGGGGACACAAGGAGCAAGGTCTATGGCTGGCCGGAGGGTCTCAGACTCAGACGAGTAGGGCAAGGCTGAGCTCACTTACATGCAGTCTTCTTAGCAGTCAGATCTCCAGAGACAGAAAGCAAAGCAGAGGTCACAGGCCTGGAGGAGCTGGGAGGTGGAAGTGGGGCGCGAGGATCAGAGGACAGGAGTGCACTGAGTGGCAGCAGGCTCCAGCTCTGGGGGACCACCGCGCGGTAGGGGTGAGGTACTTGAGAGTCACAAGAAACGTGCAGTTTAGTCACTCTTGTCGCAAAAAAAGCAAAATGAGTCAGATGCAACTACGATGGGTTTGTTAGTGTGCGTTGCTATAGTAGCCATTTATCATCTCTGTGTAACCACAGCGTCATGTTGTATACTGTAAACATATACATTTTATTAAAAGCAGTTGAGCTCCGAAGGGCAGTAGCGAAATGGGCGGCCTGAGAGAGCTGCTGGGGAGAGGCCTTTGGTGGTTATTTTGGTTTTTAAGGTGCACCCGGGGGCCGGGGGCCAGCTCGGTGGCAGCACAGGCCTCGGGTGGGTCCCCAGCACCAGAAGGAGCTCGGATGGTGGCCGAGGCCTCAGGTTCTGGTGCCAAAGTGATAAATAATCTGGTGAGAGGGAGAGAGGAGAGGAACTCGGATGCTGGCGGTCGGGGGAGCCAGTCACGCGTCGCTTGGGCATGGGCAGGGCCGCGGGTGCATGGGAGGGTGGCCGGCAGGGGGCGCTCTGGGCCTAGCCTGCCGTGTGACTCAGCTCCAGAAGCGCCTAGCCCGGGACTGGGCTTTGGGCCAGGTGTGGTCGCCGGGCTCCTCTCAGAGCACGGTGGTTCTGTGGGCCTCGCTTGCTGCTGCGGGACAGTCCGCTTAGCAAGGTTCCCCACCCCCGTCAGGAGCGGGGCGGGCAGCCTGGGTTCCAGCCGCTCTTGGGGACATGGTAAACAGATCCCCTGGCCCCTCTGGGCCCAGAGGTTCTCAGCTGTGTGCATTCATACGGAGGCCGCTGAAGAAAATGCTCCCGGGTGTAGTCATGCCTGTAATCTCCCCTAATAGGGAGGCTGAGGCAGGAAGATAGTGAATTCCAGGGCATCCTTGACTATTTACACAGACTGTCTCAAAAAAGGGAAGAAAATGCTGACGCCTGGGCCCCATGCCCTGAGATTCTGGTTGGATGAATCTGGGGCTCAGCCTGGCATCAGGATTTCCAGGAGTTTCCTGGTCACCCCATGAGCAGCTGACGCTGAGGACCGCGGCTCTGAGGATTGGCTAGCAGACTAAGGCGGTCCTGGAGCCTGTACTTAGAAGAATCTGCCTGGGCTGTTGTCTTGTGCAGCTGTGTTTGCAGACACCCCCCCCCCCCCTTTACCGGCTTCTCCTTTCAGCAAGGAGTCCCGTTTCTTCTGGGAGCACCAGAACCAGAAGAAACTGCACACTCCATCTGGGGTTGGACCCCTGGACCTTGTGAGCTCCCATGTCTGGCCTGTCTGCTTTCCTCACTTCTCCAGGATGCAGTAGTAATACAACATGTGTGCCTTGCTGGGGCAAATCCTCTATCTCACTTGTATTAGTCAGCTTTCCTGTCACTGCCACAGAATACTTGACCACTGAAACCTACAGGAGAGGTTTACCTGGCTTACAGTTTCAGTGGGTTAAATCCACGATGGGCCCACTCACGGTTCCAGGGGGTTAAGTCCATGACGGGCCAACTCCAAGGCTGCAGTGACATGGTGGATGAGCCGGTGGGGGAATGCTCATCCCACGCAGGCCAGGAAGCAGAGGGAAGGGGACAGCCAGGGATGAGAACACACCCTCCCAGGTCACACCCCAGTGAGCTGCCTCCTCTTCCCTGGGCCCCCTCAACAGCACAGTCAGCTATGAGCTCACTGACGAATCCACTGAAGAGTACAGCACCCCCATGATCAACAGCTCCTCCTCTGCACACGAGACTCTGGGGGGACATTTTAAGTCCAAACCATAGCTCCTATCTTTTGGTGTTGCCTTCCATCCTGGAGTAAAGTTGTGCCTGGCTGTCTCCCCATCTGATGTCTTTTTTCACTTCCCTTTGGGTATTAGGTGTTATTCTGGATAGCATGTGTTAAGCTAAGCATCTAAGAACCTGTGTTCTTAGATACCTGAGGTAAATACGTGCCTCACAAGATTGCTGTGTGGGTCAAAGAAGAGTGCAGAAATGCACTTTGGTGACTTCAAATGGCAATATGAATGTTAATCTTAATTCATTGAAGGGTAAATGGAACATTCTCTTGCCTAGTTGGTAGAACAAGGGGTAATTTTCCCTTTCTTAGGGAATCCCAAGAGGTCAGTAACTGATATTAAAGGTCTGTGGTGGTGTATGCCTGTAATCCTATCATTCTTAAAGGCTGAGGCAGGAGGATTTCGAGTTTGAGCCCTGGGGGACATCATGGCCCCTTTACTCCCTAGCCTTTGTTTTCCTAGGCCGACAGGAGCCTCCTTCTCCCAGTGGTCCCCCGGAAGGGAGACCTGGTGCTCACTTCTGCCCCCAGCACCCCTCGTCTGGTTATGGTTGCACTTAAATGACAACTTGATTGGCTTGGGAGGGATAGCAAAGCACACTTCTAGGTGTGTCCTCATGGGCCGTAGAGGCATGGGCTCTGGGTCTGTGTCCAGTCCCTTCCCTCTTGCTCTCTGGTACTGTTCCCCTTCTCTGAGTCCCAGCTGCTGTGAACTGAGCGGCTTTGCTCCACCATGTCCTTCCACCATGATGTTCCTGCCTTGGAGTCAGCCAACCATGGACTGAGTCATCTGAAACCATGAGCCGAATAAACCTCTCCTTTGAGTTTTGGGTGTTCGGTGTTTTGTGCCAGCAACTGGGAAAGCTGCCCAACACCCCCTCCGGACTGTGGTCCCTGGTAACCATTTTTGGTGCCTTTGCAAGGAGGGATGAAAAAGAGCCTCCTTTCATCCGAGTGTGGCTGTGATCCGACTGGCAGGACCAGAGGCAGGGGGACGATGGTTTGACATGTCCTTGAGTGGTCGCCGCCAGCAAAAGTCTGACTGTGCCAGGTGCTGTGCCTTCCTCCTGCCATCCTCTCCTTCAGGCTGGCTTCGCTGGCTCCCCGATGTCTCCCCACTCCGCCACTCCTTCCCTAGCTTTAGCCACAGCTGCCATGAGTCCCACCCAGAGGCTCCGTCCATTGTTCTCACCAAAACTCTCCCTGGGAGTGGACGCAATGAGGAAAACCCCTTTGTTGGAGCCAGGAGGAAGGAAAGGGGGTGAGTGGCAAGGGTGGGTAATGGAAAAAGTGACTTCCGGCCCTGGACTTGGACCTGGCTGGTGGCTCAGAGGGGTTGCTATGGTGATGGCCAGGAAAGCACATTGCTTCCTCTGCCCTGAAATGATGAGTCAGCGTTGGGCCTGTTCCTTCCACTCAATCCCTGCAGGCCCCGCCTCACATGGAGCAGAGGGTCCCAGGTTAGCTGTGTGTGGCTCAGTTTCCCAGGTGACCAGAGGACGCAAATGAGGTCCCTAGGAGAGTCCCCATTTGCCCTGAGGCCCACTGTAGCCTTGCCTGCCTGTCCAGCACCCGGCAGGCCGAGCTCTGTCCCTGCTGCTTCCAGCCCTCTCCCATTCCATGTGCAGTGCTGAGGCTAAGCCCAGGCCTGTACATGCCAGGCGAGCTCTCTCCCACTGCACCCAGCCCGAATTCCTCTGCTCAGGTTCCTCCTCTCTGTTTGCTGCCAGGCCAGCCCTGCATGGGGAATGTCCAATGGCTAGGGCCACTTCCCTGGGCTAAATGTTTTCTCTGTAGAGATGCTACGTCCCCAGAAGTCATTCACTTCTCCTCTGCCTTGGCTCTGCCAGATAAGAGGCTGTGTAACCTGTTACACAGCTGTCTGTGCTGTGTAACCCTGAGTGGCTGGGACCTTCTCAGGCAGGGAGTGGGTGGTACAGCGTCCGTGTGCGCGGTGCTGGAGTCTGGTAAGCACTAGTGAGAGGCAGAGGATGGGGCAAGGAGCTGGGAGGGTGGTCCGGATGGGCCTCACTGGAAGGAGGTGTTTGAGCAGACTGGGAGAGGGGAGCAGGGGTTGCCGAGCTGTCTAACGGGAGAGAGATGCTCACAGAAGGTGCAGCCAGGGCAAAGCCCTGTGGCTGGAGCCTGCTGGGTACCGATGCGGAGCAGGAAAGAGGCCAATGTGCCTGGAGTGAAGTGAACCACAGGAAGTGGGCTTTGACCTCTCGCTTCATCCTTTTCTGGCCCACTTCCCGGGCCTCACTCAGCCCTGGGGCCTCCAAGGCCTGCCACCTCTCTGGAGTGTCTTTGACCCATCCATCCTGCCTCTGTCCTCCCTGCTGGGAGCAGCCTGATCCTCTCTACTTCCTCATACTGCCCTCCTTGGAGACAGGGCCAGGAAGGGCAAGGCTCCCAATAAATAAGAGGAATGGGACTCCTTGGAGTTTTTATTTTAAAACTATTATTATTAGTTTGGTTCTTTTGAGACAGAGTCCCGCTGTGTAGTCCAGGCTGGCCTTGAACTCACTGTGTAGTCCAGGCTGGCCTTGAATTTGCAGCGATCCTCCTGCCTCAGCCTCCCAAGTACTGGGATTACACAGCCAAGTGCTACTGCCCCTGGCTCCCTGGAGTTTTAAAGTGGGTATTTTATAACTAACCCCTGATCGGTGGGGTTACATTCAGTGTAGCAAACTGGGTTGAAAAGAAGCAGGTGCTGTGTGTAATACCTATTGGGTCTTCATCCTGGTTTTCCTTTAGCTACACAACTCCTGAAGCCCTGCACTCTTGTGAAGCCAGGTGTCTTTCTGTGTGCTATGAGGTGACCCAGGCTGGGGGCGCCCAGCAGCTTCAGGATGGCACCCGTCCCAGGAGGCCCCAGGTAGGACTAGAGGGCTGGGACTTTTGCCTCCCCCAGACTCTGGGCTGGTGACAGATTGGAGGTCAAGTTGATCATTGGGAGTTTGGTGAATAATAAAGCCGCCATAAAAACCCCACAAGTGGCTGGGTGTGGTGGCTCATGCCTGGAATCCCAGCACTCAGGAAGCCCAGGCTGGAAGATCATGAGTTCAAGGCCAAGCTGGGCTCCAAAGTGAGACCCTGCTTCAAAAAAAACAAGCACACCAGACCCCAAAGGGAGGGATTGGAGGGCAGGTCACAGAGGGCACGGAGGGCAGGGAAGCATCCCAGCCTCACCCTGGCTCCTCTGCAGCCACAGCCTTTTTGCAGTGTCTATCACAACAAGCTGCTAAATGCGCCGCCGAGGTCTGTGGCCTCTGAACCCTGCCAAGGGGGCTGAGGGAAGCCTGGCCATAGCCTGTGTCTCGGAAGCCCAGGGGAAGCAACTCAGGGCCTGTGAGGAGCTCTGAAGGGGAGCACTCTTGGGACCGAGCCTCAGCTTGTGGGGCCCACGCTGTCTCCTTGCAGACCGTCAGCTTCAAACTGGATTGGAGACACCTTGGACACTTGCTGAACTTGATTGCTTTCTGCGGGGCAGGGTCCCTGCACATTCAGGCTCATGGAAGTGCTCTGCTTTTGGGTGTGCAGTGCTGAGGTAGGAGGCAGACCACGTGGGAGACAGCCTGGCTCTCGGCTTGTGGACAGGACGCCAACTGGCTCTGGAGGCCATGAGCTCATCTGGCTCCTGCCATCTCCCTACCTGGTGCAGTCCTCGCTACACCCATCGCCTCCGGCGTGAGCCTGGGGCCAGCGCTGGGGGTTCACACTATGGCCGGCAATGCAATGCTGAGCCTGCCAGATACCAGGTGAGATGGGGTCCGCAGTTTGGCAGCTGTGGGAGCACTGAGTGGGGTCACTTGGGTTTCCCTGCGTGTGGCCATTCTCCTGCTGGTGAGCGTGGGGCTCGCGCTGTGGAGGCCCAGAGGAGCTCCCTTGGACAGCTGGTTTGCAGAGCCTCCCGGAGCCTCTCTGCTGCGGGCTGTGTGTCCTGGTCCCCCCGACACTGGGCCCTGGGTGCCAGGACCCCCTCTCTGCCAGCTTCGACTTCACCATCTGGATGTGCGTCCACCGGCGCCCGCCTTACCACTTCCTTCCCTCATTCACTGCTTTCTTTTGGTGCTGGGGATTGAACACTGGACCTCTGCACTAAGTTACGTCCCCAGCCCTTTGGTTTGGTTTGGTTTGGTTTGGTTTTGCCACAAGGTCTCACTATGCAGCCCAGGCTGGCCTTGAATCCACAGTGATCCTCCTGCCTCAGCCTCCCAAGTGCTGGGATTACTGGGGTGCATCACGACCACCGGTGGGTTTCACAGTTTGAACCACAATTTCGGTTATCTCTTGTTGGGGGAGCCGCATTACATACTTGCCACTCGGGTACAAAGGAGTCTGGAGAAGGAATATTTTTGGCTACTACCTTGGAAAAGTAGAACTCTTTGACAGGAATTTCCCCAGGCATAAACACAGGGTATTTAGAGGTGTTGGACAACTAGAAAGCATGCCAAGGCCCACCGCGGTGAGGCCAAGCCGGGACTGCGGCAGGGTGGAGTGGAGCGGGTCACAGGCTCGTCAGTCAGTCAGTCAGTCAGTCAGCATTCTGGGCTGCAGCCAACACAAGTGAGTTGTGGCCAACACAGGCAGGGGACCTTTACTGGGGACACTGGGTTCTCGCAGCATTGGCAAGAGGCCGGGTGGGAGGGAGGACGCAGGCTCGGGCTGCCTTGGGAAGGGATAGGGACTGGCTTCCACCATGCCCTGCTCTGCGGGAGGAGTTCCCAGAGGGGGAGCAGGGTGCTGAGAGGAGAGCGGGACCAGAAGTGGGTGCCCCGCAATGTGAGTCCGCCATACACTGTCAGTATGCCGGGCCTCGGGGCCCCTCCCCTGAATGTCCTTGTTTTCAGGTCTGTTCAGTCAATTTCAACAATGTCCTGTGCTAGCTTCTATAGCCAGCCCAGGGAGAATCCCCAAGGTGGCCAGTGGGGTTGGGAGTGTGGAGGAAGGAGAGCCTCAGTTTGGCTGGGGATGGATCAGGAAACTTCATGGAGCAGAGAGCTGCAGCTGAGCTTCGAGGGGAGGAGGATTTTAATTAGCAGGGGAAACCGAAAATGAATTTCTGGCTGGGAGACTGGCATGTGGAAAAAGTGATGTGTTAGCCAGCAACACCTGAAATAACTGAGATAGAAGGAGGGAAAGTTTATTTTGGCTCACGGTTTCAGGGGTTTCAGTCAGTGGTTGGTTGGCCTCATTGCTTTTGTGCCTCGTCGGTTTTGGACTGTACAGGGCAAAATCTCACCTTTGTGGCCAGGGAGCGAAAAAGAAAGGAAGGGGCTGAGGTTGCAGTGCCACCAGCTATCATGGGTTCTTGCTGTACATAGGATGGAAATCATATGTGGGCCAGTTTCAAGGCTAGACATTTATTATAGGAAAGAAATACAGCTGGCTGCTCTGCCGACAGGAGCCCTGGAGAAGACAGCAGCAAAGCTGGCTGCTCCACAGGCAGAGCAATCCTGAACAAAGGGACGTCCCACTTCGATGGGGTCTCAAACGATTGTCATGAAGCATCTTGGTCAGGTCTGCTACTGTCTTTGCCTGTGCCAGACTCACCCAGCTTGCGATGCATCCTACCTTCTGATGCCAAGGATGACACTGGCCTGCTCACTTAATCAAGAGCCTGATTCATTTCCCCGTGATCACTACAAGTTGCAAATGCTGCTCGTGTTCTCTCAGGCCGCCCCTTCAAAGCCCTGCTGGTAACCTCCGCCTCACCACTGTCTCCTTCAAGGACAGGACCCCGATGACCCAAAAACCTCCCACGAGGGCCCCTCCTTGGGGCACGCTGAGTAGCAAGCCTTTAAAACACAGGTTCTGGGGACCTTCTGGATCCAAGCAATAGCAGCCAGCTCTGTTTGGCCAGGCCGCCCTCTTGCTGCTGGAACAAGACCAAAGCCTTGGCGCCTGGCGCCTTCTCTGCTCAGAACTGCCCCCCATGTCTGCAAGGCGAATCGCTTTCCCCTCACCCCTTCCCTATCACCGGGCCTTTTGAACTGTTTCACGCGATGCACACTCTGGCCACCATGGTGGACTCGTGACCGGCACTCACTGCCTGCTTATAGACTCCGGGATAATACTCTTCCTCCTTCCTCTTTCTCCCCCCCCATCCACTCTCTCCCCCTCCCCCTCCTCTTCCTCCCCTTCCCCTTCTCCTGCTTCTCCTTCTGCCACTTCCTCTCCTTCTTCTTCCCCATATGGTTTATACCTAGGTGTCCCCCAAATCCTCATGGGCCCATAGATGGGGCTTTGGGAAGTGATACTCAGCAGGGGATCAGTCCGCTAAATGCAATGTTGGGAGGTGGAGCCAGGTCACAGGAGGGGGCCCTGGGGCGCGGCCTGGGGTCCATCTTCCCCCTTCCTCCCTCGACCCCTCCCTCTGCTTCCTGCCACCTTCCCAGGAGCACCTGCTCTTCAGTGCCCCTGCCATGCTGCACTTCCTTGGACCAGCGGACCATGGACTGAAACCTCTACAAACTGTGAGCCAAAATAAACCTGTCCTCCTTTAACTTGTGGGTGTCGGTATCCCAGTGATGAGACAGAAACTAAGACAGTATTATTATTATTATTGTTATTTAGGGTTAGTACTACTAGGGATCAAACCCAGGGCCTCGCACGCACTAGTCAAGTGCTGTACCACGGGGCTACCTCTCCAGCCTGCATTATTATTTACTGGGTCTCTCATCTCTCTCACTACCAGACCATAAGGAGCTTGTCTGTTTTGTTCGCTAATGTTTCCCAAGGGCCTGGTGTGGAGCCCAGCACATAGTAGGTGCTCAAGAAATACTTGTCGAGTGACTGACTGACTGACTGAATGAATAAAGAACACATCGGAAGCAGAGTGTGGCGGCCAAGGCAGCACTTGGGTGGTGCCAGGAGCTAGGCCAGGGCAGGGCCTCCGTGAGCCCTTTGTGAGCAGCTAGTTACCAGCTAGACTCTGGATTTCTCCCTCGTAATGAAGATCAGAGCAGTCCCCCACTCAGGAAGGTGTCCTCGCCTCTGACTGCAAGAACAAATCCAGGAGTGGCCCTGGAGGTCCTGGGAGGCCAGGCAGCCTTCAGAGCGGACACTGGCTGCTGTACGGAGGGTGCCCTGGGCAGGTCTGTGGGCCATGCGGCTGCTGCTCACAACCCCTTTTGCAGGCCCCTGCCAGGCACCTGGAGGGCCTGGTCTCCCGTCCTGACCCACGCAGCTGCCCCTCAAGCTGCGGCTGCTCAGCCCAGGGTTGGGCACTGCCCCAAGGTGGCCCACCACAGGCTCATGAAGCTGGGATGTGGCTCTGGGTCAGGGACAAAGTGATGAGCTGGTCTCCGGGCAGAGGAGGTAGAAGCAAGAGGACTCACAGAAGAGGCAGGCCACAAGAGAGGGCGCTCTGTGTTCCCAAGCTAGGAGGCCCACTGGATGGCTGTTCCTGGGCTGAACTTCTCTAGCCCCTTCCAGCTGTGAATTCCTTATAAGAATCCCTTCAGTGGGCTGGGGATTTAGCTCAGTGGTGCCAGTGCCTGCCTGGCAAGCGCAAGGTCTTGAGTTTGATCCCGGGTACCAGAAAAAAGGAAGGAAAAAACCCTTCATGGCCAGATGTGGTGGCACATGCCTGTAATCCCAGTACTCAGGAGGCTGAGGCAGGAGGATCACTGTGAGTTTGAGGCCAGCCTGGGCTATATAGTGAGTTCAAGGCCAGCCTGAACTATGTAGTAAGATCCTGTCTCAAAAAAAAA
>NW_004624860.1:3032769-3070278 GCF_000247695.1 Heterocephalus glaber | reverse complement strand
CCCCTCATTTTTGCACTAGGTTGGCTGAGTGTGATTGTGCCAGTCAGCCTGATGTGGCTGCCTGGCCCCACTGCAGGGGTGAGCAGGGACCTGGGGCCACTGCTCATGCCTCGGGGTTAGGTCTGATATAGGGGCAAAGATTTGGGTTAGACACCAAGGGGGAGAAAGAAGGGCCAGGGACCAGGAGGAGAGTGTGGCTTTCCAGTCCTGACCCCATGTGTGTCAGCTGTGGGGGTGCTAAGGGGCTTGGTCTTCCAGTAGTCAAAGTCTCTCTCTCTCTCCTCCCCCTTCCTCCTCCTCCCCTTCTCTTCTCCTTTGGCTTCTGCTTCTCCTTCTTTGTTGTATTGGGGATGGAACCTAGGCCTTGCATAGGTAGGCAAATTCTTTACCAATGAGCTACACCCCTGGCCACATCTGTGTGTAGGATGTGTGCATCATGTATGTGTGCACATGTGTGGATGTGTGTATGAGCTTGTGTGTGTTTTGAGGAAGACCTGCAGGAGAACTCTGGTGTGGAGGCCTGTGTTAGCTTTCTGTTGCTGTGACAAAAATCCTGAGATAATAAGCTTAAAGGAAGGCAAGGTTTATTTTGGCTCACAGTTTCAGAGGTTTCAGTCCATGGTCACTTGGCCCTCTTGCTGTGGGCCTGTAGTGGCCCAGTACCTCATGGTGGGAGCATGTGGCAGCTGGAGCAAAAGAGAAAGAGGAGGTGCTGGGGTCCTAATATCTCCATTTGAGGCCACACCCCCAGTGACCTAACTTCCTCCCACCAGGCTCCGCCTCTTAAAGGTTCCACCACCTCCCAATAGCTGGGGACCAAGCCTTGGACACATGGGCCACTGGGGGCCCTTTATGAACCAAACTATACCATGGAGATGTGACTTTGAGGCCGGGCAGTGACCCTGGTGGGAAAGGATGGTGGCCTGACCCAAGGAAATGACAGTTCAGATTTTTTATTTTAAAAAAAAAGGCCAAAGGTGAGGATGTAGATTGGTGTTAAAGCTCTTGTCTAGCATGCGTGAGGCCCTAGGTTCAACTCCCAGTACTGAAAAGGGGGAACAAATTTTTTAAACATGTGGGAAGCAAAACTGTTAAGATTTCACTATGAATCACTTGTGGATAATAAAAGGGAAATGAGATTAAATGAGGAAATGCTGGCTAGAGGTAATAGCTGTTATGGTTTAGATCTACACTGGCTCCTAAAGCCTCATGTGTTGGAAGCTGGTTGGGTCACGGGGGCCCATAGCTGATGGCCGTCAGGACCTAGGGCCTGGCTGGAAGAGGAGGTCGCTGGGACGTGACCTGCAGGGGCACCTCTCCCTGCCCTTGCTGCTCTGCTTCCTGGCTGCCATGAGGTGAGCAGCTCTCCTCTGCCAGACCCTTCCACCCGGCTTCCTCCTGGGGGGGCTGGCTGGCCCCAACTGAACATGAGCCAAAGCCCCCTCGTCTTTCGGTGCGGGTGTCTGGTATCTGTCCCCAGTGATGAGGAAAGTGACTAAGACGGCAAGAGTGAGAGCCCCGCTGGGAGGCCTGGCTCACCACCCTTGCTTGGCTCAGCTTCCTCCGGTAACCAGGAATCTTTCGAGTGTGGGGAGGACAGGACTGAGAGGTGGTCTGTGAGCTGTGCTGTCCTAGGCAGAGAGGGGCTGTTCGTGGAAACGTTCTGCTCCATTTTCCCTTATGATGCACCTGACCCTCTGCTCACCTCCCAGCCACCTGCTCATTCTGAGTTGATGGTGAGGCTGCCACATGCAGCGAACAGGTCCCCCCGAGCCCCACACACTCCCCAGACATTCACTAGCGTCTGCTCCGTCCAGCCTGCATCCTGGTCCCCCTGCAAGGGTGCCTGAGGCCACCTTCTGCCTCTGCAGGGTCCCTGCTCCGGGCTCCTTTAGCCCCTCCCCTCGCCTCCAAATCTGCAACTTCTCTCTTTACTGGGCCCTTCCAGTCAGCATTTAAAGATGCTCAGATTTTTCTTGTCTTAAAAAGTAGACCTTAAACTGGGTGTGGTGGCACGTGCCTGTGACCTCAGCACTCTGGGAGGCTGAGGCTGGAGGATCACAAATTCAAGCCCAGCCTGGGCACTTCCGTGATTTAGCATGACCCTGTCCCAAAAGGAAAAAGAAAAAAGAGGAGGGAGGGCCCGGGGAGTGGTGCAGCTCAGTGTGAAGGCCTTGGGTTCAATGCGACTACTGCTCTCGGCCCCACAGAGTGAACCTTCCCTGTCCCCATTTCACCTTCAGCTGTTGGTTTTTTCTGCTACAAAATCACTTTCCTTTTCCTTTTCCTTTTTCTTTTTTTGACACAGGTTCTCACTAAGTTGCCAGGCTAGCCTGAAATTTGTTAGCCTCCTGCCTCAGCCTCTTGAGTGCTGGGATTACAGGGAGGCACCACTGTGCCCGGCACTTCTTGGGGATTAGCTGCCACTCAGTACCTCCACCTCCTCCCCTTCCTATCCTCAGCCCATTCTGTTTTTCGACGGAACATTTGTTGAACTTGATGTGTCAGGGCTGTTCTAGACATTTGCATGAATTAACTCATTTAATCCTCACAGTAACCCGGGGAGGTGGGCACTGTTTTACAGATGAGGAAACTGAAGCAGGCCAGAGGTGTGCAATCACACATGGGCATTAAGCGGTGATGGTTCAGACCCAGGAGGCTGCGCTGAGCCTGCGTGCTGGCCCTGCTTCAGCTTCCCCTCCTCCTAGGGGCCCTTGGAGGTACCTCGGGTCTCCGGGTGAATGGAACCGTCCGGGGGTGCAGTTAGCCTTTCGCCGCCGAGGCGGGTTCGGTAGAGAGGAGTCGGAGATGCTCAGGGGACTAGCGGGTGGTGCTGGGGTACACGGCAGCGTCACGCCTAGGACGGTGGCACCTGCAGTGGACACGCACAGACTTCCCCCTCGTCACTGTTCCCCAGCAGTCCCACCACAGCTGGTCCATGGTCCTACTCTGCAGTCGCTGGTACAAGCGTCCTGCGGTAACTGAAAGTGCACCGACAAGGGGTGGAGGTCAGGGGCAAACACCGCCCCATTTCCCAGCTAGGGCTGAACAGCTCCAGACTTTGGTGTTCCGGGGTCCCGGGACCCCCTTTGGGCACCGCGGGACCTCAAAGCCCCTGCTGCTGGAAGCCTGGGAGCGGGTGAGCTTTGCTCCTTTTTGCACCCGGACCCCTGCCGCGCCCGCAACACTGAGGGACTGGGGTCTGTCTGGAGCCGCGGGGGAGAGGACGGCAGCGGCGGTTTGGCTCCGGAGAAGGCAGAGGCAGGAGGCGGAATCACGACGGGACAGCCACAGCCGTGCTGTGCGGGCCTCCTCTGGTGCCTCTTGCTCCCCGCAAAGGTGGGTAGAGAACGGGGCGCAGGTTTCCAGAACCCCGCTCAGCGCTCGCTCGCTCTCCCGCCCGCGGTCTCCTGGAGCTAAGCTGCCGAAACGCTTGGCAGCTCCCCTCCGCGAGACCTGGACGCGTCGGCTCAAACCTCGCCACCAGCACTGTGGGAAGCCCCAGGTCCTGGTCAGTCTAAGTGCCTGTCCCGTTCACCACTCACCTCTGCCGCTCCGGCTTGTCGACCCAGCCACCTTCTCCCTTTATTTCCAAATCTCCCCTCCGCCCTTCGCGAGGCCCTCGCTGTGGCAGGCGTTGCCAACGGCCTGGCCGGGTGCGGGGACCGGACAGGCAGCACCAAGGTCCCTGGCATTTCGGCCCTTCTGGCTCCAGCTCCCGATTTCCGCGTGTCTTGCTGCCTTTCTTCCTCTTCTTTCTTATCCCTTTCTTACCTTATTCCTCTCAGAATTAAAAAACATCAAATTCCTTCCACCTGGCATGGTGGCACACGCCTGTGGTCCCAGCTACTTGGAAGGCTGAGGTGGGGGAATTGCAAGTTGGAGCCAACCCTGGGCAAGTTAGCGAGGCCTTGTCTTAAAATAAAAAGCTAAAAGAGCTGCGGATTAGCTCGGGGGTGGAGTGGCCCTGGGCGCCATCCCCAGTGCAGGGGAAACCCATGCTCTGCAGTCCCTCCCTGCCCTGTTGCCTCCTCTGGGTGTCCTGGGAGGAGGCAGGTGCCCCACGAGAGGGGCAGATGTCCCCCTCCCCAGTGCCCCTGGGAGGGTGGGGTCCGCCTGCTCACACAGCAGCTGGGGTGCGATGGTCTCAGGCCACCTGGCCCACTGCCCTCCCCAGTGCCAGCCAGGTGAGAGGGCCACCTCCACCTGTCCACCTGTGGCAGGGACGGATCCTGTCACCTGGGCTGCAGACTCCAGGCTCGGAACCAAACAGTTCTGCCGCCCCTCATCCTGTGACTCACGCTCAGGCGGTGGACACCTGGCCGCAGCAGGATGAGTGAGCATGGGTCTCTGTGCTAGTGGATTCCGACGACACCCTGCAGTCCGTGGGACCCCTCCAAGGGCCACTTTGGGCTCTTGTCTTCAAGCAGCCTCTCCGTGCCTCAGATAGGAAAAGTGACTGGGGCTGAGGGCCGGGTGCAGATTCCCAGGCTGCAGAAGCCCTGGGCTCCAGAAGCTGCGTGGGCAGGGGCTGGCGCGCTGAGGGAAAGGGCCTCAGTCCTGACTCCACTGAGCTGTTGGTCACAGCAGGGGCCTCTCCAGGCAGGGAGGGTTTGGGGCTGGGGACCAGAGGGGAAGGGAGGGAGAAAGGGTTGGGGTTCTCTAAGCCCTGTACTGACTCTCCTCCAGGAATGCATAACAAGCATGTATTAAGAAAATGCATAACTAAAACAAACGATTGAAATCACAGGAGGAGGCCATCGTTTTGGAGAAAGTCCTTCTGGGCCAGACTTAAAACCAACTGGAGTTGCTTATACTACAGTCGTCCTTGAACAGGCAAGCTTCCACACTGTGACAATGAAGTTCCCTCTGCCCAAATCCTTAAGAGGAAGTAACATGAGATAACCCAGCGGCAACCAGTAGCTATTTCCCATGACTCTACTCACTGGGCCTGCCTGCAAGGGAAGTGACTTGGAACTGACCAATCTGCTTCTTTTTTTGGTACCAGGGATGGAACTCGGGTCCTTGCGCTTGAGCAGCAGGCAGCGAAACCACTGAGCTAAATCCCCGGCCCCCTATCTGCTTCTTGCTGCTTCTTCTCTCCTCAGCCCTCATCCGCCTGTGGAACCACATGCTTCTGTGCAGCCCATCTGGACACGTGTTCCAGTTCACAGAGTCCGAACTACAAGAAGAGCCAGTGTGAGATCTTTAAGCTCAACTTGTTGAATTTTGGAATTTTATCCTTTGACATTGTGTACACATGCGAGCACATAAACCCACACACACACACACACACACACACACACTTTGTGGCACCAGGGATGGGACCCAGGGCCTTTGCCTAGCTTTCCCCTCCTTTTCTTGAGTCAGGGTCTTACTACATTACCCAGGCTTGTCTAGAACTCCTGCCTCTGGTGTTTTTCCTGCCTCAGCCTCCAGGGTAGCTGGGGCTGTAGGCGCTCACCAGCAGTCTGGCTTTTCTTGTTTATTTTTATTTTCTGCTTCCCCACAGTAAAATCTTCTTTGCTGTCAAGGCCTGTGTTTTTTTTTCACCATTGCATCTCTAGTGGCTGAAAGAGTGGGGCCCTGGCAGCTACTTATCAAAGGAGCCCAAATGGGTCGTTATTACGGCTACTGTCAAAGGACAAAATTGCAAAAATTGAGACACTTCATTCTATAAAATAGAGCAAGTGTTCCAATAGGCCGAGGAAAGAAAGTAGGCTTTACAGACAGAGAAAAGCCTTGAAAAAAGCAGAAACAACGACGAAAAGTGGGTTGGTTATTTTGAAGTTTCTTTGTAAGGTTGGGACTGGGAGACAGAACAAGAAGAAAATAAATGATTAGCATCAGGTTACTTTGGGGCATGTATATGTGTGTGTGTGCGTGCATGTGCGTGTGTGCTCAGCCACATGTAAGGTTGGGTCACAGACAAATAAATTCCAGTGCCACTGGCCATGAGAGACGTGAGCCAGTCACAGCATGGAGGGGCCGGGTCACTGGAAGGACTGTGTGTTCCTCCCTCTGAGCCGCACCTCCAGCCCCACAGGGAGCATTGTACAGTGAATTCAGAACTTACACAGACTACACAGGGATAGCGTTGGAGAGAAAGACATTTTGCTGGGTCAGAAATCTTCAAGAAATGGTGAGGAGTCTGTAGATGATTATTCCAGGTGCCTTTTACTCCTCATTCCAAGACTTCTATTCCTCCTTCTCCCTTCCCATGCCCAGCTTGAGTCTGGCTCTTTGCTCACCACCCACACCAAGCTACCAAGGAGCCCGGGCAACCTGACTCTGACCTGCCAGCTCCGGGCCAGGTTTCGTCACTTCCCTGGCCACTGTCCCTGAGGCTGCTCGTCCCTGCATTGGAGCCACCAGGTCACCACAGCGCACATAGCTGAGTCTGAGCTTGTCAGGGCCTTGCACTGCAATGCAGAACCAGGAGCTCTGAAGCTGAGGGACTTGTCCAAGGTCACTCAGTAAGTGGCGCAGGTGGGATCCGAACTCAGGTCTGTCTCTGTGTCCCCAGCCTCCCTCATCAGCTGGTTGAGACACTCACCCACCCACGTCAGGGACACAGTGTTCTCTCACAGACTGATTCGTGGCCACTGTCCCTACTGGGTGACAGCCCTGGACCCGGGGCTGTGTGGGGGCAGAGAGAGAGGTGAAGACCTGGCTCCTGGCCCTAGGAGATTACAACCTGAGGACTCAGACTGTAGAGACTGTCTGGTTTATCTGCCATTGCCAAACGATAAATCCGAGGCTAGTGTCACTTTGAGGAATAAATGGCAAGACTGGAAGCAAGGAGTCAGAGTCTCTTTGCTGTGATGATTTGTATACTCCTAGGTCACTCCCTGCCACATCCTGAAGTCTCTCTGTCTCTGCCTCTCTCCCTTTCTCTCTCTCTCCCTTTCCCTCTCTCTCTCTCTCTCTCTCTCTCTCTCTGTCTCTCTCTCTGTGCTGGGGGTGGAACTCAGGGTCTTACACATGCTAGGCAAGCGCTCTGCCACTGAGCTACATGCCCAGGCCCACTTGCAGTTTTGGGTTCCTGGTAAAATCTCTCTCTTTCCAACACAACTGCTGTAAAGTCTTGGTGGCTTCAGAAGATGGATCCTCTGCCCTGGTTTACACATCTTGCAGGCAGAGATGGTAAATGAACAATACAGACGCAGACACGAATGAACCTGGCCTGCGGGGCTAGGGCCCACCTGGTGGCCTCGTCCTACCGGGCTGCATTTCTCAGATGAGGCCAGACCCTCCCCAGCCCTGGCCTGGGGACACCCTGATCAGTCTGTTCCAGGCACAGTAATCGTACACCGCTGCCTTGGTTTAAGGGTAGGCGTGTGATCAGTTCTGGCCCATGATGTGTGAGGAGATATTTTCTGAGGGGATTCTGGATGTGAGTTTCACGTTTTTTTTTGTTTTTGTTTTTGTTTTCTCTACTGGGGATTGAACCCAGGCTCTTTGCACTGAGCTATGTCCCCAGCCCTTTTTTATTTTATGTTGAGACAGGGCCTCACTAAATTCCCGAGGCTGAGCTAGAACTTGTGATCCTCCTGTCTTAGATTCCCAGAGTGCTGGGATTAGATTTTATTTTTGTTAGTTTTTTTAAAACACAGTCTTACTGTGTAGTCCAGCTGGCTTTGAACTTGCAGCAATCCTCCTGCCTCAGCCTCCCGAGTGTTGTTACAGGTGTGTTCTACCGTGGCTGGTTTTGGGATTAGATTTTCATATCTTCAAAAAGAGAAACAGGTGGTGGGCATAGTGGCACACACCTATTATTTCAGCACTTGGGAGGCTGAGATAGGAGGGTTGCAAGTTCAAGGCACTGGGGCCCTGCTGGGAGGTGCTGGGGGAGTGAAAGGACGCAGCAGCTGCCCACGGCAGCTGGAGCTGAGTCTGGCTGTGGCACCAGGCTGGAGGAACTCAGTGCTTCATACAGCACAGGATGCGTCTCGAGGTCCCCATCTGTAGGGCCCATCTTACCAGGATGGCCTCCGTGGTGAGGAGCGAGGCCTCTCACTCCGATTGTGCAGAGTGGACAGATCAGACAGGACAGCAAATCAGTGACAGCGAGGCTTTAGTTTTTGGCCTTGCAAGTGTAGGTGCAGCCAGCAGGCAGGCGGGCACAGCCTGGAGGTTAGTGAGCAATTTAACCCCGGCGCGAAGGCCCCGTCCCCAGATTCTCACTGGCTGAGTTCCATGGGGGTACAGTCTCCCCGGACAACACCTAGATTTAGGAGGTTCCCTTGGGCGCTCCCTCTGCAAACACTGTGTGGGTTCAGAGGCAAATGATTAAGCCACAGGTGGGTGACTTAGCTGTCGGGCTTTTCCAGTCAGCACAGTGAAGCCCTATGGCATTGACTAGCGGCCCCCTCCTCCTTTGTTTAGGGACCTTTTGGACTATGATTATAGTCACATCGTGGGTGAGTAGCTTTCCACTCAGAGTTAAAACTTTGTCTTGAAAATGGACCTTTACGTTTTTATTTGTTGCAGTGTGGTCATTCCAGGACCTGAGAACCAACCAACCTTCCTTCCTATCTCCCTTTCTCCGTCCTCCCCCTGGAGCTGGTGGATCTTCCTTATCTACCTCGTTCCCTGTTCCCCATCCCTCTGCTGTGCTCCTCGCTCTACGTTCATTCCACTTGCAGGAAGTGGTCGCTTGGGCCCTCACAAGGCAGCAGACTGCCTGGGCAGCCACTTCCAGCACCAGCTGTGCCCACCGTGGGGGTCTCTGCCACCAGCACCGTGGTGGGTGCTGGGGTCTGAGCTGGGCCTTGAAGAGGAGGAGAGACCTGGTGAGGAAGCTGGTGGCCTTTCAGTGTGTGGAGGTGGCGGGCAGATGCACAGGAGGCCTGAGTGGAGTGGGGCTGCATGTGGGGTGGTTCCTTTGGCACGTGGCCGGGAGTGGGACAGCTGGGCCACACGGTAGATCTACTTACAGCTTTCTGAGGAACTGCTGCGCTGCTACCCATAGTGGCTGCATTACTTTATGTCCCCACCAATAGTTTGTGAGGGTTCCTTTTTCTCCAGCATTTCTCATTTTGGGGGGGTTGAGAGTAGCCATACTGAGCTGAGCTGAGGTCCATTGTAGCTTTGGTTTGTGTTTTCCTGTTGGCTAACGATATTGTGCATTTCCCAAATATTTTTTGGCCATTTATATTTCTTTTTGAGCCCAGGTGCAGGTCTGAGGCCCCAGTTCCTTCACAGCTGGGAAGATTTTAGAGATCTCAGGTGGAGGAGTCCGAGGGTGGAATCCAGGACTCCAGAATCAGCCTCTGTGGGTCCCCGAGGAGCCCACAGCAGTGGGGGCCAGAGCCTCCCCCAATTCCGAGTCCCCTGGGGCTCTAGGACCTGATAAGCAGCCCCTTCCCCCGCTCTCAGCCCTGGGCCCACAGCTGCTTCCTCTGCTTCGCCTGTTGTTCTCCCGCTGACTCCAAGCCCTCCAACACTGCTGCAGCCAGCTTCCTCTATTAAATTCTCTCTGATGAATTACCTATTTTGGATCCTGTTTTCCTGGCTAGACTGTGATTATACATTTGTTATTTAATAATTTCCAATCTACTGCAATTGAAAGGAGGTATGAATTGTGCCATGCATGAGAGCAAACTGTTTAGGGAAAGAATGACGAAGCACTGGCTCGGGTCACCCAGAGCTGATAGAACAGGAGTCCGGCCAGGACAGGGAGGCGACTGGACTTGGCGGAAGTTCGCTCTCCTTCCTCTGTGGCTCTGCCTAAACCCAGAGTGGCTAACATGTCGCTCACTGACCCGACCACCCTGGTATCATGGGAAGGACTGGGGTGGGGGAGTGACCGGGAACCACATGCTGGCCCAGAAGTAAATAAGAGGACAGCTTGGTCCAGAGAATGGTGACCACTGGACTTGGGTTTAGGCTTTTCCAGGTCTAGTTGGAGCAGGGAGCCTGATGGAAGAGAGCAGTTGCTGAGTCAGTCTCCGTCTGTCTGTGTCTGTCTCTCCATCTCTTTCTATCTCTGTCTTGCTCTCTCTGTTTTTTGAGACAGAGCCTCACTATGTAATTGTTTGGTTCAGATCCTCCTGCCTCAGCTGGGATTACCGGCCTGGGCCACCACACCTGGCTCTGCATCTCTTTTCAGCCCCCGGGACTGAGTGTGCTTTCAAGACTTGGAGAATTTCCAATTTTAATCTGCTGAATGCCACCTTTGCATTTCATCTGTATTCTCCTACTCATTTTCTTCACCACTGATGACTCCTTCATGGAGTATGAAAAGTGGCCAGATGGAATTTTCTCCTCTTTACTCCCATCCCACACACAGGGCTGCTGCCCTTGCCCAAAGACAAAACAAGTGTCCCTGTTGCCTCTGCTGTGTCAGCGCGGCGGTACGGTCCTTCTTCCTTTCCTCGTTCTCCTCTCCTTTCTCTAACTCTTCTCCTCCTCCTTCCCTCCTTCCCTCCTCTTCCTCCTCTGGTTTTTGGTTTTTAAAGACAGAGTCTTGTTGTGTAGTCCAGGCTGGTCTTGAACTCACTGTGGAGCCCTGGCTGACCCCAAACTTGCAGCCCTCTTGCCTTAGCCTCCGGAGTGCTGGGATCACAGGTGTGCCCCACCATGTCTGGCTTCTAAGATACTCAGCGGACTTCTTTTTCTGCGTTCCACAGTCGCGGAGGTTCACCATTTCCAGTGCACTCCGAAGTGAAGCCAACACTTAGCCTGGCCTTAACCGAGCCGCACCGCGCCGCTGTCAGAACCGGCCTCCAGCCTGCGCCTGGCTCCTGGTGCAAGTTCAGGGAAGCTGCGGCCACCCACAGGGCCGTGGGCTTCAGATGAGTCCGGGCGCAGTGCTGGAATCTGTGGAGCCTGCACGCTGCCATCCCGTTACCCGCAATTATCACACACAGGGACGGTGCACAGGGGTGATCGAAAAATACAGTGAATGCTCAACTTTAAAATCACACCAAAAGGCACATTGCCATTAATGCCTCTCAGAACACTCCCCCTTGCTTCAGACACTTATTCTATTGTTTTTGCCACTTCGGAAGCACTTCTGGAAGTCCTCTTTCATGAGTGTGTTTACGAAGTATGATAAAGAATACGGTGGATGCAGCTGCCGAGCGCCATCCAATGGGAAGGCAGTTTGTAAAGACGTTACACTGTATCCTCATTCACCTTATTCACCAAATCTAATGACGCAAGAGGTAAACATTTTGAATCGATTAAGACATCGAGGCAGCCATGACAGCACAACGAAAGACACTCATGAAAGAGGACTCCAGAGCTGCTTCAGTGGCGAGAATGGTAGGGTAACACGTGTGTTTGGAGCCAGGAGGGGGATTTCGACGGGGGATTAATGCCAATGTGTCTTTACTGTGACACATTTAAAGAAATTTAAAAATATACCATATGTTTTGATGGCACCTCACAGATGATTTTTTAAATAAATGCTGTTGTGGGCCAGGGATTTAGCTCAGTGGTTCTGCCGCCTGCCTCGCAAGTGCAAAGACCCGAGTTTGACCCCCAGTACCCAAAACAAAATAAATGGTGTCATGTACGTTCTACCAGCTCCAACTTACAAAGGCACAGAAGCCCAAGATCACACTAGTCCAATGTCAGAGATGTAAACCAAACACAGATCTGTCTCCAGTGCCTGTAATTTCTGCTTCTTTTCAAGAGGCCTCAGGCAGGGCAGCGTCTGCTCTTTGGGTCTCAGTTTCTCCACATGTGAAGAATGGAGAATAATCCACAGCTCAGCTCCCAGAGCGGTGCTGAGGGCCAGGTGCACAGCCAGGTCATAATGAGGCCCCGGGGGGCTGGTGGGCATGCCTGCAGGAGCTGTTGGGACAGCATTACCAGCTAGAAGTTTGGGTCTGGCTCTGGGAAACTCGAAGAGTAGTGGTGACTCCACACAGGCTAAGATGCGACCCTCCCTGCATTGCCACAAGGGAAGCAGGTGGTCTGGGGAAATCCAATTTTAGAGGAGAGAAACTGAATTAGCTTTCTAGGGGCCTGGTGGCCAAGACTCAAGACTCGAGTAGAGACAATTACATTAGCTGCCCAGGCCTCACCAGGCCAGCAGGAAGACGGGCTGGGTGGGTGGGGCGGGAAGTACCCTGGTCATATATCCCCAGCTGGGCTCAAATCACAGCTGAGGGGCAAGAGAGGACCTAGCCTGGGGGAACAAAGCCCTCAGACTCCTGCTGACCCCTGGCAGGGACCCACTGGCTGCAGGTGACTCTGGTATTGGACTGTTCGTGTTTCTCACATGCTCTCTGCAACTTGCATAAAACCAGCGGTTGATCTGGCATTTCCATATCTGAAACAATAGGTAGCTTTAAAGGCTCAAGTGGAGAAGGGATCTGGGGCCACAGCAGTGATGGCCAAGGATGCTATCCCAGCTGATTTTTTGATGTGTAGTAAAACACACCTAACATATAGTTTCCTTTTTCTTTTTTTTCAGACTGGGGATTGAACCCAGGGCTTTCCTGCTGAGCTATATTGCAGCCTTTATTTTTTATTTTGAGACAGGATCTCACTAAGTCACTAAGCTTCTCAGGCTAGGCTTGAATTTGCAGTCCTCCTGTGCCAGCCTTGCAGTGCTGGGATCACAGGTGTTTGCCTCCACACCTGGTGTCACCATTCATGGCACTAGGTACATTCACACAGTCACACAACTGTCACTGTTTCTACAGCTTCATTATTCCAAACAGAAATTCTGTGTTCATTAAAGTCTCTGTCTCCCCTCTCTCCAGCTTCTGGTTGCCTCGAATCTACTTTCCGTCTGTGAATCTGACTGGAATTAGAGGACGTCTGTTCTTTTCTGTCTGCCTTACTTCACTTGGCCTCAGAGGAAGGTTCATCCAGCTTGCAGTACATCTCAGGCCAAGTAATATTCCATGTGTTAATCCTTTGGACCCTTGGGTTTCGTCTACCTCTTGGCTATTGTGACTCAGGTCGTAAACATGGGTGTTCTGGTTTCTGAATGTAACAGCATCAGGGACTTCTTTCCCCCCAGAATGCAGGATGAAACAGAGCTACATCTCCAGTCCCTTTTAAATTTATTTTGGGGCAGGGTCTCATTGAAAGGCTCAGTTGCCCAGGTTGCACCTAACTTTAGATTCTCTTGCCTCAGCCTCCCACCGTGCTGGGATTAGAGCCTTGTGCGCCCCCAGTGCAACCATTCAGGACACTGCAGAACGAGGCTATCTGCAGTGCCAAAGTCACATTCGCCTGAGGAACTGATGCATGTGTGTGGTGTATCTCAATTGCTCTTGATTCCTTCACCCCCTCCCTACTTCCGTCTCCCCTCTCCCATCCCCAACGAGTCATTCAGGGATATTTTGACTCTTTTACCGTCTGTCCTTTTTTTACATTAAGAAAACTCAAAATGAACCAAGAAGTGGTAAATGCCCTGTTCTTCCTCTCTTGCAGCCCACCCTACCAGAGTACAGGTGGCTGAACTACACTTCCCAGAACCCCCCTTGCTGGGCGTTACCCTCGAGGGTGGGCAGGGCCTTGTGGCAGGGTGGGAGGGAGTGGACAGGCTCTGGCGCCTCCCGCCTCCCAGGACGGTGTGGCCAAGGGCTCTGTCCTTGTAGGTCTCACACGTCATCGGCAGAGAAGACAAGGACAGGGATCTATCCCTCACCACGGGGACCAGTTTGTGCAGGGTCTCCCTCTTCCTGACTCTCCAGACACAGCAGTGACCAGCTCCAGGGGCCGTTTAGGGCCCAAGTCGCCGGACGTGCGCATCTGACTGAATCGGATGGCACACACTCATTCAGTCGTTCAAAAAACACGACTTCGCGGACAAGAACACTGAGCCCGCGCTGTGCCCGGACACTGGGTCTTGGTGCTGGGCTCAGCAGCGAGTGGAATGAAGTCCCTGCCCCCGCGGACTCAGCTGTGTCCCCAAGACAAAGCCCACTGCTGAGCAAGTCATGCGACCTCGGGTGGAAACCTCTCCTTCCACGCCTCGACTTCCTCACAAACTTCACACAAACGCGGTAAGAGTAAGAGTCGTTGAAAAACACCTGAAAACGAAATAACTCTAAAAAAAAAATTAAAGGAAGCAAAAAGCCAAAACCAGTCCCAGATTTTATCATAATCTTTTATTATGTATCAAATTGTCTTCAATATAAGTTACAACCTGATTAAATCTGATAGATATTTTTATCTACTTAAAGACAAAAAATTCTCTTTATGTACAATATCTTTCTGTCTGGAATTTAGCAAATATAGTACCTTTCACTGTAGGATTTCTGCTTAACAAGCAAAAATAAACAATTGAAGGAAAAAAAAACTAAAGTAAACCAAAACCCCCAAATCCCTCAACTACAAATGTCAATATTGAATAAAACATTAAAAAGGCAAACACAGAATAACTTCTGTTTAGAAATGCAGAATGAATACTAACATTAGTGGCAAAAATCAAACAAAAACCAAAAATACAAAAAAACCCAAAACAAAAAAAAAAATCAGCCAACGATCTTCAGGGGTCAGTTCCTGCGGGGAACGAGCTGACTCTAGACCATGCCTCGGTCTCTGCGGATTGCACAGCACAGGATCATGCTGAAGATCATGCCAAATATCTGCAAGACAGAGGACAGGGCGTCAGGCCTGTGGGAAGGAAGGCTGGGGAGAGGTGGTCGGAGCTCGAGGGTGCCCAGGAGGAGGTGAGTCGGCAGCCAGCTGCTAACAAACTTTAGGGTCCTTCCCCGAGATCTGCCACAGCGAGACCTTTGGACCCGGGTATTTCAGGAGAGCACACAGGTTAGGGGCAAGGATGGAACTTGGGCCCTCTGCTTGCTAGGCAGGCGCTCTACCACTGCACACACCTCAGCCTGAGGTCAGCGCCCTCACCTCCCTGATGTGTGCTGTGTGCATCTAAAACTCTACTTTAAAAGGTGTTAGTGTGCTGCTTTATGTGAGCTGCTTGGCACTGCTGAGAAAGAGCCGTGCTCTTTGGGCAGCCTGTGAGGGGCAGAGGAAGGGGACAAGGCAGAGATGACTGGGGGTTCAGTAAGCCCAGCACCCCAGAAAGGGGCAGTGCCAGTGGAGTGCCGCACGCCCCACTGGGAGAGTGGGGTGACCCCAAGGAGTCTGGGTGGCCTTTGGTGGTTTCTAGGGGCTGATGGGAAAGACAGCAGTGTCCAGAGACACTCAGTCTCCCAATGGCTGTGTGACCTCTGGGTGCCCTTCAGAATACACGAAGTGAAACCTCTAGGAAGCTGTTTTCTCAGGGTGCTTGGGGGACATGCCTGAGGAGCAGCTGCAGCGGCAGCCCCTTCCATCTGCCCCTGAACTGCACTGTGAAGAGAACAGGCTCTGGAGGTAGACCGAGAGGCTTTGATCAAAATACTCAACTAGTCCATTTCCTTTTAACGCAGGTGCTGGGGATGGAATGCAGGGCCTTTGCACATGCTAGGTCACTGTGCTACCACAAAGCCACACCCTACTCCTCCACTTTCTAGTGGTAAGATGGAAATACTAAAAGCTCCCACCTTGTATGGATGGTGAGGGGACGTCAGGTGAGGAACACAGCGTTTCAGACAGCACCTGGCCAGAGCTTGTGTTCAGTGCTACCGACTATGAAGACCAAAGACTGAGGACCGCCCCTCCTCAGACGACCCCCACTCACCATCACCACGGCGATGGCAATGCCCACGGCACCAATGATGTGGAACTTGTTGTCGAAGACCTCTCTGATGGCCTCGGGGCAGGGCTGGGGGAGGCAAGGAGACCCAGGTCACCACCATCCCATTCTGGGGCACCCTGTCTCCTGGGGGAGGGGGTCCCTAAGCCCTGGGTGAGACCTGGGGGAGGAGGAGGTTTGCACCCAGCCCCGTCACCCTCCCGGAGCATGCTGGGTAAGTGCTGTCCCCGAGCTGCACCCCAGCCCACCCGGACCCAGTTCTGATAAGGCTGCAAGGTCCCTTTTATTCCTGGAGCCTGGACAGCAGCACACGATCATGAGCCATTTACCAAGTCCGAAAAACAAGAGTCTAGGACTCAGACGTGCCTGTGGTGACAGCCTGAGGACCTGGCCTGGCCTTTTGTTCTGCTGCCCTTCGAGGAAAGAGGGCCCAGGGTGGGGGGAAGTGGGGTGGAAGGGATCCTGGGGAAGCAGAGATTTTCCACCCTTGCAGAATCTGCTCAGAGTGACAAGGCAGCGGCGCCAGGAGCTTGTTCCTCAGTTTACCTTGACTTTGAGGTTGTTGATGATGCCATTGTTGGGGCAGATGTCCGAGATGAACTGCTCTATGCCTCCCACAACGCCACAGCAGTCCAGCTGCACAGAAAGTGGACGGGGAGGGGGTTAGAAGAGGGTTGGGTGCAGCCAACCCCTGCCTTGACCCCTGTGCTGGCCCCGGGAGGAGGCCGGTCCCCAAGGGTGCCTACCGCTTTGTGGATGGCTTTCAGCGTTTCCCGCTGGGGCTCATCCTTGTTTTTCAGCTTGCTGTAGGTGTCGATGTAAAAGTCCTGCACACGCTTAATCACCTACAGGGGACAGACAAGCGTGGGAGAGGTGGCTTTTCCCATACCTCTTCATGTTTCACCCGCTTGTCCCGTCCACTGCCTTCAAGTCTTCAGCCAACAAACTCGTGTACCCACAAGAGGTCACCAGGCAGTCGCAAGCCCCTGACACTGCCTTTCTCAGGGCCGCTGTGCCCTTCCACCTCGGTCCTTGTCCTTTTCTCTTGTGCCTCTGCTGGACCCTTTACCCCTACTAAATTCCTTCCCTTCTGCCTGTTAACTACGTGGAATTTCCTCCATCAAAACAATTTTACAAAGATTTTTTTCCTACAACTGACCTGGCCGGTTCTTCAGGCTTCTATGTGTTTTTCTGCACGGAGGTGCGACTTTGGGCAAATTATCAAAACCTTTCTCCACATCTGTTTCTACATCTGCACAGCAGGGGAGGATGACAATCCACACATCTCACAGGTTACTGTGAGGATTAAGCGAGACTCTGCATGTTTTGCTGTCAGCACAGAGCCTGGTGCAGGCGGATGTGGAAGCAGCATTGGCAGGGACACGAAGCCACAGAGGCTAACTAAGGCCAGGTTAAGGATATCAGTCTCCTTGGCCTTCACCCAACCAATTAACAGACCAGCCTCCAGCATTTTTTTCCACAATTATCCCTTCGTATTCCTAGGGCTGCAGCTTTTGTTGCTTGGATAATTTATTTTCCTCTTAAAGCAGGGTTCCTGTCTCCAGGATCTCTTTCCCTCTCTCCTCCCTGGTGAATAAGACGAGAGGGCCCCTCCAAGAATGGTGTGCGGCTCCCAAGGCTCCACTGGGCCCCGAGCTCCTCGATGCCTTCCGCACAGTGCAGGCTCTGCTGCCCTCAGGGCTTCCTCTGTCAGGAAGTCTCCACCACCACCTACCTTCTTCTTCCTTCCATCTCATCTTGAGTTCAAGGTCTAGACCATGACGAAGCCACAAGAGAGTCCCCTTCCCCTCACTATCTTTTCAAATCCCATGGCACTTTTGGATATAAATCACTTTTATGACACGTGTCAAAAGCATCCTTTTCTGGGCCGGGGATTTAGCTCAGTGGTTTTGCCGCCTGCTGCGCAAGCTCAAGGACCTGAGTTCGATCCCCAGTACCATAAAACCCCCCAAAAACCAACAAACAAAACAAAACAACAACAACAAAAGCATCCTTTTCCCACACTAGATGGCAAAGCTCATAGAGGGCCACCACAGCTTGGGGCTCTGTGGTGCCTCCATGACATCTGGTATGGCAGTTGGCTTGAGGTGGCACTTGAACACATGTTTATAGTTTGGAAGAAGGAGCAAGGCAGAAAGCTATGGTTTCCAGAATCTTTCCAGGAGTTGGGGGTGCCGAGGTGTGAGACAGACGCACATCTCTCCCAAGTGGGGAGTCCTGAACACCCACTATGTGCCAGTCTTGAGGCCGGCACAATGCCCACAGAGGGCACAGCATCACATGCCGCCTTGCAGGGATGAGTGTTGTGATGGCTGAACGCAGCATTATACTCAGTGCTGAACGCCAACCAAAGGAGCCGACCAGCACCCTCGTCGCTCCCTGGCCCCCCAACCCTCTAAACTCAGACCATCGCAGGACCCAGAAGTTACATGGGAAAAACTTACCTCATCCTTGTGGGTAAAGCCCCAGGCGGCTGCAGCTACTTCAATACCAAATATCACCAAGAGGAAGCAAAAGAACTAGAAGGCAAAGGAGATGGTGTGAGGAGTGATCCCAGCCAACTAGTCAGAAAGAGCCAACGGTGCTCGGGAGAAGGAAGAATGAAGATATCTGGGGACACAGGGACAGTCTAGAAGGGCAGAGGGATTTGCACATGGGAAGGGCATGCCTCCTGGAGCAGAGTGAGGCACAGAGGCCCCAATGCTGATACTTACAGGGTTTCAGTTAGGAGCCAGTGAACAACAGAATAACTCACAAAGCCCCCTGGGGTTAGGGGAAACAAAGGCAGTGAATATACTCTGTGTTTAGGGAAGACAGTAGCAAATTTTAAAATGAGAGAAGGTGAAAGTACCTGTGGATTCAAGGAAAAAAAGCAAACCTAGACCTCGAAAAAGGGAGAAACAAAGTACTGGCATTTAGTTGCCTAAGGGAAGTGATAAGAATGGCTAGAGAAAGGCAGAGGAGCGATGCCTTCCATAGGGGAGAGGCCTGGGCGACCTACAAGATGGCATCTGGCTAGGGTCACAGATAAGATGGTGGCTGGCTAAAGCCTGGAGGGAGGTACATGGGGAGGATAAGGAAAGCTTTGCTATGGAGGCGCCTGTTCTGTGGATGGGGCCTGCTGGGAGGAGGAGGAGGGAGAGGGGCCAGGAGTCAGAACAGGAAGGGGCACTCACCAATCCCAGCATGCACTGGGACTCCTGCACAGCCCCACAGCAGCCCAAGAAACCCACCACCATCATGAGGGCCCCGGCTCCAATCAGAATGTAGACTCCTGGCAGAGGAAAAAAAGGGCACAGTGGGGATGTTAGTCTGCAGGCCCGGGTTTCTCCAGTTTCCCCTTTTTGCCTGTGTGACTCCATGTGTCTGGCACTCTTACTGCCCTACCTCAGGGAAGAAGCCCCTTTCACAAACAGTCCTCTCTGCCTCTGCTCACGGTCCAAACCACAGGGTGCCGTTGGCGCGCAGGAAGCTGTGCACCCAAAGTCTGCTCCAGGAGGCCAGCTCTGCCCGACACCTCAGGGCACCACATGCCCAGCTGTCTGCACAGCTGGCAACGGGACAACTCCCTTGCTCTAGTGCAAAAGACACAAGTCTGGGTACCAGAAAACCCTCGTTTCAGTTCCACCATTACTAACGTTTTCCCTCTCAGGGCCTCAATTTCCTTACCTAGTAAAATCAAAGAGGTTGACTTAGGAATTCCAGGACATCCCTGTACTATCCTGGGAGAGCTTACAGCTGCAATCAGTTACTCCACATGGAGGTAAAAAGGGTCTTTCTTGCTAAGAGGAGGGTGAGCAACACCACTACTAGGCCTTCCATCCGAGAGGCTGAGGGAGGGGAAGTGGAAGCCTGTGCCCAAAACAATGCAGATTCCTGGGGCAAGGGACACAGGGCTGCAACCCTGGCCTTGTTCATTCCAGACTATGCCAAGGGATGCCCGGGGGCTCATCCTGCAGTTATATTCTTGAGAAACCACAGCTGTCCTGTGGGACTACTCCTGCACAGCCCTCACCCCCAAAGGCCCAGTGCCCCGTCTTGTAGGCACGTTCTGTGGATGTCGGGAGGGCCCCTGAGCTGACAAGAACAGCCAGCTGACGCCAGAACGTCTGCGTGTGAAAGCTCTGTGACTCTGTAGATGCCACCTAATCTCTCGGTGCAAGGTTTTTTTGCCTGCAAAATGAGGACACTTGGGTGGAGGTACAGCTCAGTGGTGAAGCACCAGCTCAGCATGTGTGAGACCCTTGGTCTGATCCCTAGCACGTGCACAACCATGCATGCGTGCATACACACACACACACACACACACACACACACGGAGGGGTGGTAACAGTGGGTTAAATGATACAACTCACATTCACGACCGATGTGGGCTCTCACCGATCCCAAACTCCAAAGATCAGTAACAATTGCTAATAACCTCAGTGATGGATTTCATACACTTGATGTTCTTCCTGTACTGTCCTTTAACTGGGGCCAGAGAAACCTCCTTCTAGGGCTGGCCATGGGGGAGAGACATGCCGTTTCCCCACAAGACACAGTAGAACACTCAAGGAGGACTCGGCAGGTGATACAGTGGCCTTGGCGCAGGCTGAAGCTGTGCAGGCAGCAGACTTCACGGCCTTGCAGCTGCAGCTGAGCCACGGGCAGTACAGGGCACAGGCGGTGTTTGTGCCTCTCCCTCTCCCCCGCATCTGCCATGATGTCAGGTCATGCGGGGCTGCTGGCAAACCCTGTCTATGAATGCGGGCATTGTTCCTGCTCGCCCAGCCCAGACTGGGCAAGGCAACAAATGTAGCCTGTCCTCAAGCATCCTCCAAGGGAGGCAAACTCAGGGGCCCACAGGCGGGACGTGGGGCTTCATTCTGCAGTACAGCTCCATGCACGGGGCCTGGGGAGGAGGCCAGACTCCCTCCACTCTCCTAACATGGGGTCGACAGCTGATGAGGCAGCAGGGCAGCCCTGTCTCTCCCCCTCAGGGAGGGACACAACCTCCCTGTGAGCTCTGGAGCAGGTGCTAAACAGCTGAGGGGACTGAGATATCGGAAGGGTTTACAAGCCTGTGAAATATGGCCAGGGGGAAGGACACAGACGCGTCTTCTCTATGTCCACGTCCCAGCACAGAGGCCTGGGGAGCCAGCTGGTTGAGTCAGCAGCAGCGAGCGAGCTACAACAGGAAAGAGCATCTCCCAAGCAGAGAGTGGACACTGTCTTAATGGGCCTCTCGGTTCACATGACATATTCATTCTAGGGCTCTGCAGAGGAAGACTTTAAGATAAAGGGACTCACTGGATTTAGTGCTTTACCTCGGACCGAACTTAGCCCTCTCCAGTGGAGGGTGAGCACGCAGTACCCGCAGCCAACAAGCTCCAGGGTGGGCGGTCATCCGGATACTGGGCCTTGGCCCCCACACAGTCAGAGCTGGTGCTGGGCTCACCTGGCGGTGGCTGTGGCTTGGTTTTTTTTCTCCCAGTACCGGGGATCAAACTTAGGACCTTGCTCTTGCGAAGCAGGCGTGGCGCCCCTGAGCTAACCCCACCCCCACCAACCCCCATGTGGCTTGTTTTTTTGTGGTGCTGGGAATGGGACCCAGGCCGAGCCACGCCCCAGCCTGGCCTGTGCACTTCCCTTTGGGAAGCTGCTCTCGGCAGCTCTCCCCAGCTGCTTAGCAAAGGCTGGCGGTGCTAAATGACAAAGTGCTCCCTCTATAAAACAGTGAATGTTAGCCTTCTGTCTGACTCATGGAAAAAGTTACTCCTCCCAGGCCTGCTCACGATTATCATGTTCAATTGCTTAAGGGCTGTTTATTCTGCTTTTTTTCAGCCTGACATTATAGGCCCAGTACAAAAAGAAAGACTAGAGTGGCAGCAGTATACTCGAGTGCCCTGCACACAGAAGTGGGCCCTGCACCTCATGGAGCAGGCCTCAGAGGACACAGTGGCCTCGGGTACAGCACTGTGGGGCGGGGACAAACTGCCAGTGCCTCTGGCCTCATTGAAACCACTTCCACCCCAAGCAGCCCACCCTGTTCACAGGGCCTGAACTCTGCCCGTGAGGGCTCCCTCGGCTCCTTGTTCTCAATAATAAGTAGCACGGAGCAATTCCGCTTGCTAGTCAGTCTCTCCCAGAGAGGCGGCCGGCCAGAGTCAGTGATGCCGTGTCTGGTGGGGAAGATGAGGGACAGAGCCACCAAACCAACCGCTTCAGGCCACAGCAAGGCGGGGCCATTTCCTGAGGGCAAGTGCCAAGGGCGGGTCGGGTTGGGATAGTCACTGGGCAGCTACTTGTAGGCAGGTGGCCTCAGGGAGGGGTGGACGTCCAGGACCTCTGGCTGGAGCGCCCGGGTCTCCCTCACTCAGCGGTCATGGTTTCATGGTTGCGGAAGGGTACCAACGAGATAAGAAGAACCGCTGGCCTGGAACCAAGAAAATGAAGTTCCTCAAATACCCAGAATTACGGATACTGCCAGTGGCTGAAGCTCCCGGCCTGGGCTGGGGAAAGGGCCCATATAAGGCAGTTGCCTGCCCTGGGTGTGCTATGAACTCTTCTAAATGCTGGGAGGTTTTCCCCTTGCTTCTCCGCACAGTCAGAGCCCCGTGCAAGGGACAGCGAACCCCATGACGTCAAGCAGTGGCCAGTGGGTAACTGGCAGGCCCGGCTCCTCAGCTGGGAGAATGGCTCTGGGTCACACAAAAGCCTGGTTTCAGCCCAGCAGGGACAGGGACGCAGACAGTGACGCCTCCTTGGCCTGTTGCCCAGGGACAACAACAGCTCAGTTTCCCGGGCAGGTGCAGCAGGCCCAGGTGGCCGCCCAGCTTGCTGATATCCGGGGTCACTGGCATCATCCCTGGGCTGCTGTGAGGAGCAGAAACTGCAAAGCTGAGCCCCACTGCAGGCAGGGGTCCAGCTGCAGAGGTCTGCGGCTCCTGGCCTCCCCTGGATGGCTGTCTCTGAACTGTGCCTTCCTGTCACCCTCCTATCACTTCAGGAAGGACACGTGGGGGTCCCGCGGCAACCTGCAGGATCTGAACCCCATAGGGTTTTGGCTCCTTCATCTGTGTGCTCCCACAGTGGGGAACATTTGGTCTCTGCACATTTTTAAAAACTCTCACACAGGGGTAGCTATTATTTGCCTCTAGGCCTTGCTTTCTTGGTCTCTGACACAGGATTCCTTCTACACAGCGTAATGAGGATTAAACCCTACAACGGTGAGTGACTCCACGAACAGGGGCAGGAACGCCAGCATCTCCCTCCCGGTCTGTCTCTTCACCGATGATGTCCTTGCTTCCCACATCTAAGAACACACAGCTGAGCCAGGGCTCTGAGGACAGCAGAGGAGCAGGGCATGGCGGTGCACGCCTGTCATCTCAGCTGCTCCACAGGCTGAGGCAGGAGGGTGCAAGTCTAAGCCCAGCCTGGGTGGTTTAGGGACTTAGTGAGACCATGTCTCAAAATAAAATTAGAAACAGGGCTGGGGATGCGGCTCAGTGCCAGGCCCCGGGTTCCGTTCCCAATACTGTGACACACAAAGCAAACTACAGAAGAAGAATGTGTAAAATAGGACCAGGGAGTGGCTCAGTGGCCGTGTCCCTGCCCAGCTTGTGTGAGGTCCTGGGTCCATCTCCAGCACCCCAAAAACAGAGCAAAACCCTACCTGGTTGATCAAAGTGGCCAGGGTGACGGGGGCCAAGGGGCCCTTCTGAGAGGCAGCCAGGCTTTCTCAGCAGAGTGGCCCAAACTGGCGCCCAGTGCTGCTCTGTGGCCCCAGGAACGAGCTCAGAGCCCAGCAAGCACTGTCGGGGCAGGGCGTCGCGGGGTGCTGTCCGCTCTCCAGTGGTGCCCCTGCCCCCGCCTCCTGCCCACAGGGTGCCCACAGCAGACAAATGCTCTGCGGCTGAAACAAGTCCAGGTGCTATGGAAACCGCTCCCTGAAACCTGTGTGTGTAGATTAAAAAAAATACGCTGTGCGTTTCTTTCTCTCACATTCTGACAATAGGGGGCCACACCCCAAATTCCCAACCAGAAAAAGCAGGAAAACCAGAAAAACTATCCACAAGGCTCAGGTGCGATGCAACCAAAGCGGCAGTTTTTACAGATTCCCCTTGTCCTGGCAGGCGGTATAAAGAGAGGGGGCATGGCTGGCAGCTGCCACCACTTGGCCCCCAAGCCCGGGCGATAAACCTCTCAGACCGCTCCCTGCATCCTCGGTAAAAATAGCTGTGGTGGGTGGGAAGGAAGTGGCCACACTCACACTTGCAGCCCTGACCTGACAGCCTCATCCTAAAAATAGGGGATTTCTCTTCTTTCTTGAAAATGAAATGGTTCCCACCCCCAAACCAGGCATCAGCAGAACCACAAAGTATGAGGTTGCTGGGAAGCCGGGAAGATGCCTCCAACAAGCTCCGGAGCCTGCTGCTCCTGGAGAAGCTGAGCTGGCAGCAGGGGGACAGAGGATGCTGGAGAAGCTGACAAGGCGGTCTGCGTAGGAAGAGAGCTGCTCCGAGGATCCCAGCTTGCTAAAGCTGGAAACCTTTCTGCTGAAAAAGGTTAGAAAACAAACGAAACCAAAGCCACAGCAGGTCCCAAGAACTGGAACGGGTCCCTCCTCCTCTCCCCTACCAACTTCCTCTGCAAGGTGCTGGGGGTCAAACCCAGGGCCGAGTGTGTGTTAGGCTGGGCTCTATCATCGAGTCACACCCACAGTGCCCCTAATTATTATCCAGGAGGCGGGTCTTCCCGGGGTCTGAGTTCTTGTTCAAATGATGGGGAGAAGAGCCACCTGTTTCTTCCTGGCACGGCACAGCCCCAGGACACAGATTCCCAAATGGGAGGAGGATGCTGCCCTGGAAGCCATCATTAGGAGAGACTCGGCCAGGCCAAGTGCACATCAGAGAGGTCAAAATGACAGCATGAAAAGAAACCACATCAGTCGAATGTGAACTCACGGTACGACTACACAGCACAGCCACATAGCTTGAGGCGGATGACAGGCCTGGCCATCAGTCTTCCCAGGCCCACACCCCTGGTCAGCAGGGTGTCTCTGGACTGAAAGGGAGTCGCAAGTCACCTGTGTAGAAGCTGGAGTTACTATTCGAGTCCTGCTCGAAGATGCTCTTGGTCTGGGAGTCGAATCGGAGCCATAGTCCAATGGCAAGGACTGCAATCCCGGCAAGCTGCAAGGCACATGAGATTCTGGTTAGTGCTGGCTGCCACAGCGAGGCAACCCCCAAGCGAAGGGGAGACCCGATACTTGGAGAGTGGCACTTTGGGACCACCCTGTCTCTCCTCACGTGCACCTGGTAGTGTCAGAAGCCAGTGGGGTGTGTGTGTGATCAATCTGTGTGCCAAAAATGTCAGCAAGCTGGAGATAAGTATCCAGCAGATGGGGACACAGGCAGCAGGTGGGTACTAGGGGCCACAGAATATTACACGACAGCGAAGAAGAATGCCAATAACTGCCTGCAATGCTATGATGCGTCTCATGATACGAGACAACAGCAAGAGCCATAGGCACTCACACAGTATGATTCCATAGTTAAAAATCACTGTGCTATCCAGGGCACATATGTACACACATCCATATACACACACACACATGATAAAGGAACAAAAAGAGCAAGCAACATTCACACAGTGAGCAGAGGAGGGACACTCAAGACAGAGCATGTGGTGGGTGAGCAGGAAGATACCTAGGGTGGTGGCAATATTCTCACTGTGCCCTGGTACAATAATGGTCCCTTTTTTTGGTACTGGGGATTGAACCAGGGCCCTGGGCTCTACCACTGAGCTCTACCACTGAGCTCTATTCCTAGCCCCTTTACATTTTATTTTGAGACAGGATCTTGCTAAGTTTGAACAGGCTGGCCTCGAACCCGAGATCCTCCTGCCTGGGCCTCCAGAGTTCATGGGACGAAGGGTGGATGCCCCTGTGCACACAGACAGGAATGCGTGCACCAGGGAAGGCAGCCGTGATGTTCTGAGACTGCACTGCTTGACGTGTGATTCGGCAGGGCCTCCCTCCGTATCTCCATCAGTCCCTCAGTCACAGGGCAGCTCTGGCACAGCTTTGCTGCACCAGATGACAGAGGGGGCCTCCTGTCAACCATCCCCGCCAGTGCCAGCTGAGCTCCCCGTTGCTGCCCGTCCCAGAGCTTGCAGCCCACAGCTCGGTGGCCGGCTAGACGCAGGTCCAGGTGTGCCAAGCCCCTCACAGAGGCCCCCTATGTCGGACCCCTGCTCCCCCAGACCCTGGTTCTTGCCCCAGGGGCTGCCATGGCCCCACTTTCTCTCCTTTTCTCCACCTTGGGGCAGTGGTTTGGACGTGCTGGGTGAAGACTGGAAGTGGTGGCCACCAGACTGTAGTGGACAGAACGGGCCACAGCTCCGTGGTGCAAGCATGTCGAGGACCTGCCAGGATGTGCAGATTGGTGGCGGCCAGGCTACAGGGCTCCACAGTCCCGAGGCCCTTGTGACTTGCTTTAGGAGTAGGGAAGTACATGCAAGGCTGCATGTTTCCTGGCTGTGTGGAGAAAGCTCGTAATCACAGCTAAGGCAAGACAACTGAGGACAATGCAAAAAATGCAGGACTCCAGGTATGGAGAAGGGCCTAAGCCCCACTACCTTGCTCCCTTGTGAGGCTTGACTTGTTCCTGTTTTTTGTTGTCCCATCCTCACTGCAGTCACGGCTCCAGGAAAAGTACACTGCCCTTCCCCCCTCCCCCCAGCTTCTTGCTGGCTAATAAAAGTGTGTCAACCAGGGAGTGTATCCAGCTTGTCCACCAGAGGCAGGCTCCTGCTGGTCCCCTTGAACCTTGAATATTGTTTCTCTTTAGTCCCCATTGTTCCCCCACAGGTATCTGAGGGCCTGATCAGCCCCAGGCATGAGCTACATGGTCCCATACGAGGTGAGTTTCTGCAACCCAGCTCTGCTATTCCTGGCTTAAGAGCTTTGTCACCTCAGTTTCCCCATCTGTACAGTGGGAATGGGGATGTGGCCTTCCCCGCCTTTTAGGGATGGCTAAAGAAGAAAGGAGATTAGAAAAAGCACTTCTGAAGGGGGAGGCACTGAATGCCCTTTGGGAGAAGTTGACCTCAGCACAGAGGTCAACTGTCCTGGGACCCTAAGTTCTGGGGCGGCTGCTGGGTCCCCACCTGGGGTAAGGTGATGGCAAATCTTGGCAAGAACCACACAAGGTTAAGTGCCTGAGGCTGGACATGGGAGATGTTGGGATTTGATGGCTGAAAGGAACCTGAGAATGTTGGGTTCCAAGACACAACTGGGTTCTCCTTCCTGTTAGTGAGACACAGGCAAGGGAGGGACTCCGGGCCTAAGCCCAGTGCAGCAGAGGATCGCTTCCTGGGGGTCACAGGAGATACCCCTACCCGGCCCAGCCTGGGGCACCTCAGCCGGGCGGGGAGGAAGGGCCCTACTGGGAGCAGCTGTGCTAGCCTGCGGTCACCAGAGAATCACCCATAGCCTGCGCCCTATTGAGTGGAATTACTCACTGCCTCATCTGCTGGGAAAACTCAAGTCACCAAGGAAAGAAGGGAGGAAGCATTGCCACACTCAAGGCTGAGCTGCGGAAGGTGCCACAAAGCTGTGCCCTGCACAGCAGCTTCCCATGGTGGGGCCAGGGTCCCTGGGAATGGCTCTAGGCTCCGGGGCAACAAGGTGTCCACCGGAACCTCTGTGTGGGTCCGTCCACTCTGCAGGGGCCACTCCTGGTGTATGTGCAGTGCCTGTGAGGACAGTGGCTGGCAGAACTGGAACACGGGGGACAGGAAGCATTCAGGCTCCCCTTGGCCAAGGCCAAGTGCAGGAGTTGGGGGACCCGTGTGTCTGGACTCCTCCAAACCCAACATCATGCTGCTGGGCTGTCAAAGTCACAACACCACCTGATGATAAGGGCTTGAGAAACAGGAAAAGCTCCAAAAGACCTGTCTTCACACCCAAAAGTCACCCAGGAGGAGTCCAGAAACCCAGAGGGCCAGGAGGGCCGGGTGTGGCACTGGTTCACCCAAATCCTGGACTCGAAGCTGCTGTTCAGGACTGAGCTTCTGGGCTGACTGGCCTGAGGGGATACTGTGGGAGCCACCAGCTGCCCTGTAATGCGACTGAAGAGACTGCTTCAGCTAGCTGGGTGGCCACAGGCATTCCGGCTGCAGCACTGTGCTGCCCAGGGAATGTGCTTTGGGGGCACGGGGTCTCCCACCTCCAGCCACTTCCACAGTTGGGAAACTAATGGGAAAGAGCTAACAGCCAGCATAAACTCTGGCCTTTAGAAAGGCACTAAGCCAATTTAGGGGCTTTAGAACCTAAGCTTGAGTTGTGATCAAAATATATACTGAGTATTTAAATTTTAAAAATTTATTACATTAAAAGATACACTGCTCAGGGGCTGGGCATTTAAGCTCAGTGGTTTCGCCACATGCTGCTCAAGTGCAAGGACCCGAGTTTGATCCCCGGTACCAAACAAAACAAAACAACAACAACAACAAAAGATACACTGCTGGGCTGGAGATTTAGCTCAGCGGTTCCATCGCCTGCCTCGAAAGCACAAGGTCCCAAGGGTCCCAAGTTTGATCCCCAGTACCCTCCCCCTCCAAAAAAGATACATTGCTGTTAATTACTCTTCAAAATATTCCCTCTTGACTCAAACACTCATCCCATCCTTCTTGCCACTTTCTGATGCAGTTCTGGAAGCCTCCACGAGTGTCTTCATGGGGTGTAAGCAAAAACACAGAGAATGCAGCTGCCCAGTGCCATCCACCCAAAAGGCAGGCACGGAAAGCAGCACCGTGTGTCCTCATCCACCTATTCACCAGACACGGCTCCGTGCAGCTGAGTCAGGGCTCTTAAAGTCAAAAGGACCATGAAAGGTAAGCGTTTTAAATCGACTCAGGACATTAAAGCAGCCATGACAGCACAATTAAATACACTCACGCAGACATCCAGAGAGCAGCAAGAAGAGAGGGGTTAGTGTGTTCAGAGTGAGGGGGTGACCGGCAACCGGTCTTTTACTGTAACACATCTGAAAAATTAAATATTCACCCTGTTTTTAGATCACACCTCATACAGCTGGCCCTCTGTATCGGCAGGTTCTGGCTCTGCATCAGGTGTCTGTACTGAACAGGTACAGAGCCTGCCCCTGGTTGGTGTTCCCGAAACTCAGTACAGCCACTGTGCACACGGCCTGCACACAGTACTGGGCTGTGTACTGTGCATGTAAACCCGTCACTTTCTGTGAGGGACCTGGCTGCCCTTGGCTTTGGGATCTGTGGCAGGGAGTCTGGAGCCCATTTCCTGTGGCCACGGAAGTGCACCTATGCAATGACCAGTGGCCAGGAACTCATGGGGCCACACAGTTGCCATGGCTACGGCCTCTCAGTCCTCAGCGCAGGACCCGAGAAGGTTTGATGCCCATGTTGCATGGACAGTCCCCTCCTGATCTCGGGCCCTCAAAAGAGGACCGCAACCTGCGACCGCCAGCCGGTGGGGCTGCAGGGAGAAAGTCCAGAGCCCCACTCACAGGCTGGCCCTGCCCACGTCTGCCTGGCGACCTTGTTTATTTGCAACAAAAGCCCAATGGAAACAGCCTGGTTTTGCTGGTAGAAGCACCTCTGCCATCTGGCCCCAGAAAGGTTCCATCCACTTGACAGTGCAGGAAGAAAAGGAATAGCTCTTTCCCCACTGTTTTACCGGAAATTTCTGTTTCCTTACTCATCTTTTTTTTTTTAAAGAGGCAAACAGGAGACGACCTAAATCGAGGTCAGCCCATAAAATACTTGGGCCGGTACTTCTCAAAACTGTCGAGGTCACAGATAACAAGACAGGAACGGTCACCGAGCAGAGGTTTAGGGGCCACCAGCTGTCATGTGGCCCCTGGAGTGGGATGGCCCAGGAAGCCTCAGCTGACAGCAACGGACTGATGCTGGCTTCTTGTGAGGCAGAACAAGGGGGGAACTAGTGAGGAGCCCGAGCAGACTCTCCACTATCTCTGCAACTTTAGGCCTAAAACTATTCTAAACTAAATGTTTGGAAAAGCAGCAGGGCAACAGCAGCTGGGGCCTCCTATTTCTGACCCTCAAAGCTTCCTGTCCCCTGTCAGGCCCGGCTCCTGCGTTAACCCCTTCCCTGCCGCTGCCATCAGCGCAAGGGCAGTTTCTCCACCCTAAAAGTAAAACAGACACAAGCCTCTCCTTTCAGCCACCCTCCTCCATCCGTCCCTCAGCACCTGCAGTCCTACTGACCGCTCACCATTCACCCTCCCCAGGAGGTGCCCAGGCCTCTCCCTCTGCTCCCAGATGGACCCCAAAGTCCCCCAAATAGGCCTCCTGCATTCCAGGGGCCTCTGCTCCCCCAAGCCCCTCCTCCTGAAATGTCACTCCTGCCATCTAGGCCAGCATCCCCAGCCCTGTCTCCCAGGTGCCTCCCAGGAGCGCAGTGTGGGAGCGCTTGTGCCCCCAGCTCCTTCAAGCTCTACCTTCCCCACACACTCCGCCAGCCGCTCGGTTCTCTCTGCTTTCCCTGCCCTATCCACACCTCAGACAGAAGCAGCATCAGCAAATAATTATGCAGTAAGTGAACTATTACTCCTGACAGAGACCTCTGAAATCCACCCGAAGGTCCTCTTCTGGGTCCTCTGCCCTGGCAGGTGGCTTTTCTTCCCACTAGGCTTTTCATCAGATCCATCTTCTAAGATCTCACAGGGGTCAGAAACAATGAAGAACAATTACTCGCCCAGAGAAAATACAGAGAACAACTCTTGAGGGCTGGCTCGGGATCTGCGATGGACGACAGAGACCTCCCTCTCTACATGCGATGAATGCCTAAGTCACATTTAAGGCAAAGCCTTTTGAAAAACATTTTCTGAAGAGTCCATGAGCTGCTGACCTCATTCTAACTGCACCCCCAGCAATCTGAGAATCCTAGTTAGACACCCATGTGCATGTGGTGTGTGTGTGTGTGTGTGTGTGTGTGTGTGTGTGTGGTGGAACACAGGGCCTGTGCTCTCGAGCTATCCCCGTAGCCCTCTGATTCTGCACCAACACATGTGTAATGGCCACACGGGGCTCTGACCACCTCAGAGGCACGGAAACCCAGTCCTGCCCCACACAGCCCTCCTCCCTCCCCACCTGTGGGCCACAGGAAGCAGGAAGGCGCCTCACCAGGCCCCTGGCGAAGGCCACGGAGCCACGCCGCAGCTGTCACAGAGATGGGTCCGGAAATCCTACCCCGAACGCACCCGGAGTTAAAGGAATCGTCTCTAATTCCAAAGAAAGAAAGGAAAAGAATCAGCAGTAGCAGAGCTTGGGACGCCCTGGGCCAAGCTTGGAGAACAACTTCTGGTTAGAACTGGCGGAGTGATGGGCAGGAACCCTTGAAGCAGGTATGCGGACAGAGGTGGCAGTGACGGGGTGCAGGAGGAGGTTTCGTGTGGGAGAGGGACACCCGGCCAGCCTGTGGGTGACAGGGGCCTTGTCAAAGCCAAACCCTCTCCCGCAAACAAACCAGGTGGTCCCAGCTCAGCCCCTCCGTCCCCAAGACCAAAATGCCCATCACGCTTTCCTTAGCCAGCTGTGTGAAAAGCCCAGGCAGCAGTTTGCCGGGCGTGGTGGTTCATGCCTATAATCCCAGTGCTCAGGAAGCTGAGGCAGGAGGATCACCCTGAGTGAGTTTGAAGCCAGCTGGGGCTGCACGTCGAGATCCAGACTCAAAAAACCAGAACTAAGACCAAAGTAAAAGCCCAGACAGCAGACAGCAGATCACTGTCCATGGTGGTCCTCTCTTTGGGCCGCTGTAACTTGATGTGGCCTCATCTGCTGCCTCGGGCAGGGTTGGAGGGAAGTGGGCAGTGCTGAGTGGCCAGGGGCTGGGAGGAAGCGGGTCTTCTTCCCCATTCCCATTGTCCTTCTGGAAGAGCAACAGCTATTTCCGGCAGGACAAGTGGCCCAACAGAAGGGCAGTGAGCAAGAGGCCCCTGCACGGCTTGGTGTGAGGTGGCGCCAGTCACCCATGATTCCATGTGTTCCCATACTCGTCTACTCTAACCCTATGTTGAGGGTGACCCTGTGGTGGATGGGGTGGACTCTGCGGTCCAGTTCTGGCTCTGCCAGGGGGGCTTTAACGGCCCCAAGTGCTTTCCTCAGCTCTTCTGAACCTTGGAGCCCTCATTTGTTTTTAAAAAAAGGCTGGGTGCAGTGGTGGACAAATACAACCCCAGCTACTTGGGAGGCTGAGGGAAGAGGATGCCAAGTTCAAGGCCAGCCTGGGCAACTTCGGGAGACCCCATCTCAAAATAAAAAGGCCTGGGGGTACAGTTCAGTCACAGAGCACCTGCCAAGCATGTGTGAGGAGGCCCTGGGTTCAAACAAAAATATCCCCACCCAACCAAAAAAAATCCCTACGCTGCCTGTCCTGCCTTCTGCCTAGGCGAGGGAGTAAATGAACCAATGCATATAAAACACTGAAAACTGCAGCCAGCCAGGAGAAAATGGCCATGACGATTATAGTATCAAACCCCGAGAGGGACAGGGGAAGACACCAGGTAACTCAGGACACTGGGGTTCTGTGTTCTGGTTTCTGGGGAAGCACGGGGAAGGTGGGTGCATTTACCTACTTCACACCCACAAACTGCCTTCTGCTCAGGAACCACCAAGGCCAAGTGGGCAGGCACAGGGGGCCGGGCAGCAGACTCCAGGCCCTGCCCTTCCTGGGGTCCCAGGCTGAGCTCTGCAGGGGCAGGGACAGGACAGGAAGGAAGGGCTTTCTTGGATTGGGCAGGAAACAAAATCGTATGTGCGTTCTCTCTCCTTTGCAGTACTGGCGATTGAACCCATGGCCTTTGCACTGAGCTACGTTCCCAGGCAGATGGATTGATTTTTTTATTTGGTGGTCTTACTGCGTCGCTAAGTGGCCTAGGCTGGGCTCTGACTTGCTATCTTCCTGTCTTGGCCTCCCAGAGTGCTGGGACTACAGGCATTCTTTTTCAATGGTGTTGGAGACCAGGGCCTTACCCATACTAGCTAAGTACTTTACCACTGAGCTACATGTCCAGCTCCATCCTGTCCCCTGCCCTTTTTAGGTGAGGTTTGCCTATGTTGCCCAGGCTGGCCAGGAACTTGTGATCCTCCTGTCTCAGCCTCCCAGGTAGCCTCAATTAGAAATCTATTCCACCTTGCCTGGGCAAACTCTCGCTCTTTAGTTCCCTGTACACTGCCCAGGTTTTGGTTTAGGTTTTGAATGCCCTGGGCTTGGATAACTACAGGCACAGTCAGTCACAGACCAAACTCGACAATCGTGCTGTAAGAAAAGTAGAGAAGTAGAGATAAGGCCCTCTGTGTCCACACAGACTTTGACATTTAAAAACAAGTCAAGCAGCCCGGACCTGTGGCTCCAGGCCTCACCCATCTCCATGACAACCTGGCTGCCCCTGGCAGGAGGCTGGGCCAGGCAGCACTGGCAAGAACAAACAGGATCCCTGTGGGTCCTCCCCAGCCCTCTCTGGCATCCTCCTGCCCTGCAAATGGAGGTCGGAGCCGGTGGCCTGGGAAGCCAGAGGCAGCCATGGGCCTTGCACACCATGCAGTGCAACAGCAACCAAACCCAGCTCCGTTCCAAGCAGCAGCAGAAACGCCATGGCCTGCTGACTTCAGGGAACCACGAGCTCATGGCAGAATGCAACCAGTAAGGGCCCCTCATGCTTCACTAGCAGGAGGTGAAAGCCCCGGTGATCAGAGCCCTGGAGACCAGAAGTCTCCTTGTGGGCTCCATCATCCGGGGCCTGGTGGGCAGGCCCAGCATGACCATCCCCCCTTCCCCCCAGACAACTGCCTGAGCCGTTGCTGAACTGCTGCTGTCCAACAGCAATGCTCCAATCTGCATCTTCAGAGGCAGCCCAGGAAGCCCTGTCTAGGCCCCATCCTGACCGTGGACATGGAGTGTCCGGTGTCCAGGTCGGCGTGGGCCAGGCCATCTGTGTTTGAAAAGATCTCCCTGGGGAAGCTTAAGGGCACAAAGCTTGAGGAAGCTAAAGCCCCAGGCCTTCACTCAACCCCTGCACAAGCCGAGGGACCTAGGAAGGCAGGAAGCCCCAAGGGAGGTGTGCGCTTCCTCCAGCGAGTGTCTGAGGAAGGAGGGCTCCCGCCTCAGGCTGAAGGCCGGAGCAGAGTGGAGCTTGTCCTTCTCAGAACGCCTGGGGAGGGGTCTAGGTTGCCTGGGCCAGCACCCTGGGTCACCCTGGGTCACCACTGTGGGACGGGCAGAAAGGGCCCCTGACGGAGCCCACGAGCTCGAAAACCACAGGCCAGGTTCACGTCACGTCCTGGCACCACTCCCACGGGGCCTGGATGCTGTGTGCAGCAGGAGGCCCTGCCATGTGTGGTCAGCACTGGTGTAGTCTGGGGAGAACCCTATCTGTCCCAACCCAATAGCCAGCAAGGATAAAACAAGCGGACCGATGGGCGTGGAGGCACATTCTCGCTTCCAGCACTCCGGAGGCTGAGGCAGGACCAATGACTCAATGAGCAGCAGTCTCAAAATAAAAAACAAAATAAAGCTGGCGCATACCTCAGTGCTACTGGGTTTAATTCCCAGTATCAGAAACACAATGGACACTGCGCAGAGGCTGGTGGTCTGGTTGTGGGTTTTCCAGCTTCAGTGTTGACTCAACTTCAGGTAGAGTTTTCAGTCTCTGAGCTTCTTCCCCGGAGATGGGAGAAAGGAAACAAATAACCCCTGGAGTGATGAATAGCGACTGTCTGTGAGGACCTGCACGTCCCACGTGTGCGCTAGCTGGCTGTTATCGGCTCAGGGCCTCCCTCTGTAGGTGATTCAGGCCCAGGGAGGTGTTAGGCGACTCACTCACAAAGACAGCTCTCAGGAGGCAGGCACACACAGCAGCAGGTCTGCAGGTGACTCAGCCACACCCTTACTGCCAGGAGGGAACAGGAACCAAGGGAGGAGGGCGGCCTGGCAAACGCTGTGACCTCCGCTCTGACTTGGTGACTAGGACCCCTCCAGCTTCCCGGGTGTTGATCGGATGATCCGTGATGGAGGGGAAGGGGCCAGCCTCTACTCTAAACTGAGAAGATGATGGTACCCATCCCAGCACTGGCTGGCAAGGTGGGGCACACTGATAATCCCAACTACTTGGGAGGCTGAAGCAGGAGGATTGCAAATTTGAGGCTAGCCGGTCTCCGAGTCGAGTAAAGAGGGCTGGAGATGGGGTTCAGTAAAGCACTTGCCTAGCGTGGGAGGGCCTGGCTCCTTCCCAGTACGGTACCCCCCCACCAAGCACTATAGCAACACATACAGAGAAGCGAGGGGCAGCGCTGTTTCTCTGGCTCCTTGGGCTCACTGGCCCTGCTAGTGCCTGCTTCGCCTGAAGCTGCCCTCAAGGCCTCCCCTTCCGGAGAAGCTTACGGCACACTTGGGGCCATTAAGTTAGGGAGTGGGGTGCTATGCTTGAATGCTCCGGCCTCGGGCAGGAACGGAGGGCTGAGGAGGCTCCCTGGGAGAGGAGGGTGTGGGCAGCTTGCCCATAAGGTCCGCCGCGGATGCCGCCTCATACTTTGAGGCCCGCCAGGATCATCCCGGAGATGAAGAGGCTGGCAGAGAGCTGGACTGAGGGCCACGGCTACACGGCATGCAGCGTGAGGGAGCTTGGGTCTCCCCGTCACACACACAGTGCCCACAGATCTGCTCCTCCCTGGAGAAGGGCGGTGGCTTGGCCTCCTCTCCAGGGTGCAGCGCGGGCTGCAGGGCCTCCAAAGCTTCTCCCCAGCACACCCAGTCTGAACAAGTTCAGGAGCCGAGAAATCCCTCCACAGGCAGTCAGCACCGTGTGGGAACCAAGCCCTGGTGCAAGGCCTGCCTAGGATGCGAGGCCCAAGGTCACCTCTCTCTGAACACAAAACTCATTTCAAGTTTCCACTGCCCGCTTGCCAGACGCACACTGGCCAGCCCGTAAATAATCCCTTTTCTGCTGAAAGCAGGCATTCTGGCCTTAACCAAAATCATCTGATTGGGGGATTGTTTGGGGATGTTTTGCTCTAAGTTCCATAACACCACACATGTTTTCCATCGTGTGTGTCTTGCTGAGATGCCTGGTGACCAGACACACACACGCCTGCTTACACACATTACCATGTGGCCCAGCCAGCTCGAATTCCGCAGGGGGACCTGCCCCGGAAGTGGGCGACGCCCCTGCTTTTACAGCTTTCAAGCAATGCCATGTGGGATGTGCACTGGCAGTGCTGGCAAAGGCCCTCCCAGTGCCACTCGGCCCAGTGCGCCTCCCCGTCGTGGGGCTGCGGGCCGTCACCCATGCTGGCCCTCTGCCACTGTCCCCATCTCCCCACAGGCCTCCTCAGCGTCAGATAGCAGGCACTCAAGTATCTGTCCACACCCACTCTCGGCTTTTCATCTGAACCATTTAACTTTCACAATAGGCTGCTGGGTAGGTAGGTGATGTATCACCTTCCACTATTTCAGACGAGAAAACTGGAGCCCAGAAGTGAGGCTGCTTGCCTGGGATCACACTTCAGATAAACAGCAGAGTTGAACTTGAACTCAGAACCGTCTGACTGTGAGACCAACTTCTCAATCATTACACTGAGCCAGCTGTTGGTCTTTCTCCCCCTGCCCCTCAGGGCCTGTGAGCTACACTCCCAACCCCGGAACTATTGGTTTTTCTGCCCTCTTTTTTTTTTCCTCAAATCAGAATTTTTTCCTTTTCCTCTTCCTCCCTCCTAACCACATGTGATCCCATTTCAAAGTAGCGTCTTCCATCCCTGCTGGCCTCATGAGTGTCATGAAGGCAGGCACCTGTCTGTCCTCGTGGCTCAAAGTGCTCCCGACCAAGGAGCAGAGCCTGGGAAACGGCTGGAGCCTCTCACTGCCTGGGGCTGAGAGGGCTGGGATCGCGCCTGCCTCCATTGGCCAGCAGAGCTCTGGGAAAGCAGACCCATTTTCCTTCTCTTTCTGACTGCTGCTGCTGCTGCTGCAGCTGCTGCAGCTGCCCATTGCCATGGCCACCCAGGGCCAGTGTCCACTGGTCCCCTCTAGGAACAACCCCAGAGCAGGACCCGGAGCCCTGCCCTGCCAGCAAAGGCACAAGATGGCGCCACACCAGCCTGGCCACAGCCCCAGCTCCTAAGGATGCCAGCTTCCTGCTACAAAGGACTAAAGGTCGCTCACGCCCTGGAAGAGAATCTAATTTCCACTTGCAATGTGTTTTCTGGGTCTCTACGGGAGACTTTACTGGAGTAGAGGAAAGCAGTGTGGAAAGTAACCCCAGCCCAGTGGAACCATCCCGGGAGGACGGTGCCCACAGGCAGCCGGACAGGAAGCCCTCTGTGGGCAGGCTGGGGTCTCTGGGCGCACACCCTCCTGAGTGGGCCGCGCTGGGAGCCACACAGAGCCTTAACCAACCCATGTTATCATGTTCCACGCCACAGACCCAAGCCATGCAGGTGGAGAAGAAATGAAAACTAGAATGCTACAAAAATCTGTTTTGGATTTAACACAGCTGTCTAATACACTTCACGATATTTTTAACCCGAAGTCAAGGGGATGCTCCTGGGAGCACACAGGAATTGTGCTGCTTCTCCATCCAGGCGTTCCCACGCAGGGGAGAGAGTGGTGGAAGGACGGACGGACAGACAGACGGCCGGCTGGCCTCCTGTTGCTGAAGTGCTCAGTTTGGCCCCGGGTCTGAAGTGTTCCCTGGAGTCCACATGTACACAGGGTGGGCTGGGAAGGGCCAACCACTGACTTCCTAGCAGCCAGACTTGCTCCGGACAGTGTGTGGCAAGCGGTCTGATTAAGAGTGACTTAGCGTACAGTCTCTGGTCCCCCCCCC
>NW_004624860.1:2878816-3032669 GCF_000247695.1 Heterocephalus glaber | reverse complement strand
CCCGCCCCACCAGGGATCGAACTCAGGAACTTGTGCTTTCGAGGCAGGCACGGCACCACTGAGCTACATCCCCTGCCCTCTGGTTTTCTTTTCTAAGTCAACAACAGTCCCCAAACCTCTCTGCCCAGAGACCTTCCTTTCTTTTCCTTTTGCAGCACTGAGGATGGAACCTGGGGCCTGTACTTGTCAGGCAAGAGCTCGACCCTGAGCTATACCGCAGCCAGCGGGATCTCATCTTAGGGCTCACACAAGCCCAGGCCACTCTCCAAGTCAGACTGCAGTCTATCCCTGCCACTTAACGAGGAGTGGGATCCCAGTTGGTCCCTTGAGACATTTCCCCTTTCCCAGTCCTCCAGCAAGAGGAGAGGAGACAGAAGGCCAGGGTGAACCTTCAGGCTCCATCTGGAGGGAAGGAGGAGAGAGCCCGGCTCTTCCTGAACAGACACAATCACTGATCTACGGAAACCTAACCCAACAGGCAAACCTTGGCAGGAAGCTCATAAAGCTGGGTTCTTTGTGTGGAGTAGTAACATAGAGCACTCATTAAATGAAATGAGAGTCAAAGCCACTCCTTGGGCAATGATTAAGCTTCCTTTCAGGGAGGATGGGTGGGGAGGCGGCTTGAAGTCTGGGCTGCAAATTATGGGAAATTAGGGCTTCTGATGCCTTCCCCAAAGTCATCCCGTTGTCCCCATGTTGCCCCCAAGCTGTAATGAGGCAACCTGTTTCCTAGGGCAGAAATCTGGGATTCAGGACAGAGCAGGAACTGCCAGGAAACTGAGGGAGAAAAATTAATATGGAGAAGGTCCATGGAACTCCAGGAATGAAGCAAAAAAAAAAAAAGGTAAACATTTTTCTGGAGGCAGATCCCATATTTCACAGGAGTACCTAAAGAGGTTAAGGGAATCTACATCGACAGCATACAATACTTAAAAACTATTCACAACAAAGTGGTTTTTGTGTGTGTGTGTGGGATTACTGGATGGGTGGATTAGTACAGAATTATCTCATGGGGGGGCAGGATATGTTGCTTTCTACAGCTGCATGCCATCACTTGATGGAAAATGAAAATGTCCCTGGACCAGCCTAACTTTTTCCACAGGACAAAGCAGGCGAGGGGATCTGTGGTCAGACCTCCAAAACACAAATTTACAAAATGCATTCAGTAGCCTTTTTTGTCATGGAATTTTCTCAGGTGCAAACGATCTTTCCTGGTGGCCCAGGGCCTGGGGTGCCTTTAACAACAAAGTCACAGTTCTAGATGGTAAGAGGTGAGGCCATTTCTGGAAGGCGTTCATCCAAAAACCCTGAGGTAGGTCCAAAGAAAGTCCTGGTGACCTGACCGGGCCAGGAGGCAGCCCCGGAATGCGCAGCCTCTCCCAACTTCCGGGCTCTTCCTTCCCAGCTCCTCTCAGGTCTGTCCACAGCGAGTGCCGACAGCCAGAGCCATGGAAATGAGTGACCCCGGGGCCCTGCTCACTGCCTGGTTTACCCAAGCAAAACCCATCAAGCAGCTCTATAGAAGGGAATCCAAGGCACTAAGTTCCAAACTTGAGGCTGATCCCAGAAGCCACACCTCCTTATAAAGCTGAACTGAAACAGGAAAGCAAACAGAACAAACTCGGGGCACGGCTCTGTGGCAAGAGGGAAGGGTCACATCCAGCTGCCCCCAAGGAAGGAAGGGACGAGTGAGAACACCCAGGAGCCACAGAGCAGCAGCATTTAGGGGAGCAAGCGTTCTGGCCCCTCCAAACTCGGTCCGAACTGGCAGCTGCTTCCTCTGAGCCCCAGAAAGTAAGGTCTGGAAGGTGCTGAGGGCCACCTGGAAACAGAGTAGAGCGTGCAAGCAAGTGTGTGTGACAATAGGGATTCATGTCACCACCACCAACCACCAGGAGCCTGATCTCTGCTGCGGGCAAGCGTGGCAGAGGTGGGGAGAAAGCAAAGATGTGGGCAGGGGAGAAGTCCTAGTGTCCACAGCCCTGCTGGCCTCAGCTCACCTCGCCCACTCCTGCCAGCTCCGGCACCCCAGCGTGGGAAGCCAGTTCATGCAACAGCCCAGCTACTTGCTCAGCCCAACTTCCAAGCCAAACAGCTTCTGGGGGAGGCAGCCAGTGGACTGGGGTGGGGGGAGAGGAGCCGAGCCTGGTGCCCCACCCCACTCGCCCATGCCTGTCCAGACCCTGGGTCCTGAGGTCTCACATTCTCTGCCATGTGGCTTTCTGTTTCCACAGTGCCTGACTGCAGCTCCGCAGTTAGATGTGCAGCAACACGTGAAAGGGGCCGTTTTGCTCCGTGGAGGGAAACTGGCCCCAGCGCAGGAAGAGGTGGGGAAGGGAGGCTGGGACTGGTTGCAGCTACACCTGTGGCTTACATTTCCACACTGCTCAGGGAATTGCTTCCACCTTCCCACGGCCCAGGCCACTTTCTGCTGGTGAGCAACAACAGCTGGGGATGGACGGAGAGCTCACATCTACTGCTGTGCTCAGCCCGGTGTGTCTCGAATAGCTTCTCCTGTGACCCCTCGGGTTGGGGACTCTGTCCACTGGCAAAGGCACGCAGGCAACGGACAGAGGACGACCGAGTGGAAAACCCCACCCAGGATGGAGACAGAGAAGAGGAAAGAGACATGGGAACCAGGCTCTGCTCCAAAGCAGAGGTCAAAACAAGCCGAGACCTGTGAACCAGTGCAAGTACCCGCCGCACTTCCCCCCTCCTGACTCCACTTTGGGCTGGGTGGGGAAAGTCCTTTGGCCACCTAGGTGATGGGGAGGGGTTAGTGTTGCAGACTGAGCTTGAAGGCAGATTTTGAGTCCCTTTGCTTACAGGTGGGGACACTGAGGTCTAGGGCAGAGAGTGACCTGCCCAAGGAATCTGTGAGCTGGGGACTCCTCCAACAAAACAGCCAGCAGGGTTAGGATTTGGGGGGATGGGACAGGACTGGACAGAGCCTTGCCTAAGCCTGGCTTCCCACTTTACAGCACGGAATCCTAGTGTCTGTCATTCTGACATCAGGGGGTGTTTTCCCCCTCAATCTTTTTATTTGGGGTCAGGGGCGAGGCAGGGAGAGCTGAGGGAGGGAACGCAGAACCGAACCGAACCAAAATAGAGCCAAGTCATTTTGCTCTGGGGACTTTGGAAAAACAGAGTGATTGCTGGTTTGCCGTGGGCATGGGCGCCCCATGCTGGTAGGGCAGGCCTGGCTGCCATGGAGACCGGAACAGGGCCAGGGCAGAGGCCCCGCCCTGGGCTGGGTTGTCCCTTCACCAGGTGCTGGTGGCCTGACCCCCAACCCTTGCTTTTCTAGGCACACATCAGGAGCCAAGTGCCAAGATCATAAACTAATGGTCTCAAGAAGAAAGACGTGGTGCCAACACAATAACCCCAGCAGTTCCCTTAGATCACAGCTTATCCTAAAAGGTAATTTAAGGGCTGGGCATGGTGGAGTTATGTCTGCTATCCCAGCACTAAGGAGGCTGAGCCAGGAGGATGGCAGCAAATTCTAGCCCTGTCTATGCTACCTAGTGAGTTCACGGCCAACCTGGAATACACAGTAAAACCCTGTCTCAAAAAAAAAAATTATTTTTTGGCGAGTTTCATCCCACCCTTCTATCCCCGTCCAGCCATCAAACCCTGCTGGGTCAAGTAATTTATGTCTGTCACCACTGGTCTGTCACAAGACCCTGATTAAGTCATTTAACCTCTTGTGGGCCAGACTTGCAATCAGCCTGTGAAACAGACATATTATTTCCTGTTGCGGCTCTCTCCTGGAACTGGGCAGGGGAGGCCTGCAGATTGTAACAGCACTGCGCAAGTGGACTGTAACACTGCCCCAGCCTATCCATCCTCTCCTAGAGGCTCATCTCCAGCTGCTCACCTCCCTTCCTGTGGCGGAGACGGGAGGAGGACAGTGGGCCACTCAGGAGTTGCAGAACTGGCTTAGCCTCACTATCCCGGGCAAGCCACCCCTCTCCCATCCCCTGCTTCCTCCTGAGGAACAAGAGGGCAAAGTCATTGCCCCTTCTAAATGCAGACACCTTCGTAGGGAGGCATAACCAACCAGCTAGCCAGCAGCACGGAGCCGGGCAGGGCCGCGCTGGGCGTGGCGTGACAGGCTGGGGACGGTAGGACAGACTGCAAGCCAGCAGGTAACTGACTGAATGACCGTGGGGTGGGGGTCTGTGCCCACGCCACAGGGGCAGATGGGGGCCCGCAGGCACTGTGGCAGTCCGTGGGTCCTCCCAGCTCCCAGCTTGGTGTAGCCTAGGCAGCCGGCGGGACTAAGCAAGAGACGGGGCTGGGAGACCAGGGGAGGAGAGGAAAGGGGTGTGGTGGGGCAGGGCGGCGAGGCCCTAGCCGCCTTCAGACATTCTTTTGTGGTGCCAGGAGTTGCTGAGTGTGGGAAGCCAAGCCAGGCAGTTCCAGGAAACCACCGGGTGCGCACCCCGGGCAGGGTCTCCCTACAGAGATCAAAGACTGGGCAGGGTCGGAGCCCTCAGTGGCGTTGGGTGTGGTGACGACGGCAAGGGCAGGTCAGTCTGTACCGGCTGCAGAACTGTCCCCGCCAGGCCTTCAGCCCGGGGCAGGATTAGCCCTTAGCTTTGCTCGCAGGACTGCAGGGACCCCCAGGGACCGGACCGGCTGGGGGTAATAGCCGTCTTGTTTACAAGCCTCTGCAGGGGCCTCGCCAAGCCCTTTCCTGCTTGCAGAAGGCTCCTGCCCTGGGTGGACCAGAGGTCCTCGGTGACAGAAGGCTCGAGGCGGACCCTGCCGCGCTGGGGCCTCTCTGCGCTTCCCGCCTCCTCCGAGGCCGAGGGCTGCCTGGGCGTCCCAGTCGTGCAGCCCCGCCCGGCCGCAGGGTGGGCTGGCAGGAGGGGGCACCCGCACCCGGTGTTTCCGGAAACTCGGATCACCCTACCGGAGGCGTCGACGGACACCTGCCCTCCTCTCCTACCCCCTTGTTCTCTAAAGCCAAGATAGTCATCGTTCTTGGAAAACAAGATCAGGATAAGCTAGTTTTTCGGCTCGGAGAGCGGCGCTCTCCGGCGGCTCAGAAGCCACGTCCGGGAAAGGGGCTGCGAGTCCTGCCCGGAGGACAGGGCCGAGCCCCGGGACCCGCTCCGGTCCTCCTGGCCGGGCCCCGGGCCCCAGGCAGGGGCGCCCGCGTCTCCCGTCCCTTCCCTTTTCACACTCGGAGAGGGCCCGAGGGTGGGTCCTGAAGCAGGGCGTAGGGGCCGGGCCGGTGTGCGCGCCCCGGGCTCGCTTGGCCTCCCAGCCCGGGGCACCGGGTGCCGGTGCGGCGGGGCCGGGGCCGGGGCCGGGGCGCGGTGGCGCCCACTCACCCAGAAGATGAAGTTAAACCCGAAGAGCAGGTATTTGATGCACTTGGAACCTCCTTTGACCGGCATGGTGCGGGCTGGACGGGCCTGGGGTGCGAGCGGCGGGGATAGAGAGGACCCGGCGCCCGGGACGGAGGGGCTGGCGGCTGCAGTCGGGTTCCTCGGGCCGCACTTTTAAAAAGTGCCACCCGTCTCGGCGCGGGTGGCGTTGCGCATGTGCGCGGACCCGCCCGCGACCCCGCCCCGCCCCGCCCTTGAGCGCCCGGCCCCGCCCCCTGCCCCCCGCCTCCCGCCGTCCCGGGGTTTTCCAGGCTCCCGGTCCCCGACTGGGTCTTAGGAAGGCCCCACCCTTCCGGCTCTGGACTTGGGGAGACCATGTCCGGGCGGGCTGGCCGGCTGGCCGGCAGCGTGGGCCCCGCCGGCAGGGAAGCTCGCGGCCCGGTTCGCGTCGCCGGCGCCCCTGGGACCTCCCCAGCCGGGAGCGTCTGCCACGAGGAGCTGGCGGGGCAGGCGAAGCCTCGGAGCCCTTGAAGTCGGTAGCGGACCACACTCCGGGCCCCCGGGTTCTACGGCCGGTCCGCGCCCCGCTGGAGCGTGTGCCCTCGCGCCCGGGAGGGGAAGCTTTGCAGCCGGGGTGCTGGCCGCGCTCCACGTCGCTTCCGCTCGGAAACTCCCCGGAGCTCCCTGCGCGACGGTGGCCTCAGGCGGAGTCCTCCGTGCGCCCCGGGCCGAGAGCAGGGGACCTGCTCCGGTGCCTTCGGGGCGCTACCGGGCCGGCCCTGCCTTCCTGCGGAGTTGCGTGCTTCCCACTCTCTTTCAGTCCCACGCCGGGTGTGGAGTGCTTTCAACCGCTCTGCGTTTTTCCCAAATGAATTTTCCTTTAGCCTTCTTTATTATTACGAAAGCAAGACGTGCCCGAAGGAAAAAGGGCCGGGGGTTTAGCTCAGTGGTTCCGCTTCCTGCTTTACAAATGCAAGGTCCCGAGTTCGATGCCTGGTACCGGGGGAAGAAAATTAAGCCAAAACCAAAGAAGCCAAAATTTTGCTCAGCGCAAAGAGCCAGTCAGTGCACTGTAGCTTTTATTAAGCGACTTATTATCATTAGATTTATCTCACTGATTGATTGATTCGTTCAAAAACATGTTTTGCATATCTGCTTTATTTCATTAGGGACAAGAGCGGAAAGTGATGGATCAGATCCTGGATTAGCTCCCGAAGGGACTCGGAGGTCTGGTGGAGGGGAGGCGGTACTGTATGGGGCTGGAGACTCCCTGGGGCTGGGGTGCTTACAGCAGAGCTTCGAGGAAGAACCGGCTGTCCCGCAGCGAGCGAACGTTCATCAGGTGATGCCCGGGACACAGGCCGTAGCTGGGGCTCGCAGATGCTAAGGGGGATGTGGGCAGTGAGGGCCAGCTCTGGGGACCTGGACGTGCAGGGCCATGGTCCGGAAGTGGGGGGCCGCCGAAGGGGTCTGGCCTCACGCGGTCGCTATGCAGGCTTAGGTACAAGTGGGGGGTGGCGGGCGGCAGTGAGCTGCAGGACAAGGATCCTTAGGTCCATTCCTCCTTAGAGCTTTGGGGAGCAGGAGGGAAGGCTGAGATGCTGAAGTTGGGGAATGTGCTGAGAGCAGGCCAGCTGAGGACAAGGCAGGGACCCTTAGGAGGCTGTGGGACAGTTGTGGGGGCGCAGTGGCGTACAAAGGGGACAAGGTGGGAACGGAGGGAGAAGTCAGCAGCAGAAGCCAGATTTGGGGGCTGCATTCATTGGCCGAGGAGTTCAGTGAGAGCTTGTGTCACGTGGGCTGGGGGTGTGGAGGGAACAGGTGAGGTAAAACCACCTCTATCCATGCGGGGTCACAGGCAGAACCCAGGGGCCAGGAACAGGCAGCTAGGCACAGCCTTGGAATCCTCGCCCCAGTGGAGGTGCAGTGTGGGAACGAGCCTGAGTGCCAGGACACGCAGTGGCTGCCTTTGGCACTTCAGGTCTGTGGGTAGGTGGAGGAGAAAATTGCAGGCAGAGCAACCCTGTGCAGAAGGTGCAGAGCCTGACCACAGGTGGGTGGCTGTGTTAGGAAACTACAGGTGGGGGTTGAGCCGGGAAGAGAAAGCAGCAGGACTGAGGGGCAGAGCCTGCCCGGAGCCCAGCCCAGAGCCATGAGGGCCGAGCCGAGGAATGCAGGCCAGGCCTTTGTCAGCACCCATGAGGTGCTTCTCCCTGTGTGGTGTCCTTGTGCTGCTCCAGTCCAGTTTGGAAAGCTGGTCTCGGTCTTGGTCTCGGAGAAAGGTTTTTTTCTCTGTAGCGCCTCACCCCCCAGGCACTGAGCGCTGGTGGGAGGAGCTCAGTAAACATTTAAGGTCACACTGTAAACCACTTCTCAGGGTAACTTAGTCCTGGAGAAGGTAATCCGCAGAAGAACTCCAGGCATGTGGCCCGCTGTTGCTATGACAAGCATTACTTGCCCCCAAGGGACAATGGGGGCAGCCTACAGTGCAGAAGGATGTTGCATATATTCAGGGATCTTTATATTGAGATTCAGTGTGGAGATCCCAGCATGGTTGTGGTTCCACTCCGGCTATAGACTGTGCAGGTCACTGCCAGCCTCAGCCATCTCGCCTGGAAAAAGTCCTCTCCAATCTGGCAATAGCTGGATGGTGCAATAAGGCTCTGGGCCAAAGTGCATTTGCTACAGGCAACCAGGAAAGGGAGATGGAAAGAAATATGATTTGGTTTAACTGGAAGAGCAAAATCTGGGTAAGCCCTGAGTCGGAGATCACATGGAGGCAGCCAGGCCTTCCAGGCTTTGTGGAGCTGGATGGGGAGAACAGCACTACCCCCCTAGGGTGGGGTCAGGTTTCTGCAAAAATCCCAGTGTCCACTTTCACTCTTTTGCGCCCCTGATGATAATATTTGAACAGTGGGGGACCAGCGGGCTAGAGATCAGTCATACCCAACCTTCCTGGGACTTCCTGCTGTGGGCAACAGGCAGGACCACCGGTCTACACACCGCCAAGGCCTTCTCATCCACCGTAGCAGTGGCCATCTTGGTTAATCTTCACTTCTAGAAGCTTCTTTGCTGCTCTTTTTACAAAACTCTGGTGCCACTGCCTCATGAGGCCTCTGTGAGCACCCCAGTGTCTTGGTCCTTGGGTTACCCTCCAGGTAGCCTCACCTGAGTGTCTTGTTTGTGACTCACTGGCCTCCATCAGCTTCCTGTATGTGGACACAGTTGGATAGTGAGCTCCTCCACAGTACACTTGGTTTGTTTAATTTCTGTTCTCTGGCTGGCCCACAATAGGTCCTTGGTACACATTTGTGGAATAACTGCAAGGACACATGTTACCCTCTGCTTCTTTCTCAGCTCTTGCCTTGAGCCCTGCAGCCCTGCCCATGTTTTCTTTGTGAGCTCCCCTCTCTGTAAATTCAAGCCTTGTACCCATTCAGTTATGTGCTGACCCTGTCTTGCGTGTGCCACTTCACTCGACACAGGGGACACTGCAGGTGGGATTAAGTTAAAAGATCTTGAGAGGACATGAGGTAGGGTAGAAAAAATAGAGGGCTGGGGATTTAGCTCAGTGGTTCTACCGCCTGCCTCGAAAGTGCAAGGACCTGAGTTGGATCCCCGGTACCTAAATAAATAAATAAAAATAAAGATAGAAAGACAAAGGAGAATCATAATTTTTAAATGATGCTTTTAAGAAGACTGCAACTTCAGGAGAGATCAGTTACCCAAGGTTATCCATATCTTTACTCTAGGCTTGTTTATAGTGTACTGCTTTACCGGGCCCACCACATGCCACATCTCTTAAACCGCATTAGTTTAGTGCTCAGTTAAAGGCCAGAAATGACCTTGAGAAGTACAATAGACTGAGCCGGGCCTACCCCATTGTATGGGTGGACCTTGGCATTTCTTCTATAAACAAAGCCCAAACTTTCTATAGATTGACAAATTCCACAGATTTGCACTCCCCCAAATCCCTAATTCAGCCACCTCTTTCTTGAGGGTCTGCACTCTATGTTTTGAATTCTGCCTGGTGTTCCTCTTTCTGCCTCTTATTGATACATTCTGAAAATTCTTTTTTTTTTTTTTTTTGGTACCGGGGATCGAACTCGGGTCCTTGCCATTCTGAAAATTCTTTTTCTGCAATGGAAGTCAGTGAACCTGCAACCTGCCTGGTGGGTGGGGTGAGTGGAGGTTCCCCATCTGGGCTTTGGGGACCTCCTCTTTTTTTGGGGGGGTACCAGGGATCGAACTCGGGACCTTGTGCTTGTGAGGCAGGTGGCGGAACCACTGAGCTAAATCCCCGGCCCTTTTTTTTTGAGACAAGGTCTGGCTAAGTTTCCCAGGTTGGTCTTGAACTCACAATCCTCCTGCCTCAACCTCCTGAGTGCCAAGATTATAGATGTGCATCACCAGCCTAGCCTAGTAACCCATTATTTCTTTTTATTGCCTTAAGCACATACACAGTCAGCATGGAAACCCGTTATGTATAGTGTGGATTTGCCCTCAATTCCATGGTTGGGCAGATGAAAGGTTACATCTCACATACCAAAGTGAGAGATCAGGAGATTAGGGTGGGGTTGACTGGCTGGAAGTGGTGTAGCCTGTTTTGAAACCCCAGGACACATGTGCAGAACAGTTCCCAAAGTCCTGCATGTGGTCCCCATCCTGAGAACTTGAGCAAGTTATCAATAGGATGGCCTAGACCTGATGTCAGCCTGCAGTAGGAGCCACGAAAAGGGATAGTCACCACTGAGCTCCTGCTACTGTGCACTTTCATGGGGTCCCTCCTCATGCTGTAGGGTGAACTTTTTTCCCCACTTTTTCTTGGCCCCAACCAAACTTGCTCTACAGAGCCTGTTTCTTTTCCTACCCTTAATAAATGTAAAACCTCACTACCGTTTGTACTTGTCTTGACCAATTCTTTGCTCAGGACAGAAAGAACCTGGAAAGAACCTCTGGAAGGAGACTCCAGCATCCCAGAGCTCGGTAACAAGAGAACACCATTCTGAAAATTGCTTCTGGATATCTCATCCTCAAACTCTGCTCTCTGGCAACTACATTTGTCCCCTGCTCCCCAGCCCAGCCCTTGCAAGCTCCCGGCCCTTACCTGCCCACCCTGGGAAGTCTTGGGCAGCACTTCAGCTCTAGCTGGCATTTCCGTTTTTACTCCCTCTCCTCCCCCTGTTCAGCAAAACAGTATTTCTCAAGACCTGTCCTCCTTGGAAGAGAGGACAGGGAGTGGCGTTTTCTCAGAATGCGCATTGTTATTTATCTGCTGCTTCTAGTGAGAATGTGAACTCTGAAAGCGGGAGAGGTTAGATGGTTTGTTCTCCAATGCATCCGTGTGCCTTCACCAGTGCGTGACGTGCAGCAGGTACGCAATGAATGCTGAGCAGAAGGCATGTAGTGACCCCTATGCTCTTGGCTTCACCTCTGTTTACATTTCTGCTCACTCTTTTGCGAGGCCACATACATCCTGGGTTCCTCTGCTTCCCCCAACATCCTCCACCCTCAGCCCAGGCTGCTCTGATCCTCCCTCTCAGCCTGCTCCTGTAACAGCTTCTTTCTGAATCATCCTCTTGAAAGTCCTAAAAGATTTGTTCTGGCTGATAGTTTCAAGTTTCTTTTTTAAAAAAATGTTAATCTTCCCAGTTAGATTACCAGTTCTCCTTGTTCTCACTGTAGGTACATTCCAAATGCTTAATGAAAAGCCCCAAGAACTCACAGCTGGATGGGCACCTAGTATGTGCCAGATGCGATTCTAACTGTTCTATGTAAATCCATGAACCTGCACATGCCCTGTGACGTCGATGTCTTGTCATCTCCATTTTACAAATGGGGAAACAAGTCACGGGGAAGTTCATGGACTTGCTAGGAAGCAGAGGGGAGGCTTGGAGCTCAGGTGGGCTGGCTCCACATCTTGGATGCTAAGCCACCTCTGTGTGGGACAGGTGGATGTTAGCACTGACACTGCTCTTTGGCAGTTTTTTTGGAGACAAAGTTGTGTTAAGTTGCCCAGGCTGGGCCCCCACCTGTCGGCTCAAGTGGTGCTTCTGCCTCACCCTCCTGAGTAGCAGCACTGCCCCAGCCTCACTTCACCATTTTTGCCCTTTGATTGTCGAGGTGGGTGAGTGGGGCTGCAGGCGACACCCCTGCCCTGGAGGTGGTCATGCCATGCTGATGGTGACCCCAGCAAGCTGACTCTCGGGATCTTAGGGGCCAGCACGTTTTGCGCTTTGGCCTTGCCACTGCTGGTGCCTGTCATTCTGAGCCCTGCTTTCCGCAGCTGCAGAGAGAGGAGACTTACGCTGTCCTGGCACCACGCAGGGTGGGGACAGGCAGGCAAGCACATGCCCTGGGTGGGAGGTGTTGGCAGCTCAGGTGGCATCTGCTCTTCTCCCCCACAGTGCTGCTGTGGTGCGTCTGCATTCAGGAGGAAGAAGGGCTGCGTGTGTGTGTGCGCGCGCGTGTGCGTGTGCGCGCGCGCATGCACACATGCATGCATGTATGCGTGTGCACTGTTCCCTGCATAGGAGGTTGCAGGGAACTGCAGGAAAATATCATGAACTTGAAATTACAAGTCACAGGCTCAAGCCCCAGTGCAGCTTCCTGGGTGCTGTGACAACATGGGCAAGACCCTCTGCTTGCCTGAGACTCTGTTTCTTTATCCATTTGATGGGCTTAATGGAAATCCTCCGCCCCGGTGGGAGAGACTCAGATGAGACCCCGGATGTAGAAGTGCTTATAAACTGGAAGGGCACTTGCAGACTGGACTGTAATCTGTATCTCAGGGGAAGGGCCAGCGGACTGTGTTGTTACAGAGTGCAGAGTGACTGAAGAGCAGGCTCCCTGTCCCCTGAGTGTCCTGCCCAGTGGGCTGTGTCCTGTTCACCACACATACACTGCACCTTCTGACTGCCAGGCTCTGGGACAGACGGACTATGCCCGGCCCTGCCCACGAGAAGCTCACCTCCCAATGGCAGGTGCTCGCATGCTTGGCAGGGTGGGTACCAACCACTGGACAGCAGCAAAGCGAGAGAAGGGGGGTGGAGGGCTTCGGGGTCCCCAGGTTGAAGGGTACAAGGCTGGGCTGAACTCGAGCTCAGCCTGACCTGGCCTGGAGACTGTTCTACAAAAGGAGGAGTCACGCATCCCACCTTGCTGATAGTGTCCTTGTGCTTCACGCAACATCTGGCTGATGTGGCAGGACTCTGAGTAAGCTCCCGGAAGGGGCCCCTTGTCTTCCCTGGCTGTGTGTAGGTGGGCTGGGCACAGGCCGCTCTGACAGGGCAGTGTTTATGTGTGTGTGTGCACACTTGTGTAAACGTGAGCGCCAGGACCTTAGTGTGGGTGCGGGCGGGCTGGGCAGGTGGAACACAGTTAGGTGGATGTGAAGGTGAGAAGACCTCACTGGGCTTGGGAGGCATTGCCGGGGACAGTGAAGTCTGAACCCCAGCTCGTAGGGCAGGGACCCTCATCCAGCCCCTGCTCATATCTGTCATTGGCGTCCCTCACTCCAGGCACTGCATGTCCTCCTGCTCTTCTGGTCTTTCTTTTTAGGCTTACAGAAAAGCCGCAAAGACAACATAGCTTGCTCTGATGTTAACATGGAACTTTAGGCAAGACTGGGGAATTAGCAGTGATCCAGTGCTGTTGGACTGCAGATCTCTTTCGGAGGTCACCCGGATTCCGCAGTGTCCCTGTGCTGCTCCAGAGTCCCACGAGGGCATACATGGTGCCCCCCGGGCTCTGCTTTCCTGCGAAGCCCCTGCATGCACCTGGCTTGTTTCCTGTCTCTGCCTTGGCCTGCCGCCCTCGGGTCTATGTGAGCTTTCCTGTTTACACAAACTGCCATTCCTGCTGTGGCGGCCCCTCACTTGGGTCAGGGGTCGTTCTGGAAACTTGGTAGGATTGGGTGTGGGATACTCACTGACATCTCCACTTCCACACCCTGGATCTCATTTGGCTCTCTCCTGGGTTATTACATACCTCTCTGTGTGCAAATTCCCCATGGGGCAGCTTGTTGTCACCGTAATGAAACACCCAGGGAGGTCAACTGCACGCAGAGAGTGGTATTAGGTTAGTGTCGGAGGCTGATGGTCCAGACAGCACGGCACAGGCTCTCGTGAGCACCCGTGTTGGGTGGAGGGTGTGTGTGGAGGAACCACCCCCCAGGAGGCAGAGAGCAGAGAGGCCGGTGGGCCAGGCTCAGCTTCGACAGCAATCCTCTTGTGAGAACTAACCAGGGTCCTGCATCCTTTTGGAGGGCAGGTCCCCAGCTGACCTGGGGGGCTCGGCCGGGCCCCAGCTCACTAGTGCTTCCCAACACCCCTGTCACCCTGGGACCTGGCTCCTAACTGGTGAATCTTTGGGGGCAAAAAAAATCCAAGCTGGGCGTGACAGCACATACTTATAATGTGAGCACTCAAGGAGGCTGAGACAGGAGGATCACAAGTCCAAATTCCACCTGGGCAATTTAGACCTGTCTCAAAATTTAAATACATACAGACATACATAGGGTGGGGATGTTGCTCAGTGGCAGAGCGCCTCGGTTAAAAACCAGAACTGCCAAAAAGCACCCCCTATCCAAATTATAGCAAATATCCTTTATTATTACACCCCCCAGCCATGTTACTCAGGGTACAGGTTGCAGGAAGCTTTCTCCGGCTAGCGACAGAGCTGGAGGTAGCCCTGGGCCGGTCTCTGGTGTCCTTTACTGTCCAGTCCGGGTGCCCTATTCCCACAGTGGGTTGGGGGTGTCGTGCAGCTCAATTGGGTTGGGTGTCGGTTTCCTGTGGATCCCCCCACCCTGTGCTGATGCAGCACCCTCAGCTTTTGCACTTCACTATGCTGCTCTGGCAGTACGAGGCTGCTGGCCTCCCTGCCACCTTCCACCCGCCGCTGCCAAGCCATCAGGAAACCAGGATGCCAGGCCTGTGCTCTGGGACTCCACCACCACCTGCGGTCAATTCGGCCCCAGGACGCCTGAGCCACCTCCTCCATCCCCTGAGTTCTGACTGCCGGAGCCTTCCCACTGGGAGGCCATCTCACCACTCAACAGTAGATCTGTATTTGCTTCTAAATTTAATTTTAGATAGCTTTTTCATTTGCATAATTGGAAAATAAAGATATTAGAAGGGTAGAGAGGGTAATGTGTCCCTCCTGGAAACTTAATCTGTAAGGCAGATTCAGGAATCATATTAACCAAGTGCAAATGTGTGGGCCTTATTGGAATCCTGATCCAGACAGACCAATTATTAAAACAAGTTTTGCCAGGCATAGTGGCTCATACCTGTAGTCTCAGCTGCTCAGGAGGCTGAGGCAGGAGGATTGCGAGTTTGAGCCCAGCCTGGGCAACTTAGTGAGATCCTGTCTCAAAAAGGCTGGGTGCAGCTCTGTGATACAGTACCCTTAGGTTTGATCCCCAGTACTGCAAAACAAAACAGACAGACAGACAAAGAAACAAACTTTTGTAAGCAATCAGGGAAAGTTTATGCATGGAGTAAACATTAGCTGTTAAGGAATATTGACAATTTTATCATGTGTGAGGATGACATTGTGGTCATGTTCTTGAGGAAAACTCTGTCTTAGAGAGAGAAACTAAAATTTCTTTGGATAGAATGATGATTGAAATTTGCTTTTAATTTTTCAGCCCCTTTCCCAAAAAGTAGTAAGACTAAATAAGAAGGGCAAAATTGGCGATGGTGGGTGATGAGTGTGTGGGACCCCTATACTAGTTTATCCACTTTTGTGTGTGTTTAAACACCTCCATCAAAAAAAAACAATTTTGAACTTTATCATCTAGCCCTCCCCCAATAACCAATAGTGTTTTTATGTATCCTTCTTTTTTTTGGTACCAGGGATTGAACTTGGGACCTTGTGGTTTCGAGGAAGGCAGTGGAACCACTGAACCAAATCCCTAGCCCTATGTATCCTTCTTTATGCAAATATCTATGATCAAAAATATAATGAATATTTAAATTAAACAATTTATTACAGTAAAAGACACATTGCCATGAATCCCCCTCAAGATCCTCCCCCTCGCTTTGAGCATGCTTATCCCACTGTTCTTGTCTCTTTCTGAAGCAGCTCTGGAGTCCTTTTTCCTGAGTGTCTTTAGGAGGTGTGATCAGAAACATGGAGAATCCTGCTGCTGAGCAGCCCGCCCAACAGAATGGCAGCTCCTAAAATATCACAGTGCCTACATCTGCCTTATTCAGTGGGTCTGGCGCTGTGCAACTTCTGGCTCTTCCCCAAAGTCAAAATGAACGTGAGAGAGAAACATTTGGAATCAATTCAGAGTGAATTCAGAGCACCAAGGCAGGCAGGCAGTGTATCTAAGACTGTCACGGGAGGACGTCCACAACTGTGCAGAAGGGGACAAGAAGGGTGGGAAAAGTGTGTTGGGAGGGGGGAGTATTTTGAGGGGATTAAAGAGAATGTGTCTTTTTTTATATTAAAAATGTTTAAATTTAAAGTACTGTTTTTAGATCATACTATGTGTGTGTGTACAATTACTTACCTCCTCCCACTTTTATTTTTTTTCACCAGAAGCGCATTGCTACATTTTGTGCCCTCCCTTTTCCTCCTATTATAATGGAGCCAGCAGAATAATGGCCCCAAACATGTCTGCATCCTAATCCCTGGAATCAGAGAACTGTTTCCTTAATGGCAAGAAGGACTCCATGGGTTTGACTAAGTTTAAGGACCCTGAGACGAGATATTTGTAATATCCAGGGAGCCCCATCTAACCTTTAAAATCAGAGACTCTCTGGTGGCTGCATCAGAAGGACGTGTGACAGAAGGTGCAGGGACATGGAAAAGGCAGAGTGTGGATGGAGGGAGGGACCACAGGCCAAGGAGTTGCAGGCATAGGAGCTGGAAAAGTCCAAGAAATGGATTCTCCCAATGGTGTCCAGGATGAAGCAGCCAACCCGTGCTGGATCTTAGCCATTTTGAGAGTCATGTACAGATTTCCAACCTACCTAATGTGTTTATGCAAAATGCATAAAAAATATGTGAGCTAAATCTCTTATAATTAGTCACCACAGCAATAGACATCTGTCTTAGTTACTTTTCTCTTATTGCTGAGACGAAATGCCTGACACTCAAAGTTAAAGGAGAAAGGTTTATTTAGCTCTCAGTTTGTAGAGGTTTCTGTCCATCATCAGCTGGACATATGGGCAGCTGTTCATGGTGGGCAGAAGGTAGCAAATCAAGCAAGCGACAACCACAGCTCTTCCTATCCCTTGTATCTTGTCAAGCACTCACACCCTTCATCCCAGCACTGCACCATGAATGAATCAGCATCACACACTCTCAGTCCTGCCACCTCTGAAAAAGCCCCACCTGTGACTGTATGAGGCTCTGGACACAAGCCATAGCGTTCCACCTGTGGCCTCTGAAATACTCATGCACATCCCTTTATCCAAAAGGCATTTAGTCCATTTCCAAGAGCTGCCAAAGTCCTGGCAGTTTCAGCATTGCTGAAACATCCAAGTCCAAAATCTTCTCCGAGCTTTAAGGCCAACTCTTAGCTGCAAGTCCTTGTAAAAATGAAAGGAAACTTAAACACTTCCAACCTTCAGTGGCAAGATAGAGATTTCCATTCCAAAAGGTACAAACAGGAGGATACAAAGGAATGGGACCAAAGCAAGTCCAAAGTCCAGCAGGGCAAACATTAAGTCCCACAGTTCCACTTCCAACATCCCCGGCAATGTGTGGTAAGTTGGGAGCTCCAAAGGGCTTGGGTGGCCCTGCTCTCATGAAGCTGTCATGGTGGAAGCTCCTGTGGCTTCTCTCCTGGGTCTGCTCTGCTCCTTCCTTGCAGTTTTCCTCAGAAGATCCACGTTCCTGGCTTCTTCAAACTCTGGGGTCTCCACTGCACCTTAGGCTTCACATTCACAGCTTCCCACACTGCCCTCTCAGGGGCACACTGCCTGGCCCCCCAGGCCTCCTGAAATCTGGGCAGAAGCCTTCCTGACCCCACAGAGCTTCCATTCTGCATGCACCTAAAACCAGCACCATGTGGATGATGCTAAGGTCTGCCAGCAGCTGGAGCAGTAGCCAGGCTTCCTTCTCTCTTGGCTGTAGGGATCGAGTTCCTATGGACCAAATACCAAGAAACAACTTCCTTAGGCTGCTGCTGTTCTGGAACATGGTGCTCTAGCAGGTCTCTCCTCAAAGCAAAGTCTTTCAGGTTTGCAACTCTGAGGCTGCTGAGGCTGGAGTCCTGCTGGTTCTTGTGTTGTCCTCAGGCCATCTTTTCTATCATCCTCTTCTGAAATACTTGGCTTTTTCTTGCTAGTCTTTTCAGCAACCAATTTCTCCTCTGTTCCATCTTTGGTACTGGAGCTTCCTTTCTGGGCAAACTTATGATGTTGTGAATCATTCTGCTGGGCTCTTTGCTCTTGATTCTCAACATAAGTCTGGCTGAAAGACCCCAATGGTAGCCATGCCACCATCTCAACATGAGACTACCTTGAAATTTTTTCTGCAAGATTAGTCTGCTGCCCTTAATCTTAGTCTCAGGCAAAGGCTCTGGACACAAACAAAATATAGACAAAATTGCTGCCAAGGTATAATGCACATTGTCTGGAATCCAGCAACCAATACAGTCCTTCTTCCCAGCAGAATCCTCCAGATCCTGGTCTTTCTTTCAGCAGGATTTTGATCAGGATTCTGGTTTTCTGAGCTCTGACTAAAATCTCCCATCAAGTACAGCTTAAGGCATTCCAGCTCTACCTTTTCAACTGGCATCTCCAAACCTTTGAGAACTCTTCCTACAAGCCAGTCCCAAAGGTTCCTGAACCACATGTTCAGGTTCAGGTATAGTCATGGCAAAGACCTCACTTCACTGGTACCAAATTCTGTCTTAATTGCTTTTCTGTCATTGCTGAGAGTAAATGCCTGATGCCCAAAGTTAAGGGAGGAAAAGCTTTATTTAGCTCTCGGTTTGTAGAGGTTTTAGTCTATAGTCAGCTGGCTCCCAGGTGGGGTGTCTTAGCAGCCAGGCATTGCAGAGGAGAAACAGTTCATGGTGGGCAGAAGGTAGCAAAGCAAGCAAGCAATGACCACAGTTGTTCCTATCTCTTGTATCTTATTCAGGCTACTTGGGGTGGGTTGCACTCATACCCTTCATCGTAGTGGCCTTGAGCCTAGCACTGCATCATGAATGAATCCCATTGTCACACACTCTGGATCCAGCCACCTCTGAAAAAGCCCCGCCCATGACTGCGTGAGGCTTTGGCAGGACATCTGGACACAGCCATGACAATGTCTATCACGTTCTATCTCAGAGATATTTCCATATTGCTACCTAGACTACAGAATTCTTAGTTCCTCATGGTGATGCAGGAGAGCTGAAGTCTGGCAGAACTCTGGTCTGGGTCCAGGGCTGCCACATCCTTGTGTGATTTTGGGCAATTTATGTCTCCCTCCCATATCCTCATCTGCAAAATAATAATACTAATATAACAACAAGACACCTGTTTTATCAGGCTGCTGTGAGGTTAACTCACATATTACATACTCAACATTCCTCACAGTGCCTGGCACATACTGAGTGCTGAAGATAGGAAATGTAGCTGTGACTGCGGTGATGAGTGACATTATAATTTTTGTCATCTTTGAGGGAGGTCTCCCTGTGTCACCACCCTGTCTTCTGACTCCTTGTAGACCCAGGAGGCCTCCCACAAGCTCCTGCTCTTGTTTTGAGTGCTTGATTCCCACTGTGAGAGGACTCCATTTCCCTAGGCAGTGGCCAGCAGCGTGTGGGTGGCCCTCTGGTGTTTGGGATGACAGCCCACCATAGCGATTGCTCTGTGAATGGCAGCTTCTGAGTAGAGGCCGGGTCGCGCTGTCCCTGGCTTTCCTCCGTCTCACACCAGGGGTGCATTGAGGGTACAGGTGGACTCTGAGGGTGGGTGAGAACTTGGGGTCCCTCCCAATGCCCCCAACAGACAGCTTCTGTGTGAGCTCAGCCCTCTCAGAGCCCTCTCCACAGCTGGGTGGTGCTGGCTCCCTGGAGCCGCATTTATGTCCTGCCCTCTGGAGACACACTCAGTGTGTCACTCACTGTCTGCAGACAAGAATGTGGGGCCATCCCAGCTCTGCCATTTCCTTGCGGGGTGGCCCCAGGTTACCTGGATTTTCTTTTCTTTCTTTCTTTATTTCCAGGATTGAGGATCCAAGCCAATGTCTTTGTACTGAGAGACCTCCCTGGCCCTTTTATTTATTTTATTTTATTTTTTATTTTTTTTGGTACCGGGGATTGAACTGGGGATTGAACTTGGGACCTTGCGGTTTCGAGGCAGGCGCGGGAATCACTGAGCTAAATCCCCAGCCCTGGCCCTTTTATTTCTTAATTTGTTTACTTTCTTTTTGTTGTTGTTTTGAGACAGGCCCTGGAAGTTGATAATTTTCCCAGCTGTGTTTGAAACTTGTGACCCTCCCAGGAGCCTCGGCCACCCAGAGTGCTGGGATTAGAGGTGTGTGTACCGCTACCACTCCATAGTTTTGTTTTTTCCACAATTGTTAAAAAGAAAGGAAAATGTTACCTTGCAGCATCATGGTGGAAAGCGTTCCACACGTGCTCCGTGAAAGCTGTGTCCCTCCCTGACCACCCCAGGCCACTCCATGGGGCCCGAGGCTCCCGGGGAGGAGTCTGGACGCAGACGTCGGCAGTGGTGCTGGCGGGCCTCAGCTGCTGAGCTGCGCGGGCCAAGCCTTGGGCCTCCCCTCCCCATGCCTGGCGGGCACCCAGACCCCCCTCTTCCCACACACAAGGCCCCCAGATTCGGATGCTCTAGCCGCGTACAGAAAGGCTGCCTTATTTTCAGCTCTGGCCCTGCTCCGTCGCACGGCACCCTCTCGGCACGAACCCCAGTCCTCAGAGCCGCAGGAATGAGTCTCCCCTGTCACCCCATCGGCCTCCATGACTCACGTGAGCAGCCTGTACACATCTGCTCCTGCCACAGAACCCCCCAAGTGTCTCCCTGCCTCATGGACCCACCCCGCCTCTTGCTCCGGACACTGTGCTTCAGGGTTTGAGTACACACACACCACACACAGTGTTCCGCCTTCTGTGGCTCCAGGGTTGGCTGTGGTACCCTCTTCCTCTGCCTGCTTTGTGAGGTAAAAACAGTGGTAACCTAGAGATTACCACAGTTTCCTTCTCAATTTAAACTCAAAGAGGAACAAACCAAACACTGTCCCACTGCAGCCCTGGTAGAGAAAACTGGCTTTGTTTCCCAGGCCTGGGTGGGACGCATCTGCCTCTCTCTGGGCCCGCTCAGATCCAAGTCTTCAGAGTAGATTCCGCTGTCCACAGAGCTCTTCTGGAGACTGTGCCTCTCCCAACCCTGGCCCTGAAGTCCCCTGGGGCCTGGGACAGTTCCTTCTCATTCTTCTTTGTTTTTGCCGTGCTGGGGCTGAGACCCAGGGCCTCCCCATGTATGCCTGCGCTTTACGGCTGAGCACACCCCCAGCCACTCATTCTCTCTTTATCTCCAGCTCCTCAGGGTGAAACCCAGATTCCCTGGGGCCCGCATCGCCAGCGCTTCCTCCTGTGCTTCATCTGCCTCTCCTACCCCAGCTTGCTCGACTCCAGAAGCCCCTCAGCCTCAGCCTGGTCCCTCTCCCGTCCCCGTGGCTGGTGCCTTCCCCTCTCCAGGCCTCTGCTCCAGGTGCCCTTCTCAGAGGCGTCCTCTCCATTTCTGTGCCACACCAGCGACCGGGCAGCCCTTACCCTTCACTCACCTTGGTCCCTCCCTCGTCCTCATCACCACTGGACAGTGTTTGATTCTCCTTTTTCGTGTCTCCGTCCAGTTGCATGGAAGCCCTGAGAGGCGGAGATTCCCTGTCTGCAGGGCTGTGTGAACAGGAAGTGGGGCAGTCCGTGCAGGTGGAAGGTGGCTTGGAGGGGAGCCCTGGGCTCAGCAGCTGCCCTGGGACATGTGTGGGCAGGAAGGCCCGGGCCCCTCGGTGGCCCTCTGTGGGGAGAATGGCTGCCCGTTAGCAGGCAGGACACCCTGAGGTCCAGGAGGGTCGGGGTGCGGGGCTTCCCAGGAGTCTGAGGGGCTCTGGCTCTCTGCCTGCAGTTCTGCCCTGCCCTTCCCTTCCGGTGCAGTGAGTCCCTGCAGGGGGTGGGGGGATGGCCCCGGAAGCAGTCCTTGTCGGGAGTGCAGGAACTTGCTCCTGTGCCCCTTCCAGGCAGCCCACCAGGTACCTGTCGTGGGGGAAGCTGTGTGTCCCCCAGCTCCTACTGGGGTTCCAACCCCAGCGCCAGACTAGGAACTCAGCTGAGCATGATTTTTCTGAGGACATAATTGGTTAAATTAAAACGAGGTTATATGGGAGCAGGGCTGCCTCTAATCCCTTGATTGGTGTTCTTATAAAGAAGTCAGGGGCCTGGGATTTAGCTCAGTGGTTCCACCGCCTGCCTCGCAAGCGCAAGGACCCGAGTTCGATCTCCGGTACCAAAAAACCCCAAAAGAAGTCAAGCTGGGAGTGGTGGTGCACGCCTGTAATTGCAGCACATGGGAGGCTGAGGCAGGAGGATCACCAGGAGTTTGAGGCCAGCCTGGGCTACATAGTGAGGCCCTGTTTCCAAAAAAAAAAAAAAAAGTCAAGTGACAGGGATGAAAATTGAAAGACTTGTGCTGAGTGAAACAAGCAGGCACCAAAAGGACACCTATGCTCTACCTCTGTGGACCTGAAACAGTTAAATTCATGAAAATAAAAGCTGGATGAATGGGTGCTCCGGGCTAGGGTGAGGGATGAGAGAGGACAGAGCTTCAGGCTGGGGTGCTGGACAAGCTCTGGAGACAGTCAAGCACCTCTGTGCGTGTAATTTTGGGCTTTCTTTGCTGCTACCGCCTGCCTCCCCTTCCCTCCCCTCTTCCCTGCTTCCATCTCCCTGATGCTCTTGTTTGTCCTGCCTCTGCCTCCTGACTGTAAGTCCAGGAGGCCAGGGACTTCTGACCTGTTGTCAGGCCCGAGCACTTGGGGCATTTGAAATAATTTTTTCCCAGTACTAGGGACTGAACCCAGGGCCTTTGCACTGAGCTACATCCCTTCCCCCTTTTTATTTTGGTTTTTAAATTTTGAGACAGAGTCTTGCTAAGTTGCCCGGGCTGGGTTTGAACCTGTGATCCTCCTGCCTCAGCCTCACAGATTGCTGGGATTACAAGCGTGTGCCACTCCACTCCACTTGTCAGAGATGCTTTGGCCACAGGTGCTCAGGTAAGCGGGGCCACAGCGCCCTCCCTGTGTGACCATGCCACTGGTTGGGGTCAGCCCTGTGGCCTCTTCCGGTGAGGCGAATTCTGTGGCAGGAAGTCTGGCAGGGGCCGCCTTGGGCGACCCCAATGCTACTTTCCAGGAGAGAGGAGGGGGGAGGGGAGGGGGGAGGAGCCTGGCCTTGTCCGGTGATAGATGAAGAGGAGAAAGGCTCCTGGGTGGTGAAGCAGAACCTGGAACTGGATGGGCAGAGGCAAGGCACAGCATGGATCCATGTTGTGGTCTGAAATACGGTTGATGCTTCAATTTTAACAATTTTTCATTGCCTTTGATTCCCCTTAAAATTCTCTCCCTCACTTTGATCACACTTGTCTCATGTTTCCTGGCAATGTGTCTGTTACTGTAACAGGTTTTAAAAAATGTAAACATTTACTGTGATTTTCGATCACCCCTGTACTGGGGCATGCAACAGACCCGCTCCTAGACTTCAGGAAGCCCAGCCTGGACAGACGGGCGGGGGGGTGCATGGGAAGCAGTCCCAGAGCAAGGTCAGGGTGCTCTGACCTCCAGGCAGCTGGCGGGGAGAGATGACGCTCTGAGGGGGGATTTAGTGAAGACAGCATGGGGGCGATCAGGGAAAGGCCTTGAAGGATGCATAGGAGTTTGACAGAGAAGAGGAGATGGGGAATTTGGAGAGCATACCTGAAGCAGAGGGACTAGTGCTGGGCGAGGGCTGTGTAGGACTGAGGTAGCCAGCGTGGGCCTAGGCCTGGGGTGGGGGGAGGAGGCAGGAGCCTGGCCACACGGGAACCCAGCTGCTGGCAGCAGGATGACAGACGTCGGTCAGGCCAGGGAGGCAGCTGAGAGTCTCCCCAGAGGTCAGGGTGGGAGGAGAGCCAGCCACTGGGCCAGGACGTGCCAGGGCTCTGCCTCTGAGGCTGTGCTCCCAGGTGGCCGCCTGCCCTGTCCAGGCCCTGGCCCCGCTCTCCTTGCGCGGCCTCCTTCACGCCCAGAGCCCCTGGTGTGCAGGGCGAGGGACCCAGGGGTTGGAACCTGGTGCAGGGCGCCCCACCCACCAGCTTTGAGTTAGGATTGCTCAACTCCTGGGTAGAGCGAAAGTGACAAGTACGCAAACTTGGGCTTTCTGGGTCTGGGACACGTGCCAGGCCTCTCTCCAGAGTGGGATCGGGTGCGCCGCGACTCTGCCCTGCCCCGCAGTGTCTCTGGGCGCTGGTGTGGGGCCCCTTAACACGTCTGTCACAGTGTGAATGTGCCTGCCCTGCAAAGGTGAGGGAGGAAGGAAGGGGCCAGGCTTCCTTCCTGAAGTGGCGACACACTAGCTACGCCGTTACTACACTCCTCAGATGGCCCTCGGAGGCTGCTAAGATGCCTCACACAAAGCAGGTGCTCAGTAAAACACAGCAGCTGTAACCCCGACCAAATGGAATGCCGCTCACGAACGCTCTCTTCTTTTACTCTTCTGTTCACTCTTCACACTGCAGGGGAGTCACAGAGAGGATCAGGCCAGAGGCAGGAGCACAGGCCCTCTGTGCCCCAAACACTGAACCCAACAGTCAGACTCCATTTCTCTGAGGTGCTAAGAAGCGGGAGGGGAAGCTGGGCATGGTGGTGGTGCATGCCTGTAGTTCTAGTACTCGGGAGGCTGAGGCAGGAGGATCCTCATGAGTTGGAGGCCAGCCTGGGCTACATAGTGAGGCTCAGTCTCAAAAATGGGGGGTGGGGGTGGGGACTCTGATCCAGGGCCAGCTTTGTTACTAATCTGGTGTGTCCCTTGAGCAAATCAAATCAGCTCTCTAGGCCTGAGACCTCAGTTTCCTTGTCATTCCTGTGAGCTAATCCATACCTTACAAGAATCAGCTGTTCCAAATGTAAGTAATTTATTTTTAGTTCTGGGGTGGAGCTCAGGGCCTCACACATGTCAGTAAGGGCTCCAACACTGAGCTACACCCCTAGCCCCTTTTATTTTTATTTCTTGACAAAGTTTTGCTAAATTGCCAAGACTGGCCTTGAATTCGCCTCCTCCTGCCTCATGGCCTTGAATTCGCCTCCTCCTGCCTCAGCCTCCTGAGTAGCTAGGATTACAGGTGTGCACTCCCAGGCCGCCAGGTCTACATAAGTAATCTGAGGGCACAGGATGCCCTGCTGGAGCATTTGCCGGTGAGTGGCTGGGTGTAAAGCTGCAGGCTGTGTGCTTGCTTTGGGGCTCCCAAGCCCCTGTGTTGGCCATCTGGTTTGCTTTGATGTCCCGCGTCAGAGGCCCCTGACAGATGCTGCTTCTCCTGGAGACTGAGGAGGAAGTCTAGGTATGGAGAAGTTGAGCAATTTGCGAGGAGACATCTGGCCGGTAGAGCCCAGGCAGGCCGCACACCCACGCTTTATGGCGTCTGATTCAGGCCAGGGTAGGGCCCAGACCCCATCAGGAAGCCAGGGCGCCCGGGCGGGACGGCTCACCAGAGCTCTGTAAACGCCAAGGGCCAGGCCCGGAGAGGACTGCGGCTGCCCCCAGGCCTCGCTGGCCTGTCCACCCTGCGACGGCCTTGCTGTGGCCTGGCTGCGGGGGGCGCTGTGGGGCCAGGGTTCCCGGCTCTTTTGGGGGCGCATCCTGTGTTCCCGGTGGAGGCGGGGCTGCTTCAGGGGAATTTGGAGACCTGACTGGGCGGCTGCAGACTCGCTATCTGTGCTCCGACCCCGCGTAGCCTTCCGGGCATTGTGCTCCCAGGGTGACCCGGTCATCAGTGCAGGGCCAGGGCGCCCGTGCGGTAACAGCAACATCCTGTCCTTCCTCCCGCATTCCGCGGGGCTCCGAGTCCAGGCGCTTCCCGGACTGCCGCCCCTCCCCCTGCTGCTGCTGTCCGGCCTCTGAGGACGGGACCTGGGAGGCCCAGGCGGAGCGGCTTCCTTCGGGGGTCCCCTCTCCATCAGTGCTCGGGTAGCGTTTCCTGACACAGACGCTAGGAGCTTTGTGCTCGGGGATCAGAAACTCGGTGACTGTTTAAATAAGAATTTGTTGCAGTAAAAAGCCACACTGCCATTAATCGCCTTTGAGTTACTCACCTTGCGTCAAGCACACTTATTCTGTCGTCCTTGACCTTTCTGAGGCAGCTCTGGAGACCTCTTTCATGAGTGTCTCTAGCTGCGCTGTGGTGACTGCCTCGACGTTTTGAACTGATTCCAGACCTTTACTGTGCATGGTCATTTTGCCTTTGGGGAAGAGCCAGAAATTGTATGGTGCCAGATCCAGTGAAGAAGGTGGATGTGGACACACTGTAATTTTTATTTGACAGAAATTACCATAAATGCCTGGCATGGCGGTGTGCACCTGTAATCCCAGAACTCAGGAGGCTGAGGCAGTTTAAGTCCGACCTGGGCTACATAGTGAGTTCAAGGCCAGCCTGAACTACACAATGAAACTCTGTCTCAAAAAAACAAAAAGAAACAAAACAAAACCCCAAACAGAAATTACTATAAACATCTGATCATTGAGAGATGCTCAAGAATTAATGTTTTAGTAAAAAATTGTTACAGATAGAGATACCCTGCCATTAACCCCCCTCAAAATATGTACTTTGAACATACTTCTCCCATTGTTCTTGGCATTGTGTCCTTTACTGTAATATGTTTTTTAAGAAATGTAGACATTCAGGGTACTATTCAATCATCACTGTATCCCAGTTTCCTCTACAGCTCCATGGCATAGATGTCACTGTCATTATTTTCTCCCATTGATGCCAAGGAACCGGAAGCTGCAGGGGCTGAGTAGCTCACTCAGGGCACTTCTGCAGGAAGTGGTAGAGCCAAGTTCATGCCTCCTGTGTTGGAGGAGGTAGGTCAGGATAAAACAGTCACTCACTTCAGTATTTTAAAAAATAAATACCTGTCACTTGGTATGATGCCTGTAATCCTAGAACTGAGGAGGCTGAGGTAGGAAGATCCCAAATTCAAGGCCAGCCTGGGCCACACAGTGAGTTCAAGGCCAGCTTGAACTACATAGCGAGACCCAGTTTCAAACAAACCTTATTTTAGATTAGTGTTGGATGTATTGAATTATAGTACAGAGTACAAAAACTGGTGTCTCCCATACCCATTTTCTTCCATTACTGTCTTACCTTGGTATGGTACAGTATTGAAGCTTTTTTTTTTGTACTGGGGATCGAACTCAGGACCATGCGCTTGTGAGGCAGGCAGCAGAGCCACTGAGCTAAATCCCCATTCCTAAGTTATGTACAGTATTAATGAACCAATTTTTTTTTTTAGTACCGGGGATCAAACTCAGGACCTTGTGGTTGTGAGACAGGTGCCAGAACCACTGAGCTAAATCCCCAGCCCAAATGAACCAATTTTGATACAATTTTGTTAACTAAAGCCCATACTTTATCAGATTTATTTCCTTATTTTATGTTTTTTTTTTGAGACAGGATCTCACTTTATGGTTCAGGCTGGCCTTGAACTTGCTATGTAGCCCAGGCTGGCCTCGAACTTATGGTGATCCTCCTGCCTCAGCCTCCTAAATGATGTAATCACAGGTGTGCATCACCATGCCTGGCCGTCTTTCCTTATTTTTTACTTCGTGTCTCTTTTCTGTTCTAGAGTCCTATCCCAGATACCACAACGTATTTAATCATTGTATCTCCATCGGTTCCTTTTGGCTGTGATAGTTTCTCAGGCTTTCCTTGTTTCTGGGGACCTTGACAGTTTTGAGGAATACTGGTCAGGAATCTTGTGTCTTCTGTTGTTGCTGGTCTCCTTCTTTCTCTTCTTCCTTTTCTCTTCCTCCTCCTTCTCCTCCTCTTCCTCCTCCAACTCTCCCCACTTCTCCGTCTCCTGCTCTTTCTCCCTCCTCAGTGCTACTAGAGATTGAACTGAAGGCCTCATGCTTATTGTGTGACAGGATCAGACTGGCTTTGAATTTCCACCCCTCTGCCTCTGCCTCAGCCTCACAGGTACTGGGATCACAAGCGTTTGTCACTGTGCCTGGCCTGTGTGTCCTGCTTTTCTCATGTGTAGGCTGGGATTGTATTTTCTTTTTTGGGAAGGACCACACAAATAAAGTGCCTCGCTCATCACATCACGTCAGTCACATACAGCCCCACAGTCTGTGATGGGTGATGCTGACCGCGGTCGCCTGGCTGCGGCAGGTCTCTCCATGACAACATGACACTTTTTTCCACCCCCTTTCCATGCTGCACTCAAGAATCAATCGTTTGTGAGCACCAGGAAAAACAGAAATGGGCAGTTCTGCTAGCAGCCAGAGGGGAGTCAGGTGGGGCAGGTACCCCGGCGCTGGAAGTGAATTAGCGGCTGGCAGCCGCTTTGGCACTTCGTGCACGAGAAGCATTCTGTCCCAGGATCTGGCAGAAGCAGACAGCTCAGCACACCTCAGATGCTGAGAGCCATCCAGGAATTCCCTGGAGCACCAGGCAAGAGCAGGGCACCTCTGGACTTGGGTCTTATTTCCAAGGACGTCCTTTTCCCTAAAATGACGCTGTGAGCAGACAGAGCAGAAGGAGACTTGTGCTGTGCAACTCGCCTTTGGGGACCACGCTATGTGAGGAATTCTTGGGGATCAGGCTAGGTGACTTGGGTCCTGCAGTCTGAGGCCCTTGTGACTTGCTTTAGGAGTAGGGAAATACGTGCAAGGCTGCATGTTTCCTGGCTGTGTGGAGAAAGCTTTTAATCACAGCTAAGGCAAGACAACATCTCCTGAGGACAACGCAAAAAATGCAGGACTCCAGGTATGGAGAAGGGCCTAAGCCCCACTACCTTGCTCCCTTGTGAGGCTTGACTTGTTCCTGTTTTTTGTTGTCCCATCCTCACTGCAGTCACGGCTCCAGGAAAAGTACACTGCCCTTCCCCCCTCCCCCCAGCTTCTTGCTGGCTAATAAAAGTGTGTCAACCAGGGAGTGTATCCAGCTTGTCCACCAGAGGCAGGCTCCTGCTGGTTCCCTGGAACCTTGAATATTGTCTCTGTCTTTATTTTATTCCCCATCATCAACCCTACAGGTATCCAAGTTCTGATCAGCCCCTGACACCTCACTATTGAACCACTTTGCCTCCTGATTCAGGATAAATTGATATTTGTGATCAATCCTGAAATGCTTTTGTGAATTAGCACCACAGCCTGGGGTTAATAGTTTAATTTTGCAATGTAACTATTTAAAATAGATCACAAGTTCTGCAGCCCTGTTTGGACAGACAGGTCTTCATTTTTATAAAGTGTATGTCTTGGTAATTCAAGGTAGAGTGGCCTGGCACCCCTCTCTTGACCTCTCAGAGAACTTACTGGTCTCAGGTACCATCGGCTGGTGAGGGAGGATGGCGGAGTGTGGGGGGTGAGAGAGGTTTGGTGACAGTGAGGGTGAACTGACTCGTGTGGCCATCACCTTTACCTCTGTCCATCACAGAGTGCAAATTAACATGTGAGACCCAGGGCTTAGATAGCTGATTGAAAGCAGAGGACGTGCCCAGGGCTCAACTTTAGTCCCAGTGTTGGGAAAAATGAATAAATAACAAATAAATATGTGGACATTTGTTTGGGCTGCCTGACACACAACTGGAGGTAAGTACCTGTGAATATTTGGGGGTCTAGGAGTCACCTGATAAAATGAAAATACTCCCAGAATGGGAAATAACATTAGCTGTTGGCAGCAGCACAACAATGGGGGGTGACCAGTCTGCTTGTAAGAGCCGAGTCCTGCAGGGAGGGGGCTGAAGGTAGAAGTCTGGAAAGGGGTGGAGGGATGGAGGGGACAGTGGGAACAGGGGGCCGGGGACCTGCGCCTGGGCCTTCAGGAGTGGCTGAATGCTGTCTTCATGACGTCTCATTTGTAGCCAGGGGACCTCAGAAAATTGCCCACGAGTCAGTCTCCCCTGTCCCCGTGTTGTGGAGACAGACAGGTGGTCAGGCTGGCCCCTTCCCTGTCATCCCCTCACCACCACTTCTGCCACCAGCCACGTCTGTGGTTGCCCAGAGTGCCCTGGGCCGAAGCCTCGACAGGGATTATACCTGGCTCAATCCCCATGGCCCAGGAGCTGGGTTAGTTCTCATCTCCACATTGCAGAGTGGGAGATGGAGCCTCACAGAGGGTAGATACCATTCCTGACCTGTGCTAGGGCCGGGTGGGGGCAAGGTCTGCATCCTGTCTGCTGTGATTTCCACTTGGGGCCAGCACTTCTGCTGCTAGATGAGTCTACGTCAGGGGTTGGCAACTGCTCCTGCAAAAGGTAAACATTTTAGGTTTTGTGTGTCACATATGGCCTCTCTTCCTCATCTTCCTTCTCTTTTTCTTCAGTGCATTCAAGATATAAAAACCAACCCAGGGGCCAGGGATTTAGCTCAGTGGTTTCACCACCTGCTTCGCAAGTGCAAGGACCCGAGTTTGATCCCCGGTACCAAAAAAATAAAAATTAAAAAAAAACAAAAACCCAACCCAGGTATGATGATGAACAGCTATAATCCCAACATTGTGGGAGGCTGAGGCAGGAAAGTCACAAGTTTGAGCCCAGCTTGGGCAACTGAGCTACTTAGCAAGACCCTGTCTCGAAGTAAAAAATAAAAAGGGCTGGGGATGTAGCTCAGTGCAAAGGCCCTGGGTTCAATCCCCAGTACTGAAAAAACAAAACAAAACAACAGAAATGAACAAACATTTTTAGCTGGTGAGCTGTCCCCAAGCAAGCTGCTGGCTGAATTAGACCTACAGGCCACAGGTTCATGGTTCTCAGTAACAGGTAAATGGAAAAAGCAAATTCCCAGGGACAACCTACCTTTCCAGATTTCAGAGAGAATCTAAACTCCACGCCAGGAATCCAGGCTGGGAGGATGGTGGGGCAGGCTGTGTGGTCCAGGTGGATGCTGGTTTTACGGAGGGCCTCGTGCCCAGGACATGGGTACCACCTTCGGTCACAGTGCTGCTCTGATGCACACCACTGCCGCTCATGCCCACCCCTCTGCTGACCAGCCTCCCTCTGGGGGGGTCCCGGGGGTCCTGGCTTCACCACACCCTCACCACTCAGTCTCCAGCCTTTCTCCTGGGACTTCCATTTGAGGCATTGAGCAGGCCCAGCTGCCCCCCACCCCTCCCAGCTAAGCGGTAGAGGAAGCAGGGAGGACCCCTCGTGAGCTGCTTCTGCCTCTCCCTCTGTGCTTGGCTGCCCTGGTGGCCTTTGTGGGTGAGAGAGGCTGAGAGAGGAGAGAAAGGCCAGAGGCAGGAATTCCACATCCGAGCAGGAAGCAAACTTCTTTCTCCTAAGGCACCTCAGAGTGAAGGAGATTTGGGAAGGGAAGCACTTGTGTAAGTACAGGGGCTCTGCATGTGGAAGGGGGCAGGGGTGTCTGCGGATTGTCATTTGTCCCTTAGGGCCAGAACTAGTGCACTGGTGGGGGCAGCATGGAAAGAGCAGAGGTCCCTGTCCACAGCAAAGTGAAATATAGCTAAACCAGGCTGAAACCTTGGTTCAAGTCCTGACACTGCCACTGATCAACCTTGTGACTGGTCCCAGTCTTTTGACTTCAGGGAGACTCAGTTTTCTCATCTATTATGCCTTGTGTCTACATGTCCCCCCAAAGCCTCATGTACTCATAAGTGGGGCTTTTCAAAAGTGGCTGGATCATGGGTGTGTGATGCTGGGATTAAGGGTGTGTGGTACTGGATTAGTCCAGTGATTGGTTTATTGTAGTTCTGGGTATGGATAATGGTGTTGCAGCTTTTTTTTTGGTACTGGGGATTGAATTCAGGTCCTTGGGGCTTCGAGGTAGGCACAGTACTGCTGACCTAAATCCCTGGCCCAGGTTGTGGATAATGGGAAGCCCACCCTGGGTGTGGGTGATACCACCCAAAAGGCTTGTAGCCTGCCTGGGATAAAAGGGAAAGGGAGGCTTGCTGCTTCACTGCTTTGCTGCCTTCTGCCTGCCCTGCCATGGACTGTTTCTCCTCTGCCAAGCCACCCAGCCTTGGAGCCAGCCAACTATGGTCTGAAACCTCTACAAACTGTGAGCCAAAATAAACCTTTCCTCCTCTAATTTTGCGTCTTGGGTTTTTTGTCTCAGCAATGAGAAAAGTAACTAAGACATCATCTATAAAATGGAAATGATTTTTTTTCTTCTCAACCATGCCAAACTTGTGTTGTAGTCTGTTTTGATGCTGGGATCCTCCAGGAGTCGATGATGTTGGGCACCAAAGGTGGAGAGGGATTTGTGGTGAAGGTGTGAGGCTTGGCCTGGTCTTGCTCTGCAGATAGGTGCAGCGATTCTTCTGTGACTACAAATTTTTGTTTTTTTGGTACCAGGGATTGAACTCGGATCCTTGTGCTTGTGAGGCAGGTGGTGGAACCACTGAGCTAAATCCCCAGCCCATGACTGCAAAATTTAAAATGGGGCTCAAGGTATTCATTTCTTCCATACCAGAGAAGGCAGCTGAGTGGTGAGGCTTGTGTTGAACTTGAATCAGAAGATGAAGTCAAATTGGCCCCGAAAAAAGACAGAGAAACTATGGGATGCAGACATGTTGGAGTATTCAAGTCAAACAGTGCTGGCATGGATTGGGCATCTCTCCTTCACATCACACTCATGACCCTTTACTTGCCCTGCTAGTGAGGGGGAGAGCAAGGTACTGGAGAGGTGTTTATCAGCCCATGAGCCTGTACAAATCCTCCCACCTTTCTGAGCCTTGGTTTTCTTGTGGGTGAAATCCAGTCACACTACTTGGCTCGGGGCGGGGAAGGTGAAGAACAATTATGTGAGTGGTTATGCTTTCTGTATTGAAAAATTCTGTGCATAAAATATGAGGGGTTAAGCTGGGCCAGATCCTGAGTGGCTCTCACAGACAGAAGGAAAGTGGCATTGAGGGCAGATGGCCCTACCTTGGGTACCCATGTGGTACAGCTGCCAGCTGTCCCACCAAATTCTCCTGCTAATCTTCCACTATCACTGTATTTTATTGGGGATGTGGCTCCCAGGAACAAAGTCTATTTCCCAGACTCCTTTGCAGTCAGGGTGGCCACGCAACTGTGTTCGGGCCAATGGGGTGTGGGCAGAAGTGGTGGGTGTAAGTTCTGGGTGTGTCCAGAGGCAGAAGCTCCTTCCTTCACTCCCCTAATCCCCATCTCTAACCCAAGGACTCTGCCCTCCTTCCTTCCTCCTTCAGGTCACTGGAAGCACAGCTGTGGTGATCTGAGACGATGCCATGTGACAGCCCCCCTGAATGCCAGAGTGAAAATAGATGTTGTGAGGTGTCTGGCCTCTGGTGTCTCGGGCTTCCTGTCCTGCCCTGTGATTGCTCGCTCCTGCTGGTGTGTCATCTGCTGTGATGTGACACATTCACAGGGACCCTCACCAGAGGATGAATCAATAAGGTCACCTGGTCTTAGACTCCATTTTCCAAAACTGAGTCCCACAAACCTCTTTTCTCTATAAAGTAACCAGCCTTAGGTATGTGGCATAGCAGTGGAAGGTGGATACATACCCAAACCCAATGGTGAAGTAAAATGATAAGCTGCCTCTCCACCGGCTAGTTCCTAACACATTGTGTTTGTTCCGGGAGAGGAGAGTGGGAGATGGGCAGTGGGGAGACGATCCTTGGGAAGGACCAGGCAAGTCGTCAGGCCTTGCTGGGTTTGTACCGAGACCTGATGTGGGAGGCAAGACGTGAAGACTTCCCTTGACTAAGTATTCTTTCTTCCACCACCTCTGCCCCTGCAACTCCCTGTCTCCCTCGCTCCCTTCTTTCCTCTAGGCCAGGCCTTGTACCCACTGTGTTCCTGGGAATACGGTGAGGAAGAACAAGACCTAGTTCCTGCCCTGAAGGCTTGCTCTAACCAGACTTCAGCCACTCAGGGCTAAACCTTAGAGTCCTTGACCTTTCTCTCTTTCTCTGGTTCCATCAAGAATTCACCAGGGAACGGGAAATGGCGGCACAGGCCCGGAGTGCTGGCTGCTCAGGAGACTGAGGCAGGAGGATCGTGTGAGGCCTCGGGGTTGGAGGTGTAACTTTATGGCAGAACACTTGCAAGGCCCTGAGTTCCACCCTACCACTGCAAAAGAAAAAGAAAGAAAGGAAGAAGAAAGAATTTATCAGCATATCTGGTCAGATCCATTTCAAAATATCACCAGGGACTCCACACCCACTGAGAGGAAGAAGCTAGGAAACAGCCAGAGAGAGAAGAGTAGGCTCTCCCTGAGCTCATTTCCTGGGCTCAATTCAACGCTGAACCTAACCATGGAATTTGATTGTATCCAGGACAGAATACAATGAGAAGTAACCCAGCTTATGCACAGTGAGACCCCAGAGAACACGCCCAGTGGTCTTCAGCCACGCAGGCCGGCCCCTGCCCTAATTTCTCTGATTTACCTTCCATTTTGGGTGCCAGGACAGTTTCTCCAAGGGCCATAAAAAGTCAAAAACTACCACTTAATAGAGGGGTAGAGCCAAGCCGCTCTTCGGCAAAAGTCAAATCTCAGGGAACCCTCAATCCCACCCCAAAACCTGATGCTTAAAACTCTCAGCACCTTGTGCTTGCTTCGACAGCACATATACTAAAAACTCTCAGCACCTAGCTCAGTGGGTCTGATGCCTGCCTTTCAAACTCAAGGTCCCAAGTTTGATCCCCAGTACCAAAAACAAAACAAAACAAACAAAAAAACTCTCGGCACCAAGTCCCCTCGGGTCTGGGAACTCTTCTCAGCCCTACTCCACCCTGTGGAGTGTACTTTCACTTTCACTAAATCTTCAACCATGCCGCTCCTTTTGGGTGGCCTGCTCAATTCACGGACAAGACCCCTGACCCTGGTCTAAGTCACCATCACTTCTGGCCTAAATGCTTGTGTTAGCCCCTACCTGTTCTCCATGTTTCTGCCTTTGTCATTGTGGAACCTGTAGTCCGTTCTCAACAGGAGCTCCCAGGGCCACTCCTCACATGTGATCCAGACCAGGTCCCTTCCCTGCTGAAACCTCTCCAGTGGCCATCTCCCAGAGTGGACTCCGGGTTCCGACTCCCTTTCCTGGCCCCCAGGCCCCGTGTGAGGCTCCACTGCCTCTGCCCCTGGCCTCAGCTCCTGCTCACTTCACTTGGAGGCCCTGAGTTTGGAAGGCCCTGGGGTACAGCTCTCTCTGCCTGCAGGCTCCTCTTTTCCAGAGCTACCTGACCAGAGAGACAGTTCCCCATAGGCCTACCCAATGAACCTTCCTCACCAAGCTCGTGTCATCTGCTCTATTTCTTGTTGTCCCCTTAATCTCGCTTTGTTCTCTTCCTAGAACTTGTCACCATCTGAATTATATTTCCTGGTACATTGAGCTCTCTGTCCACTCAGGGCAAGCCCTCTGGGTGGATGGCCCACTGCCCACAGTGCCAGCGCAGGTGTAGTAGTCAGTTGTGGGCAGGATGGGGCGGGGTGCTGGGTGACCTGCCACAGCCAGGTGTAGAGCCCAGCTGCTCTGCCTGAGTGAAGGGAGAGAAAGCGTGAGCCTGAGACTTGGGTGAGCAGGAGTGGATCTGCTCAGACGGCCCAGCAGGCCAGCTGGGCCATTGCTCTGACTCTGACATTGGAGGATAGTGTTGGTGACAAGGGAGTAGGGAGGCAGGAGCTGACTGGCTGAAGTTTTCCTGAACCACAGAACTTCACCAGGGTGGTCAGAGGAGTAAGACAGGGCTTAGAGGGCCTGGCACAGTGAGGGGGTCCTGGTGTGGGGAGCGGCTGGATCCCAGAGAGGGAGAGGAGGTTATGACCGGGGCTGGGGATTGGTTTCAGCCCTGGTTGTTTGTTTATTCAACCAGGACAGAGGAGATGAATGCATGCTGTCCGCAGATACGGGAACCAAAACCAAACAGGAAATGAGGAGGTGGGAGGGAGCCAGGGCTCCCGGGAGCTCACGCCCAGCTCCAGTGGGCCAAGTGAGCCACCGAGATGTTCTTTGCGGTTCCCCCCAACATTCTTTCCCTTGCGAGGTCGGCAAACATCTGTTAGGGGCCGCATGCCACCAGTGAGCCAGGAACAATGAAAATCTTACAGTGGCAAAAACGTATTCAGTGTTTGTTCATCGTCTCTCTGACCTCTACCCTTTTTTCTCCCCACAGTACAGAAGAAACAATTCCTTTTATTAATCTAACTATATTTTCAGAAAGGATTAAAAACCACGCAGCTCCAGCTGTGGTTCCAGACTCCAGGTTCTGGGGCATTGGAGTCTCCTTCTAGAGGTGCTTTCTAGGTTCTTTTGGTCCTGAACAAAGAATTAGTCAAGAAGAGCACAGACGTTAGTGAGGCTGAAACAAGCTCTGCAGAGCGAGTGTGGGCCAATCAAACGCAGGAAAAGAAGTGCACCCAGCAGGGTGACAGGGGACCACTGTGAGACAGAGCACAAGGCCGGATCCCAGAGGTGGCTGTCTTGTTTTATCTATTTGTTTATTTGTGTATTTATTTATTTTGAGGCAGGGCCTCACTACGTAGTAGTAAAATTAAGAATAATTAGGAATATTCATCATCTGCTTTAATTATAACTTATTTATTTATGAATATATATTTTAGTAGTCAGTGACGACTGTATCAACAGTGGACTCACAGACTTCCTGAAGATGTCACAGGCTGCTGTTGAGCTTGTCAGAAACGCAGTCGTGGGTCCCATTCCAGCCTGGTGATTGGGAAACTGCATTTTAACGTCTTAAACAGCACTCTGAGGAATTCATCTATCTCCTCACCTCTAGGGCCACACTTCTCAAAGTACAAAGTAGCCAGGTTTTATGTTCTCAAAGCATGGTCCTGGAGGTAACCACCATTTATGACTTTGCTTATATCTTTTTAGATCTTTGCAATAACAAAGACACATGTATTTTGCTGCTATTGTTTTTAACAAAAATAAGGTCACACTGTAAAGGTTTTGCAAGAGCTTGTTTTATTTTGTTTTAACTTAATAATATGTCTGATATCTTTCCATGTCAGTCTGCAGAGGTCTACCTGTGTTTAACGTCTCATACTGCTTCAGGACATGAGTAAATCATGATTTTTAGAAAAATAATCTCTCTCTCTGAAAGGCCACTTACTATTCTTTTGTTTCAAGAAAACTCATAATAAAAACAAAACTTCCAAACTTTCTGTTTCCTTATCAAACTCTACCTTTTAAAAAAAGAGGCCTAAGGAAGTTTAATAAGTGAAATTTAAAGTATGCGCTCAAGGCAAAAGACTGAGGGCCTTTGAGAGAGCTGCACTACGGGAGCTGGGGCATTTATGTGTTTCTGGCGGTGGAAATCTATGGGATTTGTGAATCTAGAAAAAGTCAGGGCTTGGCTTGGAGGAGGAAAGCAAGGACCCACCCACAGATTGAAAGCTGATGGCTACTTCACTTCTGAAAGGACGGCTCACTTTACAGGAGAAAGGCTGGGCCCCGCCCATTGTCGGTTTTTTGTAATAATGGAGGATCTAAGAGATTCTGCCTAAAAACATTCTTTGAATTCTCTGAATCTGTTTCTTTATTTTAAGATAAAGTTTCTGCCTTTTGGGTGTGGTGGGCCTGGAGGAAAAGCAGCAAAACCCAACGGAGGAGTAGAGATGGGAGAAATTGGGGTAATTCTGATTATGTCATGAAGCTGCAATCTTCTTAAAAGCACAACTTTTCAGTTATGATTTTCTGGTCTGCTTGCTACCTATCTCTGTATCTTCCATCCTGCCTCACTCCCCGCTGAGCCTTTGATCCCTTACTTTTAAGGGATACAAAGGGCCGAGGTCCACCTTCTTATGCTGGCCTCTGGCTGAGGGCACGGGCCCCCCTAGGCAGGGAGCGAGTCTCCCCCAGCCTGCCCCAAAGGAGACTAGGAGGATGGGCTTTGTTGTTTGATGAACTATCATTTCTTTGATAGTGGAATGGAGGAGAGGACATTAGGAAGTCACGGATGCTTGAGATTCATTTGATAACCATGTTAAAGAAGCAGGAGCCAATAATTAAATTTGGTGAATTTTGGTGACCACTGGCTCCAAAAAGTTGAAGTCAGACAAAATTTGGCATAAACCTTTCTATCTTCAATATTGATTTCTATTTTTTCAGAGATACTAACCCAAGTAGAACAGATGGCTTCAGAGCACAGACTCTTCCCTGTTTTGTTGATTAGAAATCCAGTGTTCTGTTTTAATTATAACAATGCCTAAGGAACATAGTACATAAGATATCTATATCTATGTGATCACTGGGTCATTAAAATTTTTGCTTGGGGCCCAGAACCTGGATCTGGCCTCTGTTCTGTAAAGCTGAAGACCTTTCACATTGACCAGCTCCAGATACACAAACAAAGGTCCGAAGTAGATAATAGAAAGTCAGTTTATACCGCAAAGGCCACAAAACTTAGTAGTTAGAATATTTATATCAGCATTTTTATCCTACAGGCACGACTATACAAGAAGCTGAACCTTTACCTGAGGAATATTTGAAAGTCCATTAAAAAGAGAGGCCTAGGGACACATTTGGGAAGAATTAGTGGGACTAGGAGGCAGGGCCTCTAGCGGCCTAAGACCTCCGGTAGGGGCTGGCGCAGTGTTTGGAGTATATTTGAGGTATATCTAGAGAATATTTAAGGGGGTATCTTTATATTAGCATAGCTTTCTCTATTTTTATATTACTATTAATTATTCCATTTTTCAAAATCTACCTTGTAAAAAGTCTGAAAACTCATTTATATTAAAGGGTTAGTGGCTGAAAGTAATAGTTTTCAGCATTTTCCTTTCTCATATTAAAAAATTTTAATTAAATTTTCCTGGGATATTTTTATGAATAAAGTTCTGAGGAGAGTGATAGGAGACAGGAGTTAGATGTGGGCCTGACCTTACAATGCCAACAGCCCACCAAAGGGAGCAGAGCTTGTGGACAAATAATCCTAAAATGTGGCAGAACATGTAGCAGATGCAGGGCTTACAGCAGCAATTTTAGTGCCATAATAACACAGGCCAAGAGGAGCTGGGAGTGTGGCTCAGTGGTACAGCACATGCTTAGCAAGGGCAAGGCCTTAGGTCCAATTCCAGTACCACCAAAGCCAAACGAAGCCAAAACAAAATGAAACAAAGCTGGGCATGGTAGCACACGCCCATAATCCTAGCACTGAGGGAGGTTGAGGCAGGAAGATCATGAGTTTAAATCCTTCCTGAGCAATCTTAGTGAGACCCTGTCTATGAAGAAACAAACAGCTTGGGATATAGCTCAGTGGTAGAGCGCCCCTGGGTGCTATTGCTGGTATTAGAGAAACACTGGTCCTCCAAGGGCACTGTTACACAGACAGCCCGGCAGTTTAGGCCCTTGGCTGGGTCTCAGGGTGCCGCATGCTGAAGTTGGGAACCTATCCCACCCTTGAACAATAGGCTTGCAGGTTCGAGGACTTGTGTTGCAGAAAATGAATTTTTGGGGCTCGTGGGCAAGCGATTCAGAGGGCTGGTTAGACGGCTTGAGGATGCACTCGAGTGAGGTGCATGGTGGGGACAGCAGTCAGGTGTGCATTCTCGCTGTGCAGGGTCACAGCGCAGGCCCAGCCCTGAGTTTGAAGTTGAGTTCCACTGCCTCCAGTATTGCTGCTTCCTTGGGGTGGAGGAAGCACAATGTGCAGGTGAAAAGCTTGGGCCCAGAGCCCCGGTTATTGTCTTTAAAATTCTTTCGGAATTTTTTTTTGGAGTGAGTTTCCTGGAAGGAAAAGGCTTGAGTAAATTTTGTGCCCTGAAGCTGCAGTTAGTTGCAATTTTAAAATCTCAAATTCCTCCTCTCCTTTCTACTTAGTTTTTTATTTTTTCCTACCTCAGGGTAAAGATCAGAAGAGCCCTGGAGAAGTTGGGCATGGTGGTGCGTGCTTATAATTCCAACCCTCTGGGAGGCTGAGGCAGGAGGATGGATAACAAGTTCTAGCCTGTCCTGGGCAATTTAGCAATTTAGTGAGAGCTTGTCTCAAAATAAAATAAAATAAAATATAAAATAGGGCTGGGGATGTAGCTCAATACAGGGGTCCTGGGTTAAATCTCTACTACCACCAAAAGGGGGAGGGTATTTTGTCAGGAGGGGCAGAAACCCTTTCCTTCCTCACCATCCAACAGTGAGATACCCCTGCCCCTGACTTCCCTTTTTTGTCCTCAGCCAATCTGTGGCTGCTTCCTCTCCAGGACCCTGGTCCCCACAATGACCAGTCGTCCTTGGCCCCTGCTGGAGGCTGCAGCCTGGACCCGAGGCCCGGATGCCCCTGTCCTCCGCTCTGGCGGGAATCCGACTGCGGTCAGAGCTGGCTGCTTCCCAGCGGCCTGTCCTGCCATGCACTGACCCTCATCTCTGTGCCGGCTGCCCACCGTCGCCTCCCAGGACGGAGTGACTCCCGGCCGAGACCCGAGGCGCAGTCAGAAGGGGCTGCGGCTGCGGCCTGGGCCTGGAGAGCTAGGTCTCCCCCGCTGACTCTGGCAGACGCGGGTGTGTGCCTGTGTGCGCGTGTGCGTGTGTGTGGCTGTTCCCTCTGGGGAGTTTTATTTCCTTTTAAAATTTTATGCGTGAACTAATAAATGCAAAACACATGCTCTAAGACACGTGACAAAATGAACTTTTGTGAGGACACCGCCCATCGGAGAATGAAAACATCGGCGAGAGCTCACTTCTGCCTGGGCCCTTCCGGTTCCACATGCCCGCCTCACCGGGCAGGACGCGCTGGAACTGTGCATTTACGGCGTGACTCCTTCGCTTCCAAAAATCTGATTCATCACATACGTTTATATCCAGGAAATTTACTTCTCACTTACTTTTGCTCATTTAAAAAATTTTTACTTTTTTCTGGTACCGGGGATTGAACTAGGGTCTTTGAGCTTGCGCAGCAGGCGGTGAAACCACTGAGCTAAATCCCTGGCCCTCTGGATTGTTACTTTTATTAGTGCATGTTTGCAGCACACAGTGATCGCATTCATCGTGGGGAGTTGGTACATGGACACAACACATTTTCATTCTTTTTTTCTTTCTTTTTTGGTGCCGGTGAGGCAGAAAGAGCTGCCAAACATAACTTGGAAGGGATAATTACTGTAGAATATGTTAATGAACTGTGTACTAAAACCGTGTTTGAAACTTGTTTGAAACTTGTCCCTGTTTGAAAACTCTGGGTGGACCTTCTCACTCTTGTGGGGCAGCCTGTTCCTGGAGAGATTAGAAACCAGCCTTGAAGTGTGTCTATCTAAGTACCCCGTACCTAATGCTGCTGTATCACACCCTTGCTACGTTCTGTAATTGCAACTTAAGCTACCCTTGCCACCTAATGTTGCTTTATCATGCCCTTGCCACATTCTGGTGTGTAACGGCAAGGTAAGCTGCCCTGTAAAAGATATAAAAAGTGTCAGGTAAAAGGCCGAAAACCAAGCCCAGACCAGGCCACAACAAGCCTTTATTAGGGGAACAGATCTTCCGGGCTGTCTCTGAACAAAGGAGAGACAAAAGCAATATGGCCAGGACAGCAAGTGCCTTTTATAGAAGCAGGGGTGGGGCTTGTAGGAGCTGAGGTGGGGTTGAGGGAGGTAGTGGCTAGGGAATAGAGGAGCCGATGATGTCACTAGATGGTAGGAGGTGAGCGAGTATTAGGTTACTCTCTAGGCGGGAACAGGGGCATGCTGGGAAGAAGGGTTTGTTCTTGTCAGGAGCAACCATCTTGGCGTGACGTCACACAGGGGAGGGGGCAAGGCACCATAGGAAGAGGGCAACTACTATACATAATAGCTGCTGAGGTAGTGGGAGACCTACCAAAAAGGAGAAACTGTCTTAACTCGTGGTCACCCTATAAGGGCTTGATTCCCAGGGCTGGCCATTGCCTGGCAATAAACTTCTTCTTTATTTTACCCAACTCCTCTGGTCTCTGAAAGATCATTTCGACTCTCGATTTGGCACAACACCGGGGATCAAACTCAGGTCCTTGCACTTGCAAGGCAGGTAGCAGAACCACTCAGCTAAATCCCAGACCCTACACCTTCATTCTTTTTAGGTCCCTTTCCTCTCCTCCTATCCCCTACTTTTGCTTGTTTTTGAGTTTTATGAAAGTAGTGTTCTGTCAAGAGGAAGGCGATGGGGTAAGGGTGGATAACTGTGGGGATGGATATGAGAAAAATATGCACATTGAACCCCTCTGTGGGAAACTAGAGGGGGGCAGACCAAGGAGAGTGATGGGGGGCAAAAATGATTAATGCCAGGCACGATGGCATTCACCTGTAAATAATCCCAGCACTCGGGAGGCTGAGGCAGGAGGATCGCTGTGAGTTCCAAGCCAGCCTGAACTACATAACAACACCCTATCTCAAAAAACCAAACCAACCAAACAAAGAAGGATCAAAATATGCTATGTGCATGTATGAAACTGCCAAAATGAAACCCATCAATCAGTATAATCAATAAAAACAGTAGAAATAAAGTATCATGTCACATGTAGGGCTTTTTAAAATCATGTACAATATTACTGTGTGTTCACATCTATGTCTCCTATGTTTATCGTAGGGGGAGGTGGAACATTATGTGTTGCAGAGCATGAAAATGTTCAAGTTCACAAGGTGATTGCAAAAGGAATCCGGAATCACTGTGGCACTTCTAAATTCCCGCTGCAGTGTGTGTTCGCCATAGCACACATCCTGACAGACACTTGGAGACTGTGACTTTAAATTGCTGCCACACTGGCTAATGGAAGGTGGCCACTTATGTGACCCTGGCCCTTGATGACACCACGGCTCTTTCCATGTGCTTCTTCATGGACAGTGGGATGTTGATTTCATGTGCTTTTCTTTTCTCTGAAGCACTGTTTCAATCTTCTGGCTATTTTCCAATTGGATTGTTTGTGTTATTCTTCATGATTGTAGGAATTATTTATATATTCTTGATACCAGCTCTATATTGGTTATGTATTTTACAGGTATCTTCTCTCCATCCCTGTCTTAGTTTTTGATGAAAGTTTAAAATTTTAATGTGGCTAGATTCATTGATCATCCTGGGATTATTATTATTATTTTTTGGTACCGGGGATCGAACTTGGGTCCTTGCACTTGTGCAGTAGGCGGCGAAACCACTGAGCTAAATCCCCGGCCCCATCCTGCGATTTTTATAGAGCTGTTTAATAAGTCTACTCTGAGGTAATAAAGATGTGTTCTTTTAAAAGTTTTGAGGCTTTACTTTCATATTTAATTTCTCAATCCAGTGGGAATTGATTATTGAGTTTGGTAAGAGGTAAGGATCCAGTTTTATTTTCTCTTCTATATGCAGACTGGATTGTTCCATCATTTATTGAACTGCCCAACTTTTTCTGGTTGAACGACAATGTCACCTCTCATATACAAGATTTGTGTACACCTTTGGGTCTGCTTCTTGGTTCTGTATCCAAGTCTACAGATCAATTTAGCTATCAATACCATTTGGCCTAAAATGCTACAGATTTATAAGTCTTGATGTCTTATAGGTTAAGTCTTCCTATCTCATTCTTTTTCTTGAGGAGTAAATTGACTATTTTTGGCTCAATTGATGGGCTTGTTGAGGTCCTTAAAAACTTGATTTTTATTGGATTTTGATTGGAATTATAGTGATTCTATATTTCTAGTTAGGGAGAGTTGATGATGTCATTATAGTGAGTCCAAATGGCCACGAAATAACTCAAAAGATTTAGGTCTTATTGGCTTCTAATAATATTTTATTTTTTCCTTACCTGTCTTGAGTATCTTTTGTTAGATCTGTTACTATGTATCTTATAGCTTCGAGCTATGTTAAATAAGTATTTTAATAGTTATATTTTCTAACTGTTGCTGTTGTATATAAATACAGTCAATTTTCAAATATTGATCTTGTATTTGGTTACCATGGCAAAATTTCTATTGATTTCCAGTTTTGTCTATAGATTCTTTTGGGACAATTGTATCATATTTAATTGGTAGCTTTACCTTTTTATTTCTGATCTTTATGACTTTATCTTTCTTATCTTGTTACATCAGCCAGGATTGAAATGTAGTTTCAGAAATGGGAATAGTGGATATTCTTGTCTTGATTTTTTATTTAAAGGAGATTGCCGTTGTTACTTCCTTGTTGCTGGGGCAAAATACCCACCACCCATAAGTTGAAGGAGGAAAGGTTTATTTCAGTTCACAGTTTGTAGAGGTTTCAGTCCCTAGTCAGCTGGCTCCAAGGCTGGGAGGCATGGTGGAGGAACATGGCAGAGGAGAAACAGTCCATGGTGTGGCAGGCAGGAAGCAAGCAGCAGCATCAAGGCTTTCTTTCCTTTCTTTTTGCATTTAGGGTACAAGCCTATTGGTTGGTGCCACCCACACTCAGGGTGAGCCTTCTCATTACCCACACCCAAAACCATGCTAAACCAATCAGTGGACTAATCCAGTTATTATGCCCATAATCCAGTATCACACTCATGACCCAGCCACTTCCCAAAAGCCTCACTTATGAGCACATAAGGCTTTGGAGGGACATCTAGATATAACAGGGACTGATCTTCCATTTCCTTTAAAGTGGGAGAGAGAGAGGGAAAGAGAAATGTACTCCACAGGTTTGTGCTAGTTAATCTTAATTAGATTATTTTCTTGTATTCACAGTTTACTAAGGGTTCTTATAATGAATGAGTGAATTTGTAAATGCTTTTTCTGAGTCTATTGAGGTGGTCATACTTTTATTCTTTAATTTGTTATCTGATAACAATAGATTTTCTAACCTGAAACCACTCTCGAATTTCTGGAATAAATAAAAAAAAGTTGGCCATTATCTACTTTCTTTTTAACATATTGTTGGATTCAGCTGCTGATATTTTGTTTAGTCTTTTTCATCTGTGTTCATGAATAGGTCTGGCTAGGGACTTTCTTTTTTTATACTGTTCATGTCTGGCCTTGACATCAGGGTTATATTGGGTTCATAGTCGGAATTAGGGGTAATTTTCTCCGTGGTAGAGTCTGTTGATGGCTCTCTAACAGTTATCCTGGCCTTCTAACTTCAACAACAGCATGTCGCTAACTGTTATCTGGAAGCAAAGCTAGAGATTCTATTTCCCAGCCACTGTGAATGGATGGATGTTGTTATTCCTAGAGTGGGCTTGTTATCAATGTGTGCATGCTTGCTTTTGCCCTCCCGCCTGCTGCCATGGAATGACAGCATGAAGGCTCTCAGGAGGTGCTGGGCCCTCGATACTGGAATTCCCAGCCTCTGGAACTGTGGGAAACACATTTTTCTTTATACGTTATCCCATCTTGGGTATTCTGTTATGGCAACACACAATGCACTAAGACAGAAAATGTAGGTCTCTTTCTCTCTCTCTCTCTCTCTCTCTCTCTCTCTCTGGCAGTACTGGGGATTGAACCCAGGGCCTTCACACTGAACTACATGCCCAGCCCTATTTTTACTTTTTACTCTGAGACAGGCTTTTGCCAATTTACTAAATTCTCCAGGCTGGGGTCAAACTTGTGACACTCCTGGCTCAGCCTCCCAGAGTGTTGGGATGACAGGTGTGCACCACCAGCCAGGTATGTTGGACCAGAGAAGTTCAGTCACTTTCTCAAAGTGGAGAAGGCTTAGGTGGAGGTTCTGACACCCAGAACTCTGTTTCTGAGTCCTCACCTTTTCTGTGATTCTCAGATGCAATGCACAGCTATGAATTCACAACCAGATTTGGCTCCAGCCCACTGCCTGCCACAAGGCCAGTGTCCTGAACACGTGGCTGTGCGAGAAACTCCACCACTGGTGGATGGCCTGCTCAAGGCCACCCTCGGAGATGCACCAAGTCTTCTATGCAAATTATAGCAAGCCATTGAGTTTTACAGGGAGAGGCCAGAAGCTCAGGACAACAGGAGAATTGGTCCCCGAGTATTTGAGGAATAAAAAGCTGTAAGTGATTTTTTTCTAAATCAATTAACAATGTGTGGTATAAGAGAGGCCATTACAACACACGATGATCTCCATGTTTCAGGAAGGCCTGGGATAAGCGGAAGTGGCGGGATCCTGAGTAGCGGGAACTTCCCATTCGCGGTGGGCCCGCTGCGCAGTGGCACTTCCGGTCTCTGAGCAGATCCCCGGAAGTGTGGCCCCCCAGTCGGAGCACGATTGTTTGGTACAGCTCACACCGCCCGAAAGCCCTTCCCGCCAAGGAAGCAGCGCTGCCAGGATTCCAACTGCTTCCAGACAGTAATCCAGCAAGGCTCGGCAGGGGTTCGGCCTTCTGTGCTGCCTGCGTGCACACTGGGGGTGTCCTGGAGGAGGCGCCTTCGCTTCAGTCCCTCGGGGTGACGCGCTTGGGCTGGGGGCTGAGCTGGGGAAGGCAGCTTGCTCTGGGTGCGGAGGAAGTGGGTGGTAGCACGGGGCACGGAGGTCCGGCCAGAGTCAGGCTACGGGGTGAACATGGGCGTTCCCACTCCTGAGCTGCGTGGCCTCTGGCAAGTCACTCTTGAGAATTTGCTTCTTCCTTTGCTAACTGGAAACAAAACCGCCTACTCTTGCTAACTCGTGGTGGTGCCGTCAGGCCCTGGTGAGGTCATGTCTGGGAAAGACCTGGATGCAGAAAGACAGCAGAAAGAATGGCATTTCATTTGGCGTCTTGCTCCCTTCAGCCTGTCACCCACCACGCTTCCCCTGTCTTCTGTCTTCCAGCCACACAGACCACCTTTCCGCTTCTGCCACTGGACCTTTGCGCATGCTATTCCCATGGCCTGAAGTTCTTCCCCTTGCTTTGCTTGATTTTAATCCTGTTCATTATGCAGCACTCAGCTCTGGTGCCTCTTCAGGAAGCCTTTTCCAACCACATCCCCTTCCCTCTGTCAGCAAAGGCTAGACTTCTCCATTACATGTGTGCTACCACCACACCATGCATCTTACTCCCTTCCCTGTTTGCACTGACATCTGTGTGTATATGTGACCTTCCTTGTCAACAGATCATCTGGAAGGAAGAGAACAATGTTTTTGCTCCCCTGTGTGTGCTGCAGCCCTAATAGATACTATCCACTGCCCTGAAGTCCTGGGATGCAGGCAGCAGGGATTCTGCACCTTGGTGCCTTAGCAGGAACAGTCTCCTCCAAATCTGCCCAGCCCTTGCATGTCCTCCTGCCTCCTGCTGAGCTCTCTCTGGGCACTGTGATGCCCTGCCACGTTGCACTCCTCAAATCAGTGGCTAGTTGTTAGCGGGGCTGTGGATGCCTCCCTGTATCTGGTAGGAGAGCTGCAGCTCTGGTTCGGGAGCACCAGCCAGCCTGGAATCGAGTTTTCCATCGAGGAGCCCAGGCTGTGTTAGTAGATGCTCTGCTGTTGGACGCTTAGCTTGGGAGAATTGAATTATTAATAAAAATTCTAGGAAGCCAGTGATTTTTCAGGAACCTTTATCCAATTAAGGAAAAATAAATTCCAAGTGTGCTTTTAAGCACCATTATGCTTTTTTTTTTCATTTTGAAAACTTTTTATTGATGTACAATATTCATAGGGCAAATGCCCATATGTTGGGCCTGCAGTTTGGTACATTTGCATGGACCAACACCTCCTCTCCTCGCCGCCCCAGGTCAGGAGTGGGACATTCCAGCACCCACGGCCACCCACAGCTCGCTGTCTTCTTGCCACCCACCTCCCCAGGGGGCCGCTCTCCCGACTTCTGCCAGCACAGACCGGTTCTGCCCAAGTTGGTATTCCACGAGAACAGCAAGATGCTCTCTCAAGTCTGGCTTCTTCCACTCAACATTGTTTTTGTCTTTGTCTTTTCATTTTGTTTGTTTTTTGAGACAAGGTCTTGCTATGTAGTTCAGGCTGGCCTTGAACTCACTATGGAGCCCAGGGTGGCCTCAAACTCAAAGCAATCCTTCTGCCTCAGCCTCCCAAGTGCTGGTGTTGTTGGGCAGTTCCTTTAGAAATGGCTCCCCAGTTAAAACTGGTCCAGGTCCTGCTTGCCTCGAACAAAAAATTGTACGAGACAGTCAAAAAATAGTGCTAAAAGTTTATTTGAAAAATGAGGGGTGAAGGGGTAAGGGAAGGACTAGCTCTGTTGAGTGAACTTGGGCCAAACAAAAGAAAGGAAAAAGCAGAAATAAAAGCGCACCCTGACTCCAGGAGTCGGAGTGGGCTTCGGTGAAGAGTCACGCCCCCTTGAGGCGCCTAGTCTCCTGTACACCCTCCAGTCTCCTGGGAGAAGTTCTACCCAGTCCTGGCTGCGCCTGGGATCTCGCGGTTGACAGGTACCGCCCACGTCTCCAGCCAGTTTTGCCACGCCCGCGGCCACGTCGCTGGGACCATCCACATTGTGTTTGTGCCACTCGCCCTTAGTTATTGGTGGCTGCAGATCCTTCTTGTTTCTACCTAGTCATCCACTGAGTGGCACTGCCACGTCCTCATCCCCGAGGGGTGCATTCAGAGACCCCCAGTGGATGCAGAGCAGTCAGAAACAATGGAGTTGAGGAGTCTCCCTCTGATCCGTGCACTTAACGGCGCCCTGGCGCTGGTCCTCCTTCCACTGTCCCAAGGGAGATAGAGAATCACACCACAAAACCCCGGTGATGGCGGACGCTCCAGGAGACACATGCCTGGAATCGCCGGGCCCGGCCGTGGTCACCTTGCCCTACTCCAGCCTTATGGCTTCATGAATAAACCCTGCGTCTCCTGCACGTAACTACGTAACTAAGATCAGATGGATTCTGGGACAGCGTGCGCGTCGGGAGCCCCTGAGCTGATGCAGCGCCTGTCAGCCACTCCTGTCCCTCACACTTAGAGACTGGGGCGGCACCTGGCCTGCTGGACCCTTTGCCGCCTCTGGGGTCTGCTTGTGCTGTGCGAAGTGCTCTTGCTTTCCGGTGACCGGCGCCACCTCTCCGTTCGGGCTGTAACTTTTGTCAGCGTGGACTCACCCTGAGCACAGCTTCCTGTGATCTCCAGTAAATGTGGGTGCAGTCCACTTCCTGTCCACTTGCTGTCCCCCGGATCCTGGATTATTCCTGCTAAATTCATCACAGGAAGTTCCGGAAGCCGATCGAGGCCTGAGCCCGTATAGACTGTGCTTTCCCTGTACATGCACATCCACGATAAAGTTTAATTTACAAATTAGGCACGGTGAGGAATTGACAATAGTAACTAACAATAAAATAGAATAATTATAAATTATTCTGTAATATAAGTTATTTTATGAATCGATTATTTCTGGAATTTTTCATGTAATATTTTTGAAGAATGATTGCCATGGATACACGAAACTACAGAAAACAAAAGTGTGCGTAACGGCCGACAAGTGCCCCACAATTTATTCATTCTGCAGGCTATAGACATTTGGGCGGTTTCCAGTTTGGGGCTGTTACAAGCAGAAGCCCCACTACGGTAAGGAGCTATGACAAAGCGGATCCAGGAAAATGGAGCAGATGTGTGTGTGTGTGTTTCTTTCTAGCGCTTTCTTCTCTGCAGGTTCGACGCAGTGGAGGCCTAGGCCTGGCACGTATTTGGGCCATTATTCTGCCTGCCACACTGCCAGTATGTGGTTGGCGCTACCTGCTTTTCTCAAACTCTTCTTTTCGGGCCCTCACTGTTCCTCTTTTGGAAGAATCCATCAGCTTCCCGATCGCCCCCTGTCTCCCTCTGCTCTCTCTACAATCTGCTGTCAACCCAGCGTTTACAGGACCCCTTGCCCGAGGTCCTGGAGGAATTGCTTCTTACCGTTCTCTCTTGTCCAATCTCCCACAAGTCTCCGCTCACTCTTGGACTTACTCACTTAACGTTCTTGGAGCTTTCCTACTGCTATTGTTCTTCTTTATGTGCGCCTGAAACATCCTTTGCCCTATTTCACCTGTAAACATCCTACCCAGCAAATGAGTAGCAAAAATGTAAACATTGCAATGTTTTCAGAGAGGCTGCTGGGCCTTACAGCAGAGGTTTTAAAGTGCAGATGCCTACTAACCTGAAAAGTCCACATTTACAATTTTCACCCTTTTTCTTCACTCAGGAAAGAATCCTGAGAATTGTACATAGATATAGCTCCAAAGATGCTCACTGGAGTATTGTTGCTGAAAAGAAAGAGAGCCAACCTCTAGATGTCCGAAAATACTGGTCTAGTCACATATGGTTTACTGATAAGCAAACTATTATGCAGTGATCAAAAGCAACAAGATACAGAAGTATTAATGAGCTGAAAGACATTTATGATCTATGCAAAAGAAAAAGATAACAAAACTGCATGGGAAGATCTTATTTAAAAGCTATATTATGAGGATGGGGATGCAGCTCAGTGGTAGACTGCTTGCCCAGCATGCCCGAGGCCCTGGGTTCCATGAAGGGTCCATTTGGCTAAGAGTCCTGTCCTGGGTCTGGAGTGTAGGCTTGGAGGGCAGAGTGCTTTCAAAATTCCATTCCTGCTCTCATGGAACTGGTGGTCTAATTAGGGAGATAAGGCACCAGCACATGCTGTCTATAAAAAGTAGAAAATTGCCAAAAGATATCTCCTGGGTCCTTGCCCAGTAGTGGTGTGGGGTTGGGTAGGGAAGAGGGCACTGCAGGTCACAGGGAGCTGATGAGCTCTGGGTAATTGGGGCACTGTCAGCCCATGAGTGTGCGCAAATGTAGCTCAAACTTGGTCTCGTAGCTCAGCCCTGTGACTTCATGGCTCTGCCTTTCATCTCAGTAGCAGCTTCTATACATGAAAACTTTATAGACTTCCAGGGAAACGGACAGCTCCTGGGAAACATGCTTGGTGAAGTCACCCTGGATAATTCTCTTCTCTACTAATTGATAAATGCATAATGTAGAAACTATCTCTTGAAATCACTAGGTTTAAGCTGTCGAATGTGAAGCTGGATAGCTCGGCCTCTGACTTTGCCGTGGAAAACGGTGCTTGTGGTGACGCTGACTCTGGGAGAGGTTCGGGGTGAGGGCTGGAAGCTGATTGCTCTGCAGCCTGTGGTGCAGCCGTCCGCAGCCCACTCTGCTGCCATGGGGCCTATGCAGCTCTCTTCTCGGGGTATCAGGCATCCTTGAGGGCTGGATCCTGCCTGTATTCACCTGTGTTCCCTGAATCTAAAGAACTTCGAGGAGGGAACCGGGCTTTGTGCAGGATAGAGAAGCGCTCAGCCACCCAGCTGCATGCACCCCAGCTCCCTGGTCTCAGCATTCCAGCCAAGGTTGTACGCAAATGCCAATGGAACGCAACCCCAGCCTGAGGTCCCTGCCCTCCAGCAGAGTCATCCAGTGACGTTTCCTGTGCAATTTTCCAACCACAGTGACAGTGCTCTTTACCTCCTTGCTGATGAACTGAGAAGCAGCTGACAAGTCCCTCTGGGCTTGGGCAATTCCTTCTCTGCAGTTTCAGCCTATAGTATACTTCATTACTAGATGCTAATTATTGGCCACTGTTATATCAGCAGGAAGTCAGCAAGCACCTGTGGAACACTGACATGCCATGCATGTGTTAAGGACGTCAGAAGATACATAGATGAGTAGGCCGTCACCCTTGTCCAGGGAACCCTCAGATTGGAGGGACTGAGACCTAGCAGGAGGTGTGAAAGGGTGGACACTCCATGCAGCACATCCAGAGAATGGGCAGGAGGGAGGGGTGGGAGAGGGGGAGGAAAGGAGGAAAAGTTCAGCAAGTCACAGGGATGTGGAACAAAGCGCAGACTGCGCAATCAGAGGGAAGTGGGTTTGTCTGGGGGCTGTTTCCACGGCAGTGTAGGCCTATGCAGGGACTCAGTGTGGGCCTCTGTCCGGGACTGTGAAGTGAGAGTGGATACCACAGCCTGGGAAATGTATTGAGAAAAGAAATTTATTTCTCACAGTTCTCAGGGCTGGGAAGTCCAAGGTTGAGGGGCCTGCCTCTGGTGAGAGACTTTGCCCTGCATTAGGCAGGCAGGGGGCAGAAGACTGAATGGGGTGGGGGCAAGTGGGCCAAACTCATGTTATTATCAGGAGCCCCTGTGGTAACTGACCAGTCCCACAGCAATGGGATCGATCCGTTCATGGGCAAAACCCCTCAGAACCCAGACACCTTAGAAATCTCACCTCTCCACACTCTTGCATCGTCTCAGGTGTCCAAGCCATGAATTTGAGGGGCATGTTAAAATCTTAGCAGAGGCTCCTCAATATGTGCCTCAGCTGGTTGTTAGAATATACAGTGTTTGGATCCCGATTCCTGGGACCTGTGAATGTAAGCTTAATTTAGAAAAAAAAAGGTTTTTGGAGATGTAACTGAGGATCCCAAGAGGAGATAATTTTAGATACTAGTTCACTTGATCATCCTAGACTAGTCAGAGACCATGGCAAGGGTCCTTATGAGTGACACATTGAGGACAGACCTGTGGGGAGAAGACAGAGGGCCAGGTGCAGATGTAGACGGAGACTGGAGTGTCTCAGCCACAGGCCACGTGATGTCGGAGCCACCCAGGGCTGGAAGAAGCTAGGAGGGTGTGTGAGTCAGCTTTCATCACTCTGACCACTATCCAGACAGACAAGGAAAAGTACTTCGGCTCACAATTGCAGAGAGTTCAGTCCGTGGTTGGTTGGCGCTGCTGTTTTGGAGCCTGTAACTCTCATGATCCAATCACCTGCCAAAGATGCCATCTCTGCCAGAGCACCTGGTCCTAGTAAGGTGCTCACCAAATGACCAATCGCTTCTTTATGGGAGAGGGGTTGGGCAGGGGAGGTGGAACATTTTGGATCAAGTTGGGGGGCATCTGAGCTGAAAGCTGAACAGAAGAGTGTCACTCAGCAGTGACACCAAGGGGCACTGGGCACACCCTGGCACACAGTGTGGGGTCAGGAGGAGGAAGTCAGGGCCATGGACTTCTGTGCTGGTCACCAGAGAGGAGGCCCCCAGGCCAAGGTGAGAGAGGGCCAAATGTGGGCCTTGGGCTTGCCCTGCTGCCTGCCCCGTGCTGGCCCCGCATGGCCCTACATCCACCCAGCTTCCACTTCCTTGATGATCATGTAGGGCTGAGGCCGGGGCTCTAGAGGTAGCTGATGCCTGACCCAGAGGCTGTGCATGGGAGGCATGGATGTGGTTAGATAGCAGGGCTTTACCTGAGCTGTGTGGGGCAGGGTGGAGTGGAGATGTGCAATTCTCAGCCCTGGTTTCCGAGCACCCTGGCACCTTCCTGCCTGAGAAGATTCGCTTTACTTTGATGTCAAGAAATCAAAAAGGTTTGTGTACTAGGATTCATATTCCCCACAATAGATTGGAAGACAAATGTTTAGAGCTTTTATGATATTTTTAGAAGTTTGTCCAATGGGTCAGAGTTTCCTTGGGAAGGGAACTGAGGTGGACCAAGCATCCTAGCATGCTGAGAACTGTCCGAGTTCAGGTCACAAAACTTCCCTGGTGCAGGGAGAAGTGGGGTGGCTGGACGTCTGACCTCAAGGCGGGGAGTCGCCTCTTCAGCAGGGCTTTCTGTGCTCTGGGCTCCACTTTGGACCTGTCATCCAGCCTCCGAAGATAACGCTGAAAAGTCCCCAAACTCCCAAACACCCCAAAGCAGACTCACACCAAAACCACTGTAAATAAATATTAAAAGTAAGCGAGGAACTGGGGAGAACATCCACTTATTAGTGTTAGAAAAAAAGAGTAGAAGTCACTCAAGACGTTTTACAAGGCAACAAAAGAGACAAGCATCTGGGTTGAACAGGAGCTGTCACTGTGAGTAAGAAATTCACAAGAGAAGGCCTAGAGATGTGCAGTATTAGAAAATGCTCAGCAGTAAGCAAAGGGATGAGTTGTAAAGCAATAACCTTTTAACAGTTCTTGCCAGTCATGTCACCAAATTAAAAAATAACGAAAGGGCCAATTTGCATACCTCTTGGAAGGGTGTATAAGGCGTAACAATTTTTGTGCCCTCTGATCCAGTATTTCTTCTCCCTTCTAGGAATTTCTCATTTGAAGGAAGTAGGCTGTGTGGGTGAAGATTTACATACAGGATGCTTGTCACTCTGCTGTTTGTAAGGCCAAAGTCAGCACTGGCCAAAGTCAGTCACTGGCTTCAGGTCTTTATCTTTTAAGTGGAAATTGCAACCATATGGCAACCTAGAGAGGATAAAATACAGTACCATGTTGCAGTCAGCTGAGTCCCACTGTAACACTGCCACATTTGCTTCATGGATTTGAAATGATTGGATTAATAAACATACACAGAGAGGCACAACCCCTGTGTGCCTCTCCTGCAGCCCGTCTTCTCTTCCTCCCCAGAGGTAACCACCTCTTCAAATGCAGTGATTAGCAACCATACCTACTTATCTTTACTGCAATTACATATATTTATAAACAATAATACATATGGTCTTTAACTTTACATACATGTACCACACTGTACATATCCTCTGATAGTTTTTCTTACTTTTGCTTATCATTATTGTGGGGATCTATCCACGTCATCTAGATAGCCTAGATGTTTTTTAAGACGATGTTTTTTGTGGTTTTTTTTTTTGGTACCTGGGATCAAACTTGGGACCTTGCGCTTGCAAGGCAAGCGCCGGAACCACTGAGCTCAATCCCCTGCCCAAGCTGATGTTTTTTAAGCAGCACAATTCAAGTCTCCTTTCTCCTATGGAAGTGTGTTTAGGTTGGGTGTGTACACATCTTTGTGAGTGTAGACTCTGCGGCAGTGAACACCCTGCTCAGCTGGCTTTGCATGCGGGTGAACGTCCCAGAGGGGACGGGCCTGGGGGTGCTGCCTAGGGCTGCAGTTGCAGGGCCAGGGGAAGACCGTTGCCACATTTTATAGGTAGTTCTACGTTTTCTCTGAAGTGATTCCCCGTTTGTCCTTCTAACAGCACAATGGGAATCCCAACTGCTCTGCATCCTTCCCCTTCTGATGGTTGGAGAACCACTGTGGTTTTGTTTTTGGCTTGCCTGGTGACCAGTGAGGCTTTTCTTCTGTTCACCGGGCAAGGGGCTGTCTTTGTGAGAATGGCCTTTTCATGTCATTATCTGTTGTCACCAGATTGTGGTCTATTTCTTATTAACTACTTAGCATTTGGAGTTGCTTTAACTACTTTTTTTTGTACTGGAGATTGAACTCGTCCTTGTGCTTGCAGGGCAGGCAGCGGAACCACTGAGGTAAATCCCTGGCCCTTAACCATTCTTGATCTCAGGATTTCCATATGGATTTGAGGAACAGCTCATTGGAGTTCATGAAAGCCCTGTTAGGCTTTGATTTAATTTATAGATCAATTAGAAGATATTTGGCATTGCTACAATATTGTAACTCAGTAAGCAGGAACACAGTTTCTTTGTTGAGTTTTCTTTTGTGTTTTGCAGCAAAGTTCATAATTTTCTGCATAATGTTAATGTATATATTTCATGTTATTTATTTTCCTCCTCACTAATTGTTCCTTTACTAACAGGGTCATTGTAAAGATTGATTTTCTGGGCGGGGGGTGTAGCTCAGTGGTAAAGCAGGCTTGACTAGCATGCGTGAGGCCCCCACATGCTATTTTCATCCTGGAAAATAAAGTTTCCTGCATCATCTTCTTATATTTCCTCGCCTCACTGTGCGGGCCTGGGCATCTGGTGCTGTGTGGATGAGCGGAGATGACACCGAACATGCTGGCCTTGTGCTGTTTTTAGAGAGTGTTTTGCATCTTACCCCATGGAAAGCTGGCTCTGCTTCTCGGGCTGAAGATGTTCCTTTCTCTTTGCTTGCCACCAAAATGTTTTTGTTTGCTTTTAAAAAAATAAATGGATGCGGTGGCTTTTATCCAAAGCCTCTTCTTCTTTGCATTATAATTCAGTCATTTTAAAAAATTTATCTGATTAATTATTTGCAGTGCTGGGGATGGAAGCAGGGCCAAGCCCATGCTGGGCAGGGTTCTGCCCCTGAGCTTCCCATCCAGCCTTGAGTCAGTCATCCTTAAAACAAACTATAAGCGGTGACATCTGTAATCCCAGCACTCTGGAGGCTGAGGCATGAGGATCACTGGGAGTTTGAGGCCAGTCTGGGCTACATAGTGAGTTCAAGACCAGCCTGAAATACATAGTGAGACCAAAACCTATAAGCAAAACCCAAAACCCATAAGCTTATATAATTAACTAGAATTGTATCTTCCTGATGCATTGAAACCTTTATCACTCTTTTATGTGCTTTATTGTTAATAATGATGTTTATCTTAAAGTCTGATCGGTCTAATATAGTAAGCTTCCCCTTGGTTATAATTTACCTTTCCCTTGCAGTCTTTGTGTCTTTATATTTTAGACTTGTCCCTTAAACACAGCTAGATTATTTTAACTTTGATTACATTAATGCAGATGACTTGAACCTTGTTAGATTAGTAGGTAATCCCTTTTGATTTCTTCTTGATCTCTGGGTTTATTATTATTTTATTTTACACTATTTGTCCTGTTTTTTCCCACTTTTCTCCTACATGTACGTATATATCTTTATTTCCTGTCCCCTGAAAACATATGTTTAATTTTATTTAACTATTCTTTCTTAAAATTTTACTATATAGCCTTGCCTTAAAAAGACTACAGTTATTACTTTTTTATTTCTTTTGAGGAATGCAAGGACATTAATACCTATACTTTTATGTCCATTCCTGCCTCCGTATCCTGTGTGCTACTGCTGTCTGGTATTTAGGTTCCATCTTATTCTTTTTGTCATTGCTGTTGCTCTGCCATCGTTATTATTTTATTGTTTTCTGCCTATTCATATTTGCACCCATATTTACCGATTTCTTTGTTAACCTTTCCTTCTGGCATCTTCTTTCTGAGTTTCATTTCCTTCTTCCTGAAATATCCTATTTAAGTAGTTCTTCCAGGAAGAACTGCTAATGGTAAATCTTTTGGTTTTTGGCGGGAGGTGGTGGGGGGGAGAAAGAAAAAAGAAAGAAAGAAAAGAAAAGAAAGAAAAAGCCTGTAATTCCCCACTCTGAGTGATGATCGCTACACAGACCAGACCTCTCCTCCACAGCCCTCTGGTCTCATCTTTGGTTTCCCTTCTAGTCTGCCAGCGCCTGCCCCAGCCATGGGTCCTGAGGGCGATGGCCCAGGAGTGGCTCTGACAGCTGGCAGGTGTAGGTGTAGAAACTCTCAGTCGCTTGAGGTTGTGGGGCTATCTGAGGCTGGTGTCGTGACTTCTCCCTGCCTGCCCAGGGCCGTGTCATTTGCCCGGCTGGTGGAGGCTTCATAAACATCTTGGCAGCTTTCCTTTCCCGTATCACATTTCCCCTTCTCTGCCTCCCTTTCCTGCCACGCCCCGCCCCACGAGTAATTATCTGCACGAAAGCACTCAGGGTCCGGTCTGGGGCACTCAGTGGAGCGGTGGAGCTCTCCAGCGATGGACTCTAGCACTTCTTTCTCATCCTACCAGCTTTCGGAATTTACCTCTCATTCTCAGGCTCCTTATTTCTTTGAGTATTTTCCTTGAATTTATTTTCAACAAAATTTTCTCCAGAAATTTTTGTTTCAAATTCAACCTTTTCAATGAATTTACTATAAATTTTCATTTCTAAAAAAATTTTTAAGTCTCCCTGTTCTTATTTCCAATTCTTGGTTTTTAGTCCATTATAATTTTCAACACTTACTTGTTTCTTTCATCATTTTATTACCTGAATTCTCAGTTCTGCTTTTTATTGTGATGCTTATTGCTCATGGTGGATCATTTTTCTCCAGTGTTGTAAAATTTGTAATTTTGAATCCACCCTCAAGACAGCTTTTTCTGAGGGGATCTTGTGTGACCTGAGAGGAAAGTGTATCTTTGTAGTTAAATTTGTGCTCATTTCTGTCAGGAACTCTGGATAGGCTCGCTCAGCCTGGGGTTCCTGACTTTGGTAATGTAATTGACCTTCAAACCTGCACGTAACTAGGGCTACCTACACCATGGAAAGACTTCATTTTTCTACCCTCGAAATGGATGGAGATGCGTAAGACTTCTCATCGCCCATGTTGTGCATGGATCTTTTTTCTTGGTCTACTCTTGGGCCTCAGCTCTGTGCAGGGCTCTCAGTGCCAGTTCTCTGGTCAGGCCCAAAGCCCTACTTCCTGTCCCCACAATGTGGAGCCGTTGGCCTGCACTGCCCCAGGCTCTGTCAGGGCCTTTTTCCTCATGGACTTTTGGAAGTACAGCACTCCTGACTTCCCTCCAGGCTCAGCTGTGTGTTGAAAAGAAAACAGTTATATTTAATGCAGCATTTCCAGGTATATTTTTAATGGAAAATTTTCAGGTTTTGTAATTTTCTTCTTTCCAAAGGTGGAGGTGGACACCCTTCACTGCCCTTTCTACCTTGGCTAATCTGCCACTTCTGCCTCTTGCTTCCTTGACCATGGGGGTTGGGGATGCGATGCCTCAGACTCTCGCAGCAGGGCATCGTGTGAGAAGCAGAGTGGGCTTCCTGTCCCCACGCTGTGTGCCCAGCTGCCTGGGTCAGAGCAGGGCCCCCGCTGAGCGCCACTCCTGCCTGCGTCCTCCCTCTCGCTCATGCTGTCAGCCTTCTCTCTTCAGCAGGAGTTAGCTTGGCCAATGATGTTGAGAATTAAGATTTGGGGTGTGGCAGGTTGCAGAGTGTGTATATACATATGGAGGGTGCATACACGCACACAAGTGTCCATGTGTGTCCATGTACGTGTCCAAGTGTGTGGTGTGTGTATGTGTATAAGGTTGGGGAAGAATCAGGGTAGCGGAAATGGGGTGCAAGAGTCTTTGGAGGGCTGAGGATGTAGCTCAGTGGCTCATTGCCTAGTATGTGTGAAGCCCTGGGCTCAGTCTCCTGCAGAGAGAGAGACTGAGAGGAACATTAGAATCAAACCATCTCTTCCACCCCCATCATTTTACGAAGGCCTGGACTCATGACCATCTTCATCCTGCCCATTAAATGCTGGCCACAGCCCAAATGGACTTCTCTGTGCGGGTCTGGGCTGGATCTTCCACACCTGGGGTGGACAAGAAGTGTAGTGCACTCCTCCCCCTTCTTGGCAGCTAAATTGGCTCAGGTTGAGGTGTTTTTCAAAATTCCCCAGAGTCTCGCTTGTGTTTATCCAGCCTGGTCCCTCCTGTCCCCATCGGCCTGCTCTGCAAAAGCCAACATTCCCAGGCACGAGCACCTGTAATCTGCGTGGCATTTGGGGAGCCCCAAAGCCAAGGAGTTCACTTAGGGCTGTGGGAGTTGGGGTGTTTTCTTTGGGGGGCCAGGGCAGCTCATCAAGGAAGCTGCCAGGAGGTCTCCCTCCAAGGGGTTCGAAGTCTTATCAGCCTGGGGTGTTCCTAGTGCCATTTCCTGCCATTGTTTCCCTCTGGTAATTAAGGGGCTGGCTGCCCTGTCCCAGAGTCCACAGTTCTCGTGGTAGGGACAGTGGTACAACTTGGGCTTTATCTCCCCCTCTGTGGGGACTCTACAGCCCCTGGGCTACTTCCCAGCCAGACAGTCCCCGCCAGCCTCAGCATTGCTGGGAGCATGGCCTAGGGGTGGTGAACCACTGTGCAGTGGCTGGGCTTCCCAAGGCTGCGGAGACATGAAGCCTCCATCTGCAAAGGTATGCTTTTTGGAAAGAGGGCCTGTGTGTGGTGGGAGGAGGATGCAGGGCCCAGCTCCCTGGCCCTGGGTGTAGGCTGGGTCTCCATCCCTGGAATAGAAGGGGCGATCCTAACGCCCCCTCCTCTGCCTCCTCCTCTGGGGATCCTGCTTTGCTTCGCACAGTGGTTGTCCCTCCTTCTACTTCTTGGGTCTTGCTGGGGGGACACTAAAAGCAAAAGCAAAAGCAGCAGAAGTCTAAGATAGTTCCTGCTCCCCAGTTTGCTCTACTCCTGGCTGCTGCAGGGAGGTGGGGATGCGTGAGGTCAGGCTGGCCGGGAAGACTGGAGGGGGCAGGCAGAGCTTCTCTCTCTGTCTTGGGCCTGGGACTGTTGTCTGAGGAAGGGTGTCTAGGGCATGGCTTACAGCGATTGTTTCTCTTGTGCCTGGCACTGGCTGGGGCATCTTTTGGGATTAGCAACCCAGTTCAGGTGAGAAATGGGAGTCAATGAGGGAACAAGCTTCGCTCCTGCTTTATGAAGATGTTTTTGCTTTCCCTGCTTTGTGCCTCAACAGTAGCACATGCCAGCAGGGTCTGTCTGGGGAGTAAGAAACAGCTTGTTTTTCTCTTGCTCCCTGCAGATGGCTCCTGCCAGGCTTGCCAGGGTGCTGCTTGCTCTGGTCCTCACCTTGCCAGGTAAGTCTCAAGGTACTTCTAGTCCTTACGCCTGCCCCTGGGCCCTGGAGCAGGCTCTTTCCAGGGCTCAGCAGATGAGTCTGGGTCTCACCATGAGGGTCTTTTCCAGGCACTGGCTGTGTCCTGTGGGGGTTCCTGACCTCTGACTCACGTGCCCCAGAGGCCAGGTGCCTGCAGCGCCTTCTCCTGTTGGGGTGCAAAAGAGAAAGTTGGCGTGGAGCTGACTGCTGTGGTGGGAGCTGAACCTGGGTGGATTATTAGTTTAGAAGGGGTTGAAGAGCATCCAGCTGAAGTTCCCATGGTGCAGATGGAGGCTAAGGGTCAGAGAGGAGAGAGACTGCTCTGAAGTACCCAGAGCCCTTGGCAGAGGTCAGCTCTCTGAGGCTGCTCCCTTCCCGCCCTCTCTGCGGTTCTGAGTTTGTGAATGGTGGCAGAGACTTCGTCCTGGGTCTGCCTCCGTGTACGCCCTGCAGCATCTGCCTGCAGTCCACAGATTGGTGTGGGGGAAGTGTACTTCTTTCACACTCTCTGCCAGAGGAAATTTACTGTTGTAGTTCTCCACCTACACACACACACACACACACACACACACACACACACACACACAGAGCTAGCACCTGGGAGTAACTAGCGCTTCGTGACCACACTGATACACACACCCTGTGATCTGTCTAGAGTTTAATCTGGTCAAGATGTACTAGTAGATTTATGTACAAAGATGCTCACTGAAATATATTTATAATTGTGAAAACTTGGAGAAAATGTTAAGAACCTAATGATGGGAGGTGATACTATATATAGATGTCAAATATGATGCAGCCACTAAAAATCAGTTATATATATATACATAAATAAATGTGTAGAGACATGGCGAATCATTTACAACCTACTGAGAAATAAACAGCGGTCGTACATGGTTTTCACAGGACAATCAGTGGGGTATGAAAATCCATAGCTGTGTAAAGACCCTAAAGTGGAACAAAAAGATAAACAGTAAAATGTTCACTCTAGTTATTGCAGAATGTTGGGTCATGGATGTTTTCACCTTGTATTTTCCTCTGTATTCTCCACATTTTTTATTATGGGCATCAGTAACATTGTAAGTCAGTAAGTAGCACCACTAAAATGAGTAGATTTCCTGAGAGCCCTGAGCCCTGGCTACTGTCTGGGGCTGAGGCAGTGGCTACAGCCCGTGGAGGGTGGGAAGTGCCCTCCAGGTCAGAGAGCTGTGGCCGGTGGCCCCGCCGTGCTGACTGGCGCGTCCCCTCCAGGGAGCTTCTGCTCAGAAGGGACTCGTGACAGGCCTTTGAGGGGCCGGTGCAGCCTCTTTGGAAGAGACTTCATCAACACCTTTGACGGGAGCATGTACAGCTTCGCAGGAGACTGCAGTTTCCTCCTGGCCGGCGACTGCCAGACACACTCCTTCTCCATTCTGGGTGAGTCCCACCTCAGGAGCTGCTCCAGGCCCGGGTGCGGGGGGGGGGGGGGCACCCGGTTCCCACGCACACCTAGCTCAGGGTCGCTGCTGGAACAGGGAGGACACTGGCTTTCTGTGATACCTGGCTTCCCTGGTTTCTCCATCAGAGCCCGGTGGATTGGAGATGTTTCTCCTTCTCCAGGGGTTGCATTCATTGCTCTGGGTCCAGGCTGGAAGCTCCAAAGCTGAAGAAAAAGGGGACCTCGCTGGCTGTGGTGACGCACGGCTGCGGTGACGCACACCTGTGATCCCACCCAGTTGCAGGCTGAGGCAGGAGGGTCACAAGTTCAAGCCCAATCTGGACAACTTAGTGAGATCTTGTCTCAAAGTAAAATAGAAAAAGGGCTGGAGATATAGCTCAGTGGTAGAGTGCTTAATCTAGCATAGGCAAGACCCTGGGGTCAGTCTCCAGCACTGCAAAAACAAACCAAACCAGAACAAACAACAAGAAAACATCTAGAAGGACCTTGGAGCATGTAGAGCTCCCTGCAGCAGAAAGGGTCACTGTTTTCTTGGAAGCATGTGGAATTCAGAATATGCAGTTTATGTTGAGCAAATCCCATGTTACCAGAAAAGTGTTGGTGCTGTGCAGTTGTCCCTGCACCTCACACAGCTCTGGGCTGTAGGGATAGGCATCCCTGCTTTACAGAGGAAGAAACAAGGCCCACGAGGTTGTATGATCGTCCTAAGGCCTGGCAGGTAATAAAAGGTGGGGCCGGATCTTAACTCCCGCCCTTCAGGTTGGAGGACATTTCCTTTGTACTAAGGAGGGAGGGCTCTTCCACGGCTGGGGTGGGGCTGGATGCACCGATGGAAAATGACAGTTTGGTGAACGACGCACTGTGGGAGTCAGTCAGCTGTGGTGTGTGAGAAGGATGGCACAGAACCCAGTCAAGGTGCCGTCCTCGGCCTTGGAGAGCTGAGGCAGCGATGGCCAGATCCATGTTGTGAAAGGAAAACTCCATGGCAGCTGTTAGAACTGGCAGGAAGGACCTTGTACTCAAGAGGGAACATGGCAGTGGGGCTTGTGCGGTGGGAAGCCCAGCTCCAAATACAGGGGAGGTGGGGTTTAGGGTCAGCAAATGGGAGTCAGAGATGGAAAGCTCCAGGAGGACTCACCAAGACAAGGGGAATCCTGCTGCATCGAGCCACGGCCAGAGCTCCTGGCTGGAGTCGGAAGAATTTGACCATATATTGAGGGTAAACTGACTCAGAGGGATCCTTGCTAAAACTCGACTAAGAAGACCACGGACAGAGGCCAAGGTTGAGACCTAATTGAAAAGAGGGCTCACAGAGCCTCACCTGAGGCTGGCCAGAGAGAGTCTTTGGCCACACCCAGGTCCTTGCGTGACACACAGGCTGCGGAGCTCCTGGCTGTTATCCCAGCAGGCCTGGTGTGGATCCACGCAGGATCCTCTCTGGCCTGCTCACTCTGGCTGGGAGCTCCGTGAGGTGACTGTGGCCATGGCAATGAGCTTCTGCTTTTCAGCTTCTCCCTCTCTGCCACCTGCCCTGGCTCTGCAGAGCAACCTATCACAGTGGGACCTCAGTGCCCCCCACTTCTTCCACCCTTCAATGAGCCCCTCGAGGGTGAAGGTCGCATCTTGCTCATCTTTGTCTCTTGGAGCTCCTGTAGCTCACTCGTGTCTCTGTTGTATTAAAGAGGAGAGGCATTCACTCGAGTGGGTGGTGTTCAAGGAGCCATGGTGTGGGAGGTTTTGGTTGGGTGGAGAGGACAGGGAGGAGGCTCCGCGCCAGGCAGTGTGCACAGTGTACAGGGGCGTGAGGCTGGAAGGAATGCATTCCTACAGGGCGGGGGTGGGGCTGGGCGGGGGTGGGGCTGGGCGTGAGCAGGCTGAGCAGCGATCCCAGCTCCACCCTGCATCAGGACTGGATTGCTGGGCTCCGCCCTGGAGGTCTGACTCAGTGGATCTGGGCCAGAGCCTGAGAGCTTCTTCAATTCTAACCATTTCCCAGCTGCTGCTGTTGGTGTAGCTGGCCAGGGGACCAAACTTTGAGAAGCACAGGGCTGGCTGGTTCCGGTGCCTGGCTCGAAAGCACAAGGTCCCGAGTTCAATCCCCAGTACCAAAAACAAAACAAAACAAAACAAAAAAACCACTTCTCTGGCCTTGAGATGGGACAGAGAAGCACAGGGCTGGGACACAGTGAGCTGTGTGGCAGGGCCACAGGGAAAGCTGAAGTGTGGGTCATGACATCCAGGAGGGCGGAGACTGGTGCTTTGATGGGGGCTCTGATGGGGGCAGAGGTGGGAGGCAGGGCTGGCTGGCAGGAGGTGAAAGGCCCATCCAGGGACAGCTCAGGGCACTATGCGTTGAGAACCAGAGCCCTGGGGTCCCCCATGCTTCCAGGAGCTGGGAATGGTTTGGGACAGCAGCTGGTGAGGAGCCCCCGAACCCTCCCTCTGGGGAGCAGAGGGCTGGAGCCTGCCAGCCTCAGGTGGCCCGGTGTTTGCGTGGCCGTCTCCCTCTGAAGAGCCATGCTGGGGAGGCTCCCCCGAGGTGGCTCTGAGGGTGTGGGCGGCTCCACCCTACGGCTTGGAGCAGAGTTTCAGGGGAGAGGGGCACTGTGGCTCCCGGGAGGGGTTACTGTCTTGCCTTTGCTCAGTTCTGCTGTGACTGTCTACCTTGGCACAGGCCAGGAAACAGGACACAGGGAAATCCTTGGGCCAGGCATGGAGTCCATATTCTGGGAGACCTGGAAACAGCCCCCTCCCTGCTGTAAACCCAGCTCCACACTCCTCCCCATTTAGGGAGCCCTCACAGACAGGGACATGCAGGTGGTGCCCATGTCTCTGGGACATCCCGCACCCCCAGAAAGCCCCCTGGACTGCTCCTGGCCTGCCCAGCCCTGGGCTCACCCTGAGCTGGCCGGGGTTCACATCCGCAGTGATCTCCCCTGCATTAGCCAGGAGTGGGAGGTGGAAGGAGCCATAGCTGCAGTTCCTCTGTCTCCTTCGCCCAGATCCCTGGGGATGTGGATGGCCTCTCAGCTCTGTTTCCTCCTGCTAAGATGCAGATTCTGTAAGGCTCAAGTCAGGCCAGCTGTTTGAAAGTGTGACGTGTGATCCAAACCCGAGTCCTGCTTCATCCCACTTTCTAGGCACGGCTGCGGAGGTCGGGCCAATGGGAATTGCATCCCATCCTGCGCCACCTGAGCAGGTTTGACTTGAGCCCTGGCCTCACTGCCACTACCTCTAGGGGTCATGGCCACACAGCTTAGTGTGCTCCACACTGGCTCGTGGCCTGCACCAGGTGCCAGATCAGATGCACTTTACTGTAGGTTGGTTTCATTTCCACCAAATGTGCTGTTGACATCAGCAAGGCAGCAGCTGTGTTCTCCTGGGGCTGGTGCTGATGCAGGAGGTGCGAGGGGGTGGGTGTTAGAGGAGGAACAACCCATAGGGGTGCGCTGGTGTTTCGGGGGGACCAGAGTCCTGGGGTCAGGGGAAGGAACCCAGAGCTTGGACCCTGTGGTTTTGGTCCACAGGGCAATGTGAACAATGACATCCTGTTTCCTCCATCCTGTCGTGCAAATAATTCGCATTCTTCTCCCTGCCGGCAGGTCTTGCTCATATCCCAGGGAAGGCGTTTGTGTCCGTCCTTGAAGCCCACCTGGTGCAGAGGTGTGCCCTTCCTTGATCCCATCCTTGGTCAGGCAGCTGCGGGGCCCAGGTCAAGGTCTTGTAGTCAGCACAGGTCTGGAAAGAGACCTGAAGAGTCCCAAATACTTTTGCTCTGTGGAGCCTGCTCTTCTTCCTAAGCTGTGGCTGCAGGACCTGGCTTGCAGGCACACGCTGGGAGAGCCAGGAGCAGCAGTAGCCTGCTGAGTCACTGCTGCAGGGCCCCGTGAGCCGCCGCTCCGGAGTGGTCAGCGGGATGTTGTGTCAGAGCACATTGCTGTTTCCCTAGGTTCCCAGAGTCCTGGCAGAGGATGGGGTGTTTGTTAGAAATGCGGATCGGAGAGCTCCATACTAAAGCCAGAGAAGGCCCTAGGTCTGCCCTGCTTCCAGCTACCTGTCTGCTTCTGAAGCTGCAGGATACCGCTGGGGAGGTGGTGGTGGTGGTGCTGGGGCTGACTGCACACTTTGGGCTCCATCACCAAGTTCGAGGCCAGGCAAGTCCTGGGGCAGCCGGGCTTGTTTGTCTCTAACCTTGGGTGACAGCCTGCAGTTACAGGAAGTGCTGACCTGGGGGTCCCCACACGTCATCTACAGCAAGGGCATGAAGTGAGTGACACTGAAGGCAGTATTACAAATCTCCCCACGTTAGTGGGTGTGAGCCAGACTCAGCTGTGTTTTCCACACTGAGCCGCAAGCCCTGGATCCTAACCAGCTTTTACAAAGATTAAATAAAGGTGTGATCAGAAAATGCAGTAGATGTTTAAATTTAAAATGATGACAGTGAAGAGCACATTAGTACCACCCCCTCGCTCTGAATGCATCAATCCCATCACTCTTGCCACTTTCTGAAGTGAATCTCCAAGTCCTGTCTCGTGAGAGTCTTTAGATGCACTGTCATGGCTGCCTGCATGTCCTGAATTGCGTGCGGGGCACTCGGCAGCAGCAGTCACTGTATTTTTGACCACTCTCTGTAAGGACATGAACAAAGACTTCTAGAACTGCTTAGATGGGATAAGTGAGTTCAGAGTGAGGGGAGGCATTCTGAGAGGCATTAATGGCAATGTGTCCTTTACTGTACTATATTTTAACATTTAAACATTCAATCTACATTTTGATCACCTCTTATAAAACAGAATAGAAAACATTAGAAAATTTCAGAGTGCATGGGACATGGTAAGGGTAAATACGGGAGGAGGAGTGTGTGTGTGTGTGTGTGTGTGTGTGTGTGTGTATACACTGGGTCAGGAAATAAATTGTGTTTTTAGTGTGATTCCTGGACACAAAGAGCTCAGGAGCCATTGTTTAGATCCAAGGTCCTGCCTGCTCACTGCCACCTGTCTGTTTCTCTGAACAGCTGACTCCAACTTCCCTGGCCTGGCTGCCATGGGTGTGGGCTGATGGCCCTCAAAGCCCCTTCGTTATCATGCATGGCCGGGACCCACAGGCTCCACACAGTTCTGTAGTTGGCCAAGGCCACAAGGCCATTTTTGCCCCTACATTGCTATTTATTTGTTTTTGAGACAGGGTCTTGCTTTGTGGTCCAGGCTGGCTTTGAGCTCATTATGTAGCCCGAGCTGGCCTTAAATCTGCAGTGATTCTCCTGCCTCGGCTTTCTGAGTGCAGGGATTTTGGTGAGCGCCACCACACCCACATCCACACTGCATCCCAAGTGTTCCCAACCCAAATCTTCCCAGCTAGCATGTCCCCAGCCACCCTTTCTGCACCCCACGAGAGAGAGAGCTTGCAGGGAGAGACCCATAGGGACTCCTTCTGGCTTCAGGGTGGGAGGCGCCTCTGGCTTGGAGGCGACTTTGTGAGACTGGGCTGAGGGGGTCATGCTGATGACAGCCAGGCTTAGTGGTCACAAGGGGCAAGGACCTCCCCACAGTTTTGTGTCCTCCTTTGCCCAGCAGGACTGCAGAGAGGCAGAGGTGACGAGACCCTCACCTGGGCCTCTGGTCGCTGGTCACTCAGGCTGGTGGGTCGTGGTCAGGGTGTCGGCCCAGAGGAAGCCCAAGAAGGCACTTGATCTTGGCATATTGCAAATGCCGGGCGACCCAGAAGGCCCTGGGGGAGGGACTGCAAACTGGAGTCCGTTGCCCGGCTGTTCTTTGTTTGGTTTCCTATTTTATTACGGACAATTTCAAAGTACAGAAAAGTTGAAAGAATACAAATATGACATTCAACATTCCAGCATTCTGTGCTTTCTTCTATTTACCCTATCACTTATCTCTCCAGTTGTTTGTCTTTCTTTGGTGTCTTAGTCACCTTCCTGTCAACCAGGACAGGATACCCAACACCCACAACTTAAAAGGGGAGAGGTTTGTTTTGGTTCACAGTTTCAGTCTGTGGTCAGCTGGCTCCAAGGTGGAAGCAAGATGGTGGAGGGGCCTGGCGGAGGAAAAGGTGCTCAATCCATGGTGGCCAGGAGGAGAGAGAGGAGGAGGAACCAGGAAGAGAGTGAAGCCTTCCAGCTCACACCCCAAGGACCCACCTCCAACCCAGCCCCACCTCCTAGAGCACATTCAGTTATGAGCTCATCCATGGATGAATCCAGTGAGGAGTGCAGCACCCCCTTGATTCAATCACCTTCCGAACACTGAGAAATTCAGGGGTGGGGTGGGACATTCTAGCTCTAAACCATAACACACAGCTAATTTCCTGCTGTCGGAAAGTTTGTTCTACTTCTGAAGATTTGTTTGCTGCAAGAACTGTTGTCAAGGACAGTGAAGAACACATCAGACTTTCATTAAAAATCTCATAGACTGTTTTCTATTCAAGAATCAGGTAGCACTTCATTCTGTAAAGTGGAATGAGTATTCTGATGGGCTGAACAGAGGAGGTTGGTTTTATGGAGAAGGGATGAGGAAGTAGAAGCAGAACTAGAGGACAGAAAGTAGGCGGGGCTGGAGGTCTAGCTCAGTGGTAGAGACCTGTGCAGCACACAAGGCCCTGCTGGTTCCACCCCCAGGCAAACACCAGCTCCTGGAGTCAGCTCTTCCTAAATTGCTTTCCTAGTAAGGATGTAAGCAGCTTCAATTGGCCCATTTGGGGATTTGGGCTCTGTCTCTCATTCAAGTAACTATCCTAGTTTTGGCTTGGTCATGTGGAACTTTAGCATAAGTGACTCCATTTTGGTTTGCTCTGTTTGGGCCTAGTACAGGAACTCAGCCCAATCCAATGGCCTCGTGTAATTTTTTTTTTAATATACAGGACAAAATTCCTTCACCTTGCTTGGCATCTCTCTTTTCCCGTGGCAGCACTGGTGTGGAACTCTGCAGAATGTGGTTTGTGGGACTCCTCCTCTGCCTGGCCTGAAGTGAGGAGGCCGCTCCCTAGTTTGGGTTATCAGAGTTCCTGGCCATGGCTGCCATGCCAAGCCGACAGACAAGTTCCCAGGTGGTCTGGACTTGATTCCACAGGCACCCTTTCCCCTCCTTTCTGAGGAGCTGGAGCCCACACTCCCCACACCTTTTAGGAGGAGATGTATTTCCTCATTTCCCTGCATCCTGTGCCCCGTTCCTTCAGGACCCCCAAGGTACTGTGACCCTACTTGACCTTGGTCTTCACTGGCTGCTCCCCGTCCCCCCTTTCTTCATCAATTTCCAAGTCTTTGAGGCTTGAGACTCAGACTGTACCTTTCTGGCTCCATCCTCGCCTATGGCCAATCCACTATCTCTGCATACCAAGAACGCAGCCCAAGCAGCACTTACTGGAGACGGCTGTGGTTAGTCTTGGTAATGTTGTTGAAAATGTCCGCCAAGTTTCCCCTTTCATGCCAGCTGCCAGCACACTTGCCTCTGTGTTTGCCCCTCACCACAGGACCATGAACAGACACTATTTTGTCACGTGTTTGACCATTCAAATATCTCAGAGACAAAGGGAACACTGATCATTTATTGAGTCCTTATTAAAGTCCCTGCACTGTGGGAAAGACATTACTGTGTGGTCTCTAACTTCTCCCAGAGAATCAAATGCAGAGAAGTGAGTCATGGATCTACATTTCTATTTTGAACAAAGAGCTCAGGGATTCTGATTTAGGTGTCCAAAGATTTCCCATCCATCTATCTATCATCTATTTATCTATCTATTGTCTATCTATCTATCTATCATCTATCTATTTGTGGTGCTGAAGATTGAACCCAGGGCCCTGCCCATGCCAGGCAAGGGGTCTGTCACAAAGCTACACCTCCAGCCCCTAAGATAACATTTTAAGTAACACTATGCTAGTGTACCTGTGGTAATAACTTCTGTTTGCTGTTTTACAATGTATTCAGTCGCTACGTGCTTGTCTACCATCTATACCTAGACTGGAAACACTCAGAAGGAAGTGATCATGTTCTCACATTTTTCTGTTGTGAAATGTAAGAGCCCTTGAAAGGCTGGGTATCCAGAAGGCACTCATATAAGTCCGTTGAGAGGAACAAGAAGATGAATGAGCAAAGGAGATATTTAGAGAGATTTCTGTTGTCCACTTATGAAGTCTTTTGGGGGAGTTTTCCATGAGATTTTATGAGTAACAGTACTACTGACTCTCTCCTTTCAGGGATCTTCCAACATGGTGAGAGAGTTGGCCTCTCCGTGTACCTTGGGGAATTCTTCGACATCCATTTGTTTGTCAATGGCACAGCGGTGCAGGGGGACCAGGGGTAAGTTAGAAACCCAGAATGCCGAATCAGAAAGGACCCTGGGGACCCCTGCCCACCTGTTTCAGATGGAGAAGCTGGGGCCCAGAGAGCAGAAGTAAATGTGCCAGAGGAAGTGAAGCAGGGCAGTGTGGGAGTCAGGTTTCCTGGTCGTGGGGTCTAGAACCTCTGTCACTTTGGGCCAGGGTCAGAACCCTGTAACATGGGGTTGTGTTGGAAGGTGGAGAAATATCCTAGAAGTGTACGAGAAGCCCAGTGCTGAGCCTGTCCTCTGCCCTCCAGAATCTCCATGCCCTATGCCTCCAGAGGGCTGTATCTGGAAACCGAGGCTGGGTTCTACAAGCTGTCCAGTGAGGCCTATGGCTTTGTGGCTAGGATTGACAACAGTGGGAACTTTCAAGTCCTGCTGTCAGACAGATACTTCAACAAGACCTGTGGGCTGTGTGGCGATTTCAACATTTTTTCTGAAGATGACTTTAGGACCCAAGAAGGTAAGATTTTCTGGGATACCATTTCCCTAACGTGTAGTTTTGCTTTTAGTTTCCGTTTCATAGACCTTCACTAATACTCCTTCCCTGGCATTTAAGTCTTGTCATGACCTGGCTTCGATGTATTTCAACAGCCTCATGCCTTAGCCTTCACCTAAACGCCTAGGCCTCTGGCCAGCCCACACCTGGACCTCTCAGACTTGACTCTCTCAACTTTCAATCCCCTGCAGCAACTGTCTTGCTTATTGTTTCCAGTGTCCCACGGTATTAGACTGAGCTGCCTTTAAAGGTGAGTTTTTCAGTCCAGAGTCACGAATCTTGTAAGTGTAAATGAGCTCAGACCCTTCAGGCTGGGCCCACTCGGGAGCTCTGTCTCAGAGAAGACTCTTCCCCCCTCTAAACTGGAGCTCATGGAGGTCAAAGAAACACACTTTTTGTCTCTCTTTTCTCAGTGGGTTTTCTCTCATCACCTTTGTGTGGGGAGCGTCATCCCTCAGGGTCACAGCTTCCTCCTGAGGCTCCAGGAGCCTGTCCGTCTCAGCAGGGCTATTCCAGCCCACGCCTGGGAAGGAGAGATGGCATCCTCTCTGCACCCTGAAGTCATAGCACTTCCAGTTTTTGTTTTTCTCCATTTTTTTCTCTTTGCTTTCCTTGTCTTTTTCTCCTCTTTTCTTTGTCTCTTGGAATTCCCTCTACTTTTTTTGTGAGGTTATTCATGGATTCAACAGGATATTTGTCTGATGTAATGGAATACTTTTTGGATTTTTCTAATCTGTTATATTGCTAGAAATGGGGGTCCTAGCTCTAAAATACTTTTCTTTTTTTGGGGTACCGGGGATTGAACTCAGGACCTTGTACTTGCGAGGCAGGTGGCAGAACCACTGAGCTAAATCTCCGGCCCTCTAAAAAACTAAAAATGGACCTAGACCATGAGGTAGAAGATGGTATTTGTTGGCAACAAAACAAACAAAACACAAAAACCAAAAAACACCAAAACAAAACAAACAAAAAACATACAAGGTGCTGGTGGTATCTGGGAAATCATCTCCAAAGGATTATGTAGTATAGTTTAATTTTCTTTGGTTAATAAAAGCTCAACTGTTTGTTTCCAAACCATTAATTGTGCTCCTGATTTTGGAATCTGCCCAGTTTGACTTTGACCCTAGCTCTTGGGGAGTTTTCTCTAAAGGAGAATACTTATAACCCTATCTTAGGCAGCCTAATGGCCATAGGGTTTGGCCATAAAGTTTTACTCGGGTGAGGTCAGGGCTGGGAGGACCTTCAAGGTTGTCTGGTCTGGCCCCTTCCTCCCAAGGGCCATAGGTTCCCCAGAGCTCACCACCTCTTCTTTACAACAGTTTATTAGGAAGCATCTGAGCCTCTGCCATGGAGTGGCCGGGAGCCAGACTCCTGTCACAGGGCCCCACACATGGTGGACTCCCCACAGATTTCACCTCTTGTCCATTTGGCTTCTCCCATGTATTAGTTTTTTGTGGGTGCCAAAAGTCACCATCATTTTAGTGGCTTAAAACCACAGAAAGTTACTCTCTGATAATTCTGGAGGCCAGAAGTCCACTGCTCCTGTGAGCTCTAGGGGAGGAGCTGCCCCGCTTCCTCCAGCCTCTGTGGTGACCTCTGACCTGTGACCACATCACTGCACTCTGTCCACTTTACCTTTTCCTCTGTCAATGCGATCTTCCCTCGCCTGTCACGTTCAACATATGTGTGGCTGTATCTAGGGCCCACCCAAGTAGCCCCAAAGAAGCTCCTCCTCCTAAGACCCTTAGCCCAATCACATAAGACAGTATGTACAGGATACTAAGAAGTGAGTACATCCGTGAAGGGGAGATTCTTTTTTTCCCTGTCAAACCACAGACATTAATTGACTATAGTTCTAAGACCTCACTTTTCTTTTTTCCCTAACATAGTTTATTTCCCATTCCCAGTGCATTATTTGACCTTAAACCATGCTTCACTCTTCCAGGCCTGGCTCTGCAAAGAACGCTCATGTTAATACTGCAAGGCAGCAGCCCCACACTACTACCTGTGCAATGATGACTCACCAGGGTTATCACTGTGGGTAGCTGACAGCAGCATAAATGCTGCAAGCACCAAAGCACAGATGCTGTGAAAGTCTGGAGGATGGAGTGACTGAGGGCTCAGGTCCCATGTCACATTCTTACCTTCACTCCAGAAAAAAGTTTTGAGCATTCACAACGCACTGTGTAAGAATGTAGAGATAAGAGACACAGCCCATGCCCTTTGCTCAGAAGCTCACAGTTGAATAGACGATCAATAGAAGTCGGAAGAACACTAACACAAAGGGAAGTGAGAGTTATGGCACAGGGAAGCCTTAGCGGCATGAGGAGCACAGAGAAGGTGCACACCCAGCCAGGCTTGGTGGAGAAGAGAGCAGAGCTGGTGCAGAAGCACTCCTAGGAGGAACCATTCACTCATCCCCAAGCACGAGTGAAGACAGTCAAGGCAACAGGAGGAAGGGGCAGCTCAGACAGAGGGAGAAGGGTTTGCAGAGGCATGAGAAGTGACATTGTGTGGCATCTTCCTCATCAACTTTCATATCATCTCTCATTGCGTCCATCCATCCATCCATTCATCCATCTGTGCATCCATCCATGTATCCATCCATCCATCCTTCCATGCATGCATCCATCCATCCATCCATCCACCCACCCATTCATTCATTCCTTACTGAGCTCCAATGCCCATGTCCTGTGGTGCCATGCTGAGCACTGTACAAAAGGTCTTCCTCATCCCAAATGCCTACAGTCTATTCGAGTAGAAGTTTCCTTCAGGTAGCAACAGACCTAGAGCTTCCACTCAGCATAGCTGAAGTATCATTTTTCAAACACTTCCTCAGGGACCTTGACCTCAGACCCGTATGACTTTGCCAATTCCTGGGCCCTGAGCAGTGGGAAACAGCGGTGCCAACGGGCGTCCCCTCCCAGCAGCCCCTGCAACAGCTCCTCCTGGGAAATGCAGGAGGTGAGTACAGCCTGGCTGCCTGCAGTCAGGGTGGTGTGTGACTCCTAGAGGTAGCAGCAGGAGGACTTGGCTTCAACCCTTCCTCTAGGGCAGGGCTGGACTTGGCTGTGGGTCCCTCTGGCTGCTTCGTGTGGGGTTCCCACAGGTCCTTGTCCTCTGGAAACCAACTCTAAGTCAATACTTTTCTGTGCCTGGAGCTCTTAAATGGTTCCTGGCTAATGAATATCATGTCTCAGTCTATTTGTGCTGCTGTAACAAAATGTCTGGAACTGGGTAATTGAAATTTATCATAGCTCTGGAGCCTGGGAGGTTCAAGATCAAGGTGCCCATATTCAGTGTCCATAAGGGCTTTCCCACCATGGCCTTACCTGGTGGAGGGGCAGTAAAAGGCTGCTAGAGTTACCCACCTTCAGTTGTTTCTCTGCGGGAGTTGGGCTCCACATGGTTCTTAAGGTTCCTCTCAGTTCTGAACAACTCCTTATTGCATGTTCCTGTGGATTATACAGTCAGTACCTCCTAGGTCTTGGGAAACACTCAGGGGAGTAATGAATGCAAGTTAAGTGGTGTTGTCACCAGCTGGGTCTCAGGGTCCCTGAGGCTGAAATATGGAACTTAACCCACTGTCTTGCAGCAGGTTCACTGATTCCTGTCACAGAAAAAAAATTTTCAGGATGCCTCGGTGGGAGGCGTGAGAAAGGTTTCTTAGAGTTTTAGGATGCATTCCAGAGCAAAGTGCAGCACTCAGAGGTGAGGAGCATGACGGTTTGGACCTGGGAACATTTATGCCTCTGTTGTACGGGTGGAAAAGCCTGGGAGAAGGTGCCCCACCCCACCCCCAGAAAGGTATCAGCCATTCTACAGATATGGGCATTTTAAAAAAATAGGTAATTTGAATATCCTTTGGTTTGCTCAGTCTGGTCCCTTATCTTGGGATCAGGCACGTGCTCTTTAGTTTCTCAAGCCAATCTGTGGACTTTCAGTATTCCTGAGGAATTCAGGGGGTGCTGGATCTGGTATGGAAGGAGTCTGAATTTAATCAAAGGAATGCTGAAGTGTGTAGTCTTAGGTAACTTGGGCTGGTCCTGGAAGTTGCAATCTTAAATGTACAATTTTTAGTTACGATCTCCTTGTCTCTTTGTTCCCATCTTTCATTTCTTCCATCCTGTCTCAGTGCTACCTAGGCATGGCTGTGACCTCAGTGAGAACCCAGGGACCTTCAACTGCAGACTTTGGGTTTACCCAGATCTGCACCTAGGTAGAGAAGCCAGCCCTCTCCTACTCCAGACACAAGGAGAGCCCTGTCCACACTCGCAGACCCACCGGAGCACAAGGAGGCTGCATTATTGGCTGGTTACTCACTTCTTTATTTTCATGAAACAAACCGAACTCTGGTCCGGAAGGGATCCTGGGCTGCTGCTCAATCCGGCGCCTAGATTGTGAACACAGATGGTTTCCAACTTGTCAACAAACACATTCCAAGAGACGTTTTTGCTCGGTTTCCAGTAATTCAGTGGTACCGGGTCCCCTGGCTGGTTCCCAAACACCTGTGTCCCCGGGAACACAGCCGGTACTAACAAGGCCGACTGGGTTCCAGCACCGAGCCAGGTGCTGTTGGGTGGGAGGGATAGGTCCTCTTCCTTCCACTTGGAAATGCCTGACGCTTGCCCCTGAGAGACCCCTGAGTTTCCCTCGCCCCCGGGCTTGGCACTGGGTTGGGTCAGGCAAGGTATTGCTTGTAACTCTGGGCAAGACACACACCTTCTCCAAGGCCCGGCTTCCACGCACGTGAAACAGGCAGAGGAGCAGCCCCTGCCAGGGCTGCTGAGAGGAAAGGAGAGAAGTAGCTTGTGCAGAGTGCCTGCTAGAGGCGCGCGCCATCACTACTGAGATGAGAGACTCTTGGTGTTCTCCTGTCCCGTGTGTGCCCTGGAGCGCCCAGACTTTGAGGGGCATGGGGAGCAGTAGCTCCGGAATCACTCTTCTCCTCCCCTTCTTCCGACTGTAATGCATTCCTTTTGGGTAGCTGAGCACAGCTTAGGTTAGAAGGAAGCAAGGAGCCTGGCAGAACCCAGCCTGTCCTAGAGCTGCTTTTTCAGCCAGATGAATTTCAGATTGATCACACTCCTGTGCTCGAGGAGGGGGCTGTTAGAATTTCTTTCTTTTGTCTCCAAGTTTACAATTCTGTAGTTGATCTCTGAGTCTCCCTCTTCAATGTAGGCGGGGGTGAGGTGAAAAGGTCCTCGAGAGCCTATCACATTTGTCTTAATTTATTTTGCAAACAGGCAGTGGAGTAAGGGAGTGGCTGATGTCCTCCACCCTCAGAGTACAAAGCACTCAGTGCATTTACCTTAGGAAATGGGAGGGGAAGGAAGACATCCTCAAACCAAGAGCCTGATGGGGGAGGGGGGGAGGAGCCTGGGTTCTTCATTTCCTGGAGACGGAGGAGAGGGGAGGAGCCTTGCTTGCCTCCCGAGGAGGCAGCTTTTTGAGGCTCCAGCTGTATCCTTGCTACTCACTTTGTTTCTTGAGTGCATTAAAGTCCTTCCTAACCAGTGTCCTGGGAGCAGCTTAAGAAATTGGGTGGCTAGTTCTAATGCTGGGCCGAGGCGCTGAATACACCTGACCTCCCAGAGGCACAAGCCTCTTCAAGCTCAGAACTCTCCGCTTCAGGTTGTTAACCTTAGAAAACAGGGTTGCTTCGTCCTCAGCCAATCATATTGAGTTTGCCACCCCTGGGGCTCTCTCATTGGGTGGGAAGCACAATCCGCGTCCCCTGGGAGACGATTCAGGTGGTCTTTTGAACGGCTCACAGTTTGTCTCCCCACTGGGCCCCAGATTCAGAAGTTGGGGCTGGTAAATGAGGCATCCTTTATTAACTTTGTGGTCTTGGGTCCGAGTGTTCGGGGCTGGGGTTTCTAGGGGAGGAACCTGCACCAACCTTGTCTATTCTCCCATTTCTCCGGTGTTTCCCATCTTTCCAAGGCCTAGCAGGAATGCAGCTCATCCGAGGAGCTATTATTTACACCTAGGGAATGAATGTTTCCTTGTTGTGCCAACAAAGTCCAGCGCCTCTCTGCTGGGATTGTTTGATTGCATGCAAATTTGTGGTTTTTTCAGCTTTTCCAACTGAGGGCAGAATTGCTGGAGTCTGGATCCGCAAGCCACAAATAATTGATGTTGATTTGCAGATGACTGCTACACAATGCATATTTCAGGAAGAAAGATCCTTAGGCAGTTTTTTCTTTCTTTTAAAAAATTTTGGTCTGGGAAACGTGGGGGCGGGGCTGAGCCTCATAAAACGACTGTGGCTTTGTCCTGCTGCTCTGCCTGTGCTCTTGCTGATTGGGAAAAGGGGAGCTTTAGGCTTTGCTACCACTTGCTGGGGATACCACAGTAAACACCCTAACTGCACGCAGTGTGCAGATGTGTTTAGTGTCCCCCACGCAAACCAGAGTCTCTTGGTGTTTTGCCACTCAGGACACAAGTCTGTCTACCACCTTCGCTGCTGCCATCAGAATGAACATGAAGACGTTTTTGCTTCTAGACCCAGAGTTCTTTCCATATGCTTCCTAGGCGTTGGTCCTCAAGATAACCTGTCTTTGTTGAGAAAACTGAGTCCCCGAGTTACTCCTTGGGCTATCAGTGACCCATCAGCAGGAGGAACTTTCTTTCATTAATGTCAGGAGTCTTGGGCTCATAAACACGCAGAGGTGGCTGTACTTCTAGAAGATACCTGGTTCTACTTCCTCCCCACACTTTCAGCAAACCATGACTGGATAGTCAGGCTATGCTATGACTGTAGCTTTGTCAGGTTCTCGAAACACCCTTGGTAGGGTCTTTCCAGGCAGCCTGTGGGGCTCAGCCCTAGGAGTCCTCCCTGTCCCTGATAAATCCCTTCTTTCACTTTGCTCCCATTTGAAGCAGAAGCTCTGTCTTTCCCTCAGTGTCTCTGAATACTGAAGAAGCAAGGTTCTTTCCTCCGGTTGCTCCAGGCCTGAGGCACTCATCCATCCGTACTCCCATCAGTCGCCTAGCATCCCCAGATTTCCCGTTTTCTTCTGATCCCTGAGTTTGGTGTTAGGTGAATGCAGTCACTGTTTTCTTTTACTATTTCCATCTTTATGCTTTTTGCAATGCTCCCCTCGCCCCTTACCCTGTCCCTCTTGTGTGAGACAGCATGCCATTCACCTGTTATTCCTCTTGTTCCAGGAAATCACCTGTCCCATGAGCTAATATTTGTAACACTGCTGTTGACTTTGAATAATCATAACGTGTCTCCTCAATAGCCCGAAGAGGTACATAAAATAGCCATTCTGTTGGGGACAAAGCAGTTCACTCTGCATGTCCTCATTATACAATATTTGCAAAGGATGTACCCAGCACTTCCTAGTTTTTGTGCTCAGAGTGGAGCTAGAAGGGGACTCACAGGCAAGGAGGAGGCAATTCCAGCATGTAGATTTGGCTGTCTAGGTCCACCCCGGGCATCTCTGCCTCTTCCATTCACTTCATTCGGTGCTCTGGTCTGGTAGAGACTTGTCTCAGCAATTGGGAAGGATTTTGTTATATTCCTTTGCTTGGTAGAATACTTGGGACTCAGGGAGAGAGTTGTGGGGGAAGACTGTCCCAAGGAAGTCAGTAAATCTCAAGCAAAGCCCCTTGGGATCCAGGATCCCTGAGGAATTGGTTGTCCTGACAGTGCCATGGCCTGGTTTGACAGGCCCAATGGTACTTAGCCTGGCAGCGGGGTTTGGACACAAGGACGGCCCTGCTTCTCTCCTGTTGCAAAGTGAGCATGCTCTCTCAGCTCTCTCTGAGTCACTGCAGTTTACTAAGAAACGAAATCCAGAGTGCGGTCCCTGGGTTGACTCATTTCTCTGGGTCCTTGTGTAAGTCACTTCCCTGGTGTGTGTCTCAGCCTTCCCTCCCTGAGGGAAACAGCTCTCCTGAGCACCCCAGTGGATGAGTACCCTAGGGTGAATTTTCTCACCTGATTGCAGTGTGGTGGAGGGACAGTGGACTGAGTGGTTGTGGCAGGACAATGGTGACAGTCCCCTTGGCGTCTAGCCATCCAGCTCAGCCTAGTGGCTGCCATGGGGTTTCAGACATTTCCTTTGGGTCAGCCAGAACTTACTTTTTAGGTTATTTATTCAACAAACCCTTAAGGAAGTTGGATAAGGCCCTAGTGTCACCAGCTAATGTGGGTTCTTGCTTTGGAGACAATGGAAATGAAAGCCAAAGCAAGCGTTTGCTGGAAAAAGCTTTAATCAAAAGTAAGAGAAAACGGAATGGATTTTAGCTTGAGGAACTGATAAAGATCAGGCTGGTCCTTAACAAAGGAGAGCAAGAGAAAAATGACAAGAATCCAGCTTGAGCAGCTGGAGCCCCCCCGCCCCATGCAGGGGTTCAAACTGGGCACCCACGAAAGCAGGAGGCCAGGTTTTCAGGGTCCTCTCGAGTGTCTCAGCCCTGGTTTTGTGGCTCAGATTGAGTCTGTGGGGATTGAGAGGCAGTTTGGTCCTCATGGGAGGGATCCTCATGGCCCAGAGGCGACCTCAGGCCTGTGAGGCTCTGCTGGAATCCACGGAGCAGGCTGAGTGTCCCTGCAAACCTCTTATTCTGGTGTCCCCAGTATCGAAGGGTAAAGTGGCAGGCTATGTAAAGTTAGGGTGGACACACTTGCTTTTGTCATCTTTTACACAGACTCTCCCTAAGTGACTAACATGCTTACAGCCAAGCTGAGAAGGATTTGACCCGGAGCCCCACAAAGTGAAGGCCAAGCTTTTATTCTATGTTTAATTACCTACCGGGGACCTGGGGATCTGAAGGCCCAAGTGAAGAGTCATGGTTTCAGTGAAAGTCACTTTTAAGGCCCTGAGTGGCACAAATCATGCTCGAGATGAGCAGCAGGCTGAGGGCCCAGGAGTCGATCCTTGGTCCCCTCAGCAGGCTCTGTGTCCTGTTTGTGCCATTGGTATCCTGGCCCTCAGTTTGCAGTGGTCCCAGAACCCCGTGAGGAGTCGGGTTGGCTCTGTATTTGGGCTGCGTGTCTGTGAGTTCGCCCAACTGTGGAAAGAAATCACATCTGCACTGAATAGGCACAAACTGTCCTCTACTTGTTATGCCTTAAACAATGCAGCATGACAACCACTTGTGTAGCACTTACATGATATGAGGTGGTATGAATGACCTAGCTGTTATTTGAAGTGTATAAGAGATGTGTGTGGGTTGTATGCAAATCCTATGCCATTTGATGCGAGACTTGTGCAATCCTGGGTTTTAGTGTCTTCGGAGGGGCCTAGGACCTGTCCCCAGGATACTAAGGGATGTGGGTGTGTCTTAGGTGGCTTCCTTTCCCTGGTAAGGACCAGAATGGCCAAAACCCAGATGATGCCCATAAGCACACACTTAGGACATGTTTTGTGGGTCTGTGTGATGCTAAATGTGCAAGGCAGATTGAAGAAAGACACATAAGAGAAGTTAATCCACCATAGGTGACACAGCAGCAGTTGAACGGTACATGACGTGGCAGCTCAGGATCGGCTGTGGTCACAGAGCTGTGTGCTTCCTTGCTGGGAGCAGGACGGTGGACTTGTTCTGCCTGGGCTGTTTCCTGTCCCCTTGGCGCATGTAGATCCCAGACTGGACACCAGGGGATGGTGCCTGGCCCTTGTCCTTCCTCTCTCCCGCCCTGATCCAGGGAACCACCTGGAGGGGCCATCTCTCTGTCACCTGCCGAGGAACCTGCTTCTCATGAGGCCCACACCCCAGCTCTTACAGAGGAATGACTGACTCCATTGGGTGGAAAACCATCTACTCATTGTTTGGTCAGAAATTTAACCATGAATCAAGATCTTGGAATGTGGATGAGAATCTCAGGCCAGCCAGGAGCTATAAATAGAACCAGCGCTGGCCCCATCCATCTCTGCGGTGGACCAATGGCAAGCAACCTTCTGCACAAGATGAATTCCTGAGCCCACTGCTTTCAACCAGTTCAGGCTCCTCCAGGCGCCTCCGTACCTCCTCCCGGGCACCCAGCCCAGAGCTGGAGAGATCAGGGCCTGCTGAACAATCTTGCACTTCATAGTTAGACTCTCTTCTCCTTGTTCACTTGGGTGGTAGGAATGCCCCTGCCCTCCTCCTTGGGCAGCTGCTGGGGAGCAGACACAATAGCAGGCTTTGGACATCTGGCTGCTGCTCCTTCTCCTCTCCTGCCTGCCACCAGGGAGAGGTGCATTTCTCCCTGCTCCTCTGAACAGACTTCCAGTCTCTGGGGGAGGAGGCCTGGTGTTCTTTGATGAACTGAAGATGTGATTAAAATGGGCCACAATTGGGTCTGCACGCCAGGGCAGGGTGAGGTCATGGCTTGCAGGGGCAGGGCTTGGGTGTTGTCGCCAGCTGGCCCCTCTGACAGGAGATAAAGGAAGACAGAAGTAGCTGGTGCCAGGCATTGGAGCCAGGAAGATGCTGGAAGTGCCAATTAGCTGACCCTTGTTTTGTGTCCTGGCCAGAATGCTTTAGCAGAGACTGAAGAGAAGCTGCTAGACAGCAGCCAGATGTTTATGACTGGTGTAATCATGGCTGCTGTCCTGCTATGATCTTGTTTAATTTTATTTTGTAGCAACCATCTAAGATAGGTATTGCTATCGTGCTTAGGAGTAGGTTCAGCTTGAGTGGCAGGACACCTAAGGAACAGTTGCTTACATAAAGTAGGCATTTATTTCTCTCATGTACACAGAACAGGGTAGGATGTCCAGGAGCTCATGCTGGTGGGATCCGGGGTCCTTCTGTGGCCCTCGCCATGGGACTTCTGTCTCATGGTCCAAGATCAAGCACTGTGGCCATACCCCAGACACGGGGAGAGAAGGCACAAGGAGGAAGCAGCCCCTTCTCAGGAGCACAGTCCTGCCAAGCGGGGACCCTTGGCTCATAGCCTCTGAGGCATGGCGTGGCCCCTGGCAACTCCTGCTGAGAAATGGGATCTTCCTTCCCTGGGTCTGTGTCCCAGTGAGAGTTGAAAACTGAAGGTCCTGTGACTAAGGAAGGAGGCAGAAGGGCACTGGGTGACTTTCCACCTCTTGCACACCACACGCCTCTGACAGGTGAGGAAGGACAAGAGGATTTGTGTAAAGTCACACTGTGGAGGGGGCGGGGCTTGGAATCTGGCCCCACCATGCTTCTAAACCTGAGCTACACATAGTGTGTGGCATTGCTTTCTAGTTCTAGTGTTGGGAATGGGGCGTGGGTGGTGGAAACCCAGGTACAGCTGTCTGCAGGGTCAGTAGGGTATGGCTTCTGGGTCCCTGCTGATAGCCAAACCCAGCACACTCAGTCCATGCAGAATGGCAGACGATTTGCTTACAACCTTTATCTATTCTCTCGCATACTTTACGTCATCTCTGGGTCACTCAGACTAGATAATGCAATGTAGCAGCTCTGTGGTGGTTATTATACTGCGCTCTCAGGGAGCAATGACAGTGAGAGGGATTAGGTTTGGAATATGATGGGGACCAGACTCCCTGCGAGAAGAGACCGAGGAGAAGCCCAGGCCATTAGCTTAGCACATCGGTGTCCCCGGGAAGACGGTCACCCCTGGCCTGGGGTCTCAGGGTTCGGCCATAATTGCTCTGCCTCTCTGCCCACTGAGCTTCCTCATTGCTTTACCTGGCATCTCCTCCCTCCTGCCCTGCACCTAAGTCTTAGACTCACCCAGGCCTCCTTTCAGGAAGCCCTCCTGGCATCTCAGGGGCAGGCCTCTCCCAGCCTCGGGGCTGCACCACTGGCAAGATATTCCTCACCTGGAATCAAGTCTTCCGGCTGTGTGTAAACAGTGCCATAGGAACGCCTGGTTCGGGGAACTAAAAGCCCTTCCAGGCAGGCGAAAACAACTGATCACTGATCGTTGTGCCCTTTACTTCAAGGTCCACCCAGCACTTCCTTGTTGCCTGCTACGTGCACCCTGGGGATATAGCTCCTGTCTTTGAAAAGCTTTAGGGGCAGCAGCCACAGAAATAGGTGATTTCAGTACAAGAAACTGGGAACAAGGAAGCCCCGGAGTGGCAGAGGTGGCAAGTTCCTTGTCACTGCAGTGCAGCTGCTGGGTGAGGGCAGATGTGTGCCACTCCTGCCTGGCTCTCAGACTGTGGTCGCTCTTGTGGACTGAGTGCAGGCCAGGGCTGACCACAGGAGTCCGGAGAACAAGGTGAGGGCAGAGTTCCTCTTGCTTCTGTGAGAGAGAAACCCTAGCTGATTTCAGGTATGCACGGCAGAGGCAAAGGAATTGCTCTAAGAAGGGAGGTGGCTGGTTCTGCAGAAATCACTTCCGTCCCTCATGGAAGTAGTCAGGAAACACCCTTCTTGCTAAGGCTTTCTATAAACCACGTGACACCTCCGAGGCGCTCCAGGAAACGCGTGCCAGTGCTGTATCCATTTTCCCTGAGAGCTGGGAGGAGACCAAGCTGGACCAGCTACAGAAAGCCCAAGCTCCCCGGCCTGGCTGTGGCTCTGGGCAAGGAGGGAGCAGATTGTGGGGCTGTTTGGAAGGAGAGTCTGGCTGAAACTGTCCCCCCTGGAGAGAACCTCTAGCTCCTGGTCCCCATACCTGCAGGAGCTGGGCCTGTGGTTTGGGGACTGCTCTGGAGGCAGTTCCTGGAAAACCCCATGGGGGTGCCTTTTTTTTGTTTTTCTGTAGTTCTAGCTCATGGGTGAGGAAAGAGGTAGGCAAGGGGCTGAGCAACTGGCCCCCATGGGACACCTTGGCTGCTCTCTGAGAGTTTGGTGACCTCATTTCCTGAGTGGCATTGGGTATTCCTGGCAATATGGAGGCTGGAAGGAAACAGACCCAGGTCTCAGCCTCCTGCCTGAGCCTCAACTTGCCAGGGAGGGTGGAGCCTCTTGCATGTCCCTATTTCAGAAGAGAAGTTCTGAACCTCCTGACACTTTGTCTTAGAGGAGCGTGAATATCTCTAATAAATGATAAACTAAAGCAGCCCTGCTACTCATCACAGAGCATCCAAGGTGCCAGGACAGTGCTAATGTCACCATGGCAACCATTCATCCCAGGGCGGCCCAGGGAGATGGCGATGGGAAAGGGGCCAACGGGTCCTTCTGTCCTCAGGGACCTGCTCACCATTTCAGTGCTGGGGTAACCGACGGGGGACTTGTGAGCTCTGAAGACCTAATTGTCTTGTTCATGGATGTCATCTTCACACCAACCTGGGAGGTGTGCAGGTGTGGCCGTTCTCCCCTCTTTGTTTGAAGACAACCCTCTCCAGGAGATGAACGGAGTAGCTCAAGTCCCCACCTCCGGTGAGAGCGGAGCTGGGCGCTGGCTTCTGCTTTCTGACAGCCTCATGGGGTGTGGCCCGACTGAGGGAGTTGGAGCGGTGGGGGGAGCAGGGCTGCCTGTCTCCGGGCCTGCCTGCTGCAGTCTTGCAGTCCAGCCTGTCTGGCGCCCAGAGGGAGCCAGCCCTGCCCCGCTGCCCCCTGCAGCTCCCCACTGGGTGGCCCAGGGCCTGCTGTGGTTGGGCTGCAGCCATGACAGCGGCGTTCTTCGCTGCTTGCCTGTCCTGACGAAGACTCCGCAGGCCAGATGAGGGGCGGGACCCTGCTGGCTGCTGTGGCAGGACACGGATTTTGCTAGGACCACAGAATGTCCCTGGCATAGCCTAGCTGGATCCTGAGGATCGAGAGAGGCCAGATCGAGTTCCCATTCCTCCTGGCTCCTCCTGTGCCATACGAAGAGGCCTGGGCCTGGCTCCCGGCGCTTGCTACATGGGCTCTGGTGGTCCCTGCTGTGCTTTGAACAGACTGGGTTTCCCTTTCCTCAGAACTGATACTATTTCTGGTTGTGGTACTGGGGAGGGAACTCGGTCCCTTAACTGTCCAGGCAGGTGCTCTACAATTAGGCTGCACCCCCAGTCCCCACACCGTACCCCTTCCCCCTTTCCTTATCGGTTTTACTAACACAGATGGGCTGCGGTTCAACCTTCTGGGCTCAGACCTTCCATCTGGACACTTGTACTTTATTTTTCATCTGGAGGTTGTAAGTTCTTTCACTAACTGCTGGCTTCCAGTAAAGCATGCAGATGCCTGAAAGAAATGATACCGGTACTTGAAGTTGTGGGGTCATTTATGTAGATAATCTTATAATGTGTCAAATCTAAGACATCACTGATTTTCATACACATGGCTGTTCTGTGTATCACTAAGAAAGAGAGATAAGCTGCCTGTTAAGTAATGTGTGCTACCTGTGGAAGATGCACCTCGACTTCAGGGACGTTGAATGTGGAGAAGGAAAGGGCATTTGGAAGCATTAAAGCATAGACTGTAGGGATGTTCTTACTGTTTGTAAGAAAACACGTAGGAGTGTTTCTGCAAATGGTTAGCAGAAGAAGCAGATGATGACTCCAAACTGCCTAGCGTTTTAGTTGAAGCTGTCAGCAGAGCAAAGAGTCCAGAGGAGCCCTGCCCGGCATGGTGTGTGGGAGACATTTCAGGGAACCCAGCACCTTGCTGCGGATGGAAACTGGCCCAGTCTGGTCCCAGCAGCCGCCCCGGGTGTGTGAAGAAACAGAGTCCCGAACCCTCCCCTAAGTCTCTGACTTCGGATTTCTGGGGTGAGGCCCAGACTGTTGTCTGAATCCCTGCGTCACCCCTCACTTACAGGGAAGGAGGTCTAGGGCAGGGTCAAGGCCAAGTCAAGGCCGGCGTGGCGCTCTCTTCCCCTCTCTCCCTCGCCCTCTCTCCCATACTCACTTCAGCGCAGGAGCCCAGGGTGTCGCCCCGGGTCCCATCCACCTCACACAGTGCCCGCCCCGCCCCTCCTGGCCCCACGGGCTGGCTGACTGGACACACGTTGGTGAGCTCAGGCCAGGTGCCGGCTACCGTCCAGGTCCTGAAGGGACACTGCGGCTTTTCACAGGGCACCCCCTGGACACTGCCCTCAGGGAGGCAGCACCCGCACCCTCTCCGCGCCCCCTGAGGTGAGCTCTCCCTGCAGGCCCAGAGGGAGCAGTGCCAGCTGCTGAAGAGTGCCTCGGTGTTTGCCCGCTGCCACCCGCTGGTGGACCCCGAGCCCTTCGTGGCCCTGTGCGAGAGGAGTCTGTGCCCCTGTGCCCTGGGGCCGGCGTGCGCCTGCCCTGCCCTGCTGGAGTACGCCCGGGCCTGTGCACAGGAGGGGACTGTGCTGGATGGCTGGACGGACCACAGCGCCTGCCGTGAGTGCTGCGCCTCCTGGCCACGCCAGTCCTGTGGGGAGGCACTTGGGGCTGTGTCCCGCACTGCGCAGCCGGTCCCCATGGGTGGGGGGTGTCCCAGGCCGCTTCCTGAATGGCTGCTCCCTCTGCCGCCTGGTCTTATGAGCGCTGGCCTGCAGAGGGGACCCTTGCGGGCTGTGTGGGGCCGGACAGGACTTCTCAGGTCCCCCGTGCTGTCCCCACCTCTTGTCCATGCCACACCCCATAACTCCCTCAGGATGGGAACCTCAGCAGCTTTGAGCTCAGGGCCGCCTGCCTGAGTAGGGAGGAGCAGGAGCTGCGGAGCCACCCGTCCATGCGGCCCTCATCGAGTTCCCCCTTCAGTAACTCAGCCCCTGTCCTCCCTTGCGCCTGACACCTGCTTGCTATCTTTTAGTCTCATCGCTCTTGGTCTTTGTTACATCCTGAGTTCTGATTAAGCAGGGCCCCCGTCACCAGGCAAGAGACCCCTCCTGCCCCAGGCTGATCAGAAGTGGGGCGGTTGGACTGCCGCCCTGCAGTAATTACGCAGGCACCGGGGCTGATGGGCAGAGGAGCTGTGGATAGCAACCCCACACACGTGGGCTCAGGGTGCGGCCAGCGCCTTTGAGATTAGAGCTTGTGGCCCGGCCTGTGGGGGTGTGCGAAGTGCGAAGTGCAGGTTAGCAGCTGGCTTCTCCTCTGGATGGGGAGGCACTGGTCCTTGAAGGCAGGGTGGAGGAGACCTCCGTGGACCTTGGAGAAGGGCTTGGGGCAGAGCCGCCCATGGGGCACTGGTCCAGTTCGGACAGCAGAGATGCTTAGCCCTAAGTTCCCAGGGCAGCCCTGCAGCCCTGGGAGGGGTACGTACAGAGTGAGCGTCACCTGTAGGCAAAGTGGACGTGAACAGGTGTGCCCTGTGTTTGGGAAGGAGGGGACGTTTGACTGGACCAGTTCCTTGGGGAGCAGGTATCGATGGAGGATCCACCAGCTCCTTGCTGGGCTCCAGAAGCCCCTACTTTTTGCCCTGGAGGACTGGGTTTTAGGTGAAGGGGATAGAGCTCAGAGGGGCAAATAATGCCAAGTGTCCGTGGGGAATGGATGACCGAGGGGAGGGCTGGGTCCCAGCGACCCTCAGGGTCCGAGCCAGGGCCTCGGGAGGCGGGGGTGCAGCTCAGGGGAGAGGGGGCCTCCAGAGCCGCAGTGGGGTAGAGCTGTTGAAGACAGAGGAGGCCATGGGGTCCGCACTGGGGAGGCTCCTTGCTTCTCTTTCAGGCCCAGCCTGCCCTGCCGGCATGGAGTATAAGGAGTGTGTGTCCCCTTGCGCCAGGACCTGCCAGAGTCTGCACGTCAACGAAGTGTGTCAGGAGCAGTGTGTGGATGGGTGCAGCTGCCCGGGTAACAAACTTCCCACTTTGCTTACAAACCCAGACCTCGCCAGGGCCTCTGGTGTTGGGGAGGGAGATGAAGGCCACTATGTTGATTCCTTCTTGCTGGAATCAGAAGCCTTTTATTTGGCTTTTAAAAGTCTTTGTACAGAGTGATTAGGACCGAGCTGGTCTTTATTTCTAATTTGTGTTTTCCGTTGCACTGTATCCATGAAGACACTTGTGTCTCAGGAGCCAGGGGTGGACTCGGTGGGCGTGCGGCCCCGTCTGAGCCTATCTGAGTCTCCTCAGTTAGGGGTCAGGGAATCAGGCTGGGACAGAAGTCTTAGAAAGTGTTTCCTGGGCTCCCACGTGCACTCAGCTGAAGGGGCTTTGTACTAGAGCATCTCTAGGAGGCCTTGCTCGTGTGGCCCCGGGCCCTGCGTGACCACAGAGGAGCCTGTGTCTGCCGCACGGCCTTGGGCACAGCTCTGGGCTCTGTCTCTTCGCTGGGGAACAGGGACAAGGGCTCTTTCCGTTTCCCACACTGCCCACACAACAAGGTCTTTGAGCTTCTGGAAGGAAGTCCTGAGCCCGGACTCCTGGCCTCCCTAGAAGACAGCTTGAACTGCCCGTCCCTTTACTGAGACTCATAGCCTTTCCGTGGGAGCGCTACTCTCCCTACCCCAAGCTTCGCTGTAGGGAAGGATAAGCATCTCGGAACCTACTCTCAGAGCTTCCTGGAAGCCCTAACTGGAAGCTGGAGCTTCCATAGCTGTGAGGTGAGTAACGACGATGGTGACAACGTAGAGAGCTTTGCCTCGATGTCCTGCCCCCAGAGGCACAGCTCCTGGACGAAGGCCATTGCGTGGACAGCGCTGGGTGCCCCTGTGTGCACGCCGGGAAGCGGTACCCGCCGGGGGCCTCCCTCTCTCAGGACTGCAACACCTGGTAATTGGGCGATGTGGCCTGGGGGGCTGCTCGGGCTTTGGGAGGGGAAGCTGGGGGCTGAGCCAGGGCTGGGGAGGGGTTTGGGACAGGTGTGCAGGGGAGCGATGGAGTCCAAGAATTACAGCACACACGCCCACCCACGCACGCACAGATGCACGCATGGGCATGCACAGACGCACGTACAGACACACGCACGTGCACACACACACACACGGAGCTGGGCGGGCGCGGGGCAGGTGCTTTTTGTGCAAGCAGCATCACGGTCTCTCCAAGCCATGTTAGTCGACCGTCCTCCCGCCAAAGACAGCTGTATACCAGCCCCAAACAGCCTCGAAATCTCTTCTCTCCCAGGAGGGGGAAGCAGCAGTGCCTAGAGGAGACTCGGCAGGTCCACCCTGCGGCTCCTGCCGTGCCTGGCCAGCCAGGACCTGTCCCTGCTGAGGCCCGGAGCGCCCCAGACTTTCCTGGGTCCTGTACAGCTTTTGACACCTGAATGTCTCCTGTAGCTCTGGCTACCTCTTCCCTCCGACTCAGGCTGTGACGTCTGGGTGACTAATTCACTCGCAGGCCCTCATCTTCTCAGAGCTGCCAATGACCTGTGCTTCTCTCCCGACAGCATCTGCCGGAACAGCCTGTGGATCTGCAGCAATGAAGGATGCCCAGGTGGGCGGCCCCTTGCTCTTCCCTACCCTGGGGGCAGGCCTGTCCTCTAACCGAGGCCCGTGCCAGGGAGGAGGAAGGTGCAGCTGACTCTAGGCTTGAAGTGAGAGTTTCAGTGGAATTTTCTGGAACACGAGATGCAGACAGTGGCGTGATTCAAGAGCTCGGAGGACCAGGCCACCACGTGATTCTCCACCCTCCTTCTCTGGAAAATCCGTGTAGGAAAAGTGGTTTTGTGACCTCTGCCCTTCACTCTTCCTCGCTTGACCTCCTCTGTTCTGATTGCTGCCCATTCCAAGCTCTCCCTGCCCATCCCCGGGGCCTAGACCTTCCTCATCGAGCGCACCTGCGTGATGTTTGAGAGGTGCTGGGAGGTGAGAAGCTTTGGCACGTGACTCTCATTGTTACGGCCTATGAGGTCAGTACGGCTCGTCCTCGCCTTGAAAAAGAGGAAGCACATGCAGGCAAGGCCCTAGCAACTGGCCCAGCCACACTGCGGCTGAGGGGCAGAGGGCAGACTCACACTCGCTGCCAGACCTGTACCTGGCCTTCCCTTTCCAGGTCTTAGTCTGCGGGGCCAGGAGGGGACTGAGTTTGGATAGTTGGGGCCGTGTTTGAAGTCTATGGGTTCAGGGTTTAGGGTCACACAGGACCTTTCCAGCCATATAGGAGATGGGAGTGTGGGGGGTCACCTCCAAGGGTACCCAGTGCTGAGTGCTGCCTGTGGGCATCAGGAGGAAGTGCCTGGGGCCATCTGTGCTGGGGCGTGGTGGGGCCTTCCCATGACTCGCTCCCCGAACACCTATCCTCAGGGGCGAGAGTTTAGGGCAGCAGTAAAATTGCCCACACTGGCTGTTGTGGTGAGGAGAAGCTTACTCTTGACTCCTTTGGTTTGTGGCGCTGGAGGTGCAAGTCCAAGACCAGGTGGCCCCATCCGTTTGGGCCTCCATGGTGCAGGGTGGCTGAGTGTGGAGGCAGAGGCAGAGCCTGGGAGGACGGTCCCCGGGTGCCCCTCAGGAGCACAGCCTGGGGACAGACGGGCCGAGCTCCTTCTCTTCCCGCTTCCCAGGCTGGGGGCCAGTTCCTTGACACCAGTGAAGCCTTGGGGACCTACCAGCCCCTAGCCAGTTGGCTCCCACCCAGCTAGGACAGCATGGTTAGGGGCAGGGTGGGTGGAGCACGCCCCTGACTGTTCCTCAAGTGAAGAAAGCCCTTGTCACAGAAACCGTGGCCCGAGGGGCTGCAGGCCTAGCTCAGAGGCACAGGCCTTGCCAAGCCTGTACAAGGCTTTGGTTCTGACCCCAGAATCAAATCAGCAGCAGCCACAAGGCCCAGATCAATGAATAAAATAAAGACAAGCTCCCGGTGGGAGAGCGTGGCAGGCACTTTGCAGAGCAAGGGACAGGTAGGCAAAGAACTTTCCATTTTGTCCAAGATCTCACGCAAAGGGGGCCCAGAATGGGGGACCGAGGATGCAGGCTAGCTGGTGACTCTGGGCCAGCTACTGAATGATTCTCAGCCTTAGTTTCCTAGTCCGTGAAACGGGCGCCAACAGCAGCTTCGCCCCATGGCAGTGTGAGATGGTTGCTGTCCTGTGGGCGGTTGCCACCTTCCTCAGCACGAGAGGGAGTGAGCTGGGGTGAGAGTGGGCAGGTCCTGGCATCCACGCCACCAGGGCTGCTGCTGGTGGCCACTGTGTTCTGTGCTTCAGGGGCAGGCTTGGGTGGAGGCCGAGGTCTGGGGTCTGAGGCGCTTGCTAAAGGCCTGTGTGCTGGTTTCCCCAGGAAAGGCTAAAGAGCAGCCCCCGGAGCTCACACGCTGCTGTGGAAAAGAGCTTCCGGCCGGAAGGAGGCTCTTAATCCACGTGGGAGTGGATCTGCTTTAGCTTCCGGGGCTGTTCTCCGTGTGTGCTTGTAAGAATCACCTGCTTTCCTTCCTTGCCAAACTTGGGGAGCCCAGGTTTGTGTCTGGTGCTGTTTGTCAGTGGCACCTTTTGCTGCTGCCCGTTCCAAGGTGCAGGAGGGCGAGGAGGAGGGCGAGCCCGGCCGTGTGGCTGTAGGTGGGTGGACGTCCCTGCCCCCGTGGCCAGCACTGCCCCGCAGTGCACCCCTCCGTCCCCCCAGGTTTCCTGTGTTTGCTCCGTCTCCCAGTTGTACCCAGGAGATAAGCTGAAAATAATATTTAGACTTTTGATTCCTGAGAAATAAATCTGAGATTTAGAGCAGGAACTCAGATCAGAGGATTAGATTTTGGCCCTGAACATCTTGCTTTCGAATATTCGCACATTTTTCTTGTTAACCCCTCTTCCCGGGCATTGTCCAGGGTGATGGAAGTCCAACTTCTTATTCAGATAAGAGCGAGCTTGAGAAAGCAGGGAGAGGCTGGGGGTGTTTCCACCTGTCTTACTGCAGGGAGGTCCAGACATGTGGCATTTGTCCCTCGGCGGTGATTTCTGAGAAATGGCCATCCGAGAGCTTTCCGGTGGCACTGCTGGTGTCCCTGACAGAGGGCACCCGGGCTTGCTGTGCCCCTGGGGAGCCCCTGGGCGTATGGTGGCCCGCATTGGCTCCGTGGCCTTCCTGGCTGGGCAGAGGTCAGCCCCCCTCTGCTATCTGTAGGGCGGGCAGTGGGAAGGAGGAGGCCCTTGGTGGGGGGACGAGGTGTGGGTGTGCGTTCAGAAGAGACGCAGGGATGAGAGTCGTTGGAGGAAGTGCGCAGAGCAAGGTTGGCCAGGGATCCAGATGCCTGTTTCAGCCTCAGTGTGTTCACTGTGGGCCCTGAAGATGGAATCGGCCCAGGTTGGGGCGTTGGCCCTCAGCAGTCGGCACTGCCTGGGCAGACGCAGGGAGTCCCCGTGGGCCCCACCAGAGTCACAACATGGGCTATGAGGCGGCCTCTGCGGAGTGCTGTGCGGCCACCTGCCCCTTCCATGCCTCTGGCTGCCCACCAGGCTTCACGCTTCCTCCTGGGTGTGGCTGGGCTCCTGACCCCTCCATGTGCCACCTCGGGGGCGGGCACTGCCCAGGCTCCAAGATGCCACCCATGGCTATCGTGGCACAGAGCAGGGAGGCTCGGGATCCGTGGCAGCAGGCTGTGGAGGGAATGAGGGTCAGGAGCACGGGTTCTGGCCAGGGCTCTGCAGTGGACTGGGCGTGGCTCTGTCCATCTTGGTTGCCCCATCTGTAAAACAAGGCACTGACCTGGGACGGGCTTAGAATCCTTGCCTAGAACTTGGCTTGGACTGGTGTGGGAGCAGACGCCTGTGACATTTGGGGACAGGCTCCCTGCTTGGGTAAGCATGTCACCCCATCACTAGCAGGCTCCCCTTCCCCTGCTCCCCGCCCTGTGTAACCCAGGGGAGTGTCTCGTCACTGGCCAGTCCCACTTCAAGAGCTTCGATGGCAGGCACTTCACCTTCAGTGGGATCTGCCAGTACCTGCTGGCCCGGGACTGCCAGGACCACACCTTCTCCGTTGTCATAGAGACGGTGCAGGTGAGTTTGGCCGCCTGCAGCCAAGGCGGGGAGAGGGCAGCGCGGGGAGCCCCTCCTCCAGACTGCAGGGGCTTCCTTCATGGAAACTGGCCTGTCCCTTGCTCCCTCCTGGCTGGGACAAGGCCCTGCCCTACCCACACCCACCCAGCACCCACCAGGAGCGTCCCCCACTTCAGCGCTGGTCCCACGTGTGGAGTGGGTACCCCTGGGGCAGGGAGGACCCTTCTCCTTTCTGGAGCCCCTGGTGTCCCGTGCACCCTTCTCTGCGGGGCCTCCCCCGGGTCAAGCGCCCCGTGTAGTGGCGTCAGTGGGGCTAAGATGAGCCTGTGTCGGTGTACCGGCCAGGCCGGATGGAGGGAGCGGGTGAGCCTGGGTCTGGGCTGGTGCCGGCTGGAAGGGCTGTGGCGAGTCGCCCACGTCCCCGACAGTGTGCTGAGGACCCGGACGCCGTCTGCACCCGCTCCGTCACCGCGCGCCTGGGCGCCCCGGCCCGCAGCCTCGTGAAGCTGAAGCACGGAGGCGGAGTCGCCGTGGAAGGCCAGGACGTCCAGCTCCCGCTCCGGCAAGGTGAGCCGCCCCCGGCCGCCTCCTCCACGCGGCCCGGGCCTTCCTTCCCGGGACGGGGACAGGGCGGCCGGGCCACTGAGGTTGCCTTGAGCGTGCTGAGGCTGAGGCAGGGAGGTTCTGTTATGCTTGGGGTGGGAAAGCAGTGGAGGGCGGGCCGGCAGCTACCGAAGGGGGCCGAAGCGGGGCCGCATGTGCAGTGTCTCGGGCGTCCCCTCGCTCTGCGCACCGTGGTGGGCTCGGGTGGTGAGCGTGTGTGTGTGCGTGGTGCTGCGTCTCTGCACCAGTGTGTTCCTCCGGGGCCGGGCACATGCTGCTAGGTGGTCCTCTCCGCCCCACAGCAGCTCTGCACCCAGCGTCGCCCAGCCCCGAGCACTGAGCAGTCCAGCCTGGCAGCTGCGTGTAGAGCTGGGGCCCGGGCTCCTGGAGCCCAGCGGTGCACTGGGCCTCGGGTTGCTAGCGAGGGCTGCGGGAACCTCTGCTGCCCTCTTGTGGCAGTGAGGGGAACGACAGTTTATGCAGGCCAGCGAGGCTCCTTCTTGGGGAACCCTTAGCTCCTGTCCCCCCTCACTCTTTCTCCCGAGACGCCCTGTTTCTCGGACACCCCATCTGCCTCTATTGGTCATTTCCATAGTCCTTTGAGGCACCCCCTCGTCTCTCCCCTCGACCCCTCTGCCTGCCACCCGGCCCCACCCCAGCTGAATCTGTCCTGCGGGGCCGCAGGTGACCTTCGCATCCAGCACTCGGTGACGGGCTCCGTGCGCCTCAGCTACGGCGAGGACCTGCAGATGGACTGGGATGGCCGCGGGAGGCTGCTGCTGAAGGTGGGTCCGCTCCGCCCGCGGTCCCGGGGCCCAGCCCTCACAAAGCGCCCTTGTGCTCGGGCAGAAAGGCTTTGTGTGGCGAGAGAAGAATTCCTTTCTCCTCAGGCGCTGCACCCCCAGGAGCAGAAACAGGCCCCTCTTGTTTGCTAGGAGCTGGCGCTCATTTCTGGACGCCCCGTTGGCCCCGGGGATCCTCCCTTCTGGGCTTTGGGAGGCCCGAGCCAGGCATCTGGGTCCTGGTGGGGCTGACAAGGGGGCAGATTTGCCGGAATCCCCGGCTGCACCTGGGCCCGGCACCACCGTGGGCAGCGGGGAAGGGCCAGGTTGGCGCTTGCAGTCCAGACCCCATGTCCTGATTCCCATGTGCAAAGCGGCCCTCGGCCACCTATGAGAGGTTACGGGGAGCCGCTGGGCCGTCCGTCTGTGAGCGCTTCCTCCTGTTCTTAGGGGTCTTTGAGTTCCACTAGCTAGCCACCCACACATCTCACTGGGTTATATTTTCATTGTTTCTCTCTCTCAAAAAGTCCCTGGAAGGTGGCCATGCAGGTGTTACTAGTGCCATCCGTCTTATTCTCTCTCTCTCTCTTTTTTTTTGGTACCAGGGATTGAACTCAGGACCTTGTGCTTGCAAGGCAGGTGTGGTGCCACTGAGCTAAATGCCTGGCCCCTCTCTTTCTCTTTTTTGAGACAGGGTCTTGCTATGTAGCCCAGGCTGGCCTTGAACTCACAGTGATCCTCCTGCCTCAGCCTCCTGAGTGCCGAGGTTATAGGCTTGTTATCCAACTTATAAGGGAGGCAGCTAAAGCATGGAGAAGTCGAGTCTTCAGCAGTCCATCCGTAGTCACAGCTGAGCAGGGAGTAGCTCTGACCAGGGCTTCCGTTAGACTTCTTGCTTTTTGGTCTCAGGATTTGGTTGCATTCTTACACATCGCTGAGGCTTCAGGCTCTGTAATGAGGTTGTATCCATTGATAGTCACCAGATGAGAAATGGCATCAGAGACTTGAAAACATGCGTTTATTAACTCATTTAAAAGTGCAATACTAAGCCTAGTATACAGTAATATAAACAGCTTTTTCTTCTTGGGGGTGGAAATAACTATGTTTTCCAAAACAACTCAATCTTTAGAAGAATACCGTTGCATCCATTGCTGCAAAGCTCTTTAAGGATGGGCTCAGCAGGAGGCAGCTGGGCCCTGGAGTCTCCTGCAGTCTGTCGCCGGAGGTGCTGCCTGGCATGGAGCCTCTGGAAAATTCCACTGTGTCCTCCTAAGGGAAGAGAAGGCAAAAAGCGATAATGACTACATTGTCATAGGAAAGTGGTTTCCTCCTGAGGCCACCCCTCTGGGCACCACTGCTGGTCTTGGGGCACCATCAGGGGCCCCTGCTCCGGGGGTCCTGCTGAGGCGCTGTGGTGGGTGTTGGAGGTCCCGGATGAGATCCTGTTTCCAACACACTTGTGGTCTGTTCTTTCTCTCTTCCTTAGAGCTCTCAAAGAGTCTCCATGTAACCCTCTTGCCTCTTCTTACATGAAAAATAACCTTGCAGCCAGGGCATGGAGCAGGGGGATGGGGAGGTCCTTTAAACCGAGACCCATGGTTTCCGGAGGCAGAGCGACTTGCCGGCTCTCAGGGTCTCAGGTTACCCAGCTGGGGGCCCTGGTCCCTGCGTCTGGCGCTCTTTGTCCCCTGCCAGCCCCACGCTCCCTGCCTCCTCCCTGCCCAGTGGGGGTCCTGGTGTATGCGCCCTCGAGCCCAGTCAGCTGCCCGCTGTCCTTGGTTCTCTGCCTCAGTTTTTCCTCCAGGAGGAAGAGCTGATGGCTTCCTGTGGGGATGGATGCAGGGCTTGGATTCAGTCGAGGGTCAGGATGGAGTCTCGTGAGCCCATGGCTGTGGGGCTGCCCTGTAGCTCCGGTATGGAGCAGGGAACGCAGATGCAGGGCATCTGTTCTCCTTGCCCCGGAGCAGCCTGTGCTATCCGGGCAGCTGGGCTCCGTCAGGGGAAGCTGTACGTTCTGCTTCCTACTCAGCTGGTCAGAACTGTCACCGAGCCAGGCTGGTTCAGATAGCAAGTGACTTCTGAAGTGTCCAGAGCCCGGGTGCGGCAGGGCTGTGGATCAGCCACAGCCTGGTGTCCCAGACACATCGCCCTTCTGACCCCTGGCCGTGCTGAACTCTGAGACCAGCCAAGGGGTGGAGGGAGACTTATTTTTGTTTTGGTGTTGGGGATTTGAATACAGGGCCTTCACACTGAGCACTACCAGACTTTGTGACTTATTACTTTTTGAAACAAGGTCTCTCTAAGTCACTGCCCAGACTAAGTTCTAACTCACCATCTTCCTGCCTCAGCCTCCCAGAGTGCTGGGATCACAGGCATGATTACAGGTGTGAGAGTGGGGTAGTGAACAAGGGGGACTTTGGGGAGCCCGAGGCCACCCAGTGTATCTGAGGAGGAGAGAGAAGAGAGACAGGTGAAGTGGGGGAGGGGAAGACAGGCCCATCACCGTTTTGCCCCTTGGCCCAGGCTGGCCTCACTTGCTGGCCTTGAGCTTCAGCCTGTGTCTGAAGGGACCTGTGTGTACACTAATGGATTTATTCATTTGTTCCACAACTCATTCGCTCAGCATTTATTGAGTGCCCACTAGTGCTACTGTGGGCCCCAAATTCATAGGCTGGAATCCCAACCCCTCAAGGCAATGCATTAGGAGGCTTTGGGAGGGCGTAGGGCTCTGCCCTGTGAACAGGATTGGGATCAGGATCTTGTACAAGGGGCCCAGAGAGCCAGCCAGCTCTGCCTCCCTGAGAGCAGCCCGAGGGTACCATTTTAGAACCCGGAAGAGGGCCCCTCACCAGAGTCTGCTCAGGCCTGGATCTTGGGCTTCCCAGCCCCGAGAACTGTGAGAAAAGGGTTCTATGGTTGGTAAGTCACCCACCCAGGGCTGCTTTGTCATCATAGCCTGAGCAGATGAAGACACTTTCTAGATGCTGAGGGTTCGAGGTGAGACAAAACAGGCCCATACCTGTGTCTCATTTAGACAGAAAATAAACACAGTGAGCAAGTGGATGATATCCTAGATTAGACTAGATCCTGGGAGAGAGAGAAAGCAGAGAAGGGTCAGGGAGTGCCAGGACTTGGGGGATTAAATTCTGGATAGGGAGGTCAGGAAAGGCCTGCGTGCTTGACGTTCCAGAGCTGGACATCTGTAAAGCAAACACGGAAGCGTCTCCGGGTCCCCGTCTTAGTCAGGATGTTTACTTGGGCACATTTTATTTGGGGCTGGAAACTTCCACTGCATGGTGCCTCATGCACCTTGCAAGTCGCAGCTGGAAGCTGGCTGGGCTCACGATGACTCAGGGGCCCAGGCCTCGCCCTTGAGGCTCAGAACACAGAGCAGGCGTCACCGAGTTAATTCTGCACAGGTCAGGACTCTTGGGTCCAGCCCGGTTTACATTAGGAGCCTGCAGAAGAAAGCAGCAGGTGCCCCCAGGGCAGGCTCCACTCACTGTGTCTGTCCCCGGTGCACTTGGGGTGGGAGCCTCCTTGGGCCCTGAGGTGGGGTGAGGAGCAGTGCCGGTGGAGCAAGGCCGAGCTGAGGCATGGGTGGGTGTGCAATGCGGCCCCGGCCCCCAGGTCTGCAGCCCAGGGCTCCAGCTGCTGTATTTTCACTGCTGGGGAACTTCTTCCATTAAACAAAATCAAGCTGGGGTCTGCCTGGGCAGCAGCTGCTCTGTCCTCTCCGCAGCTGTCGCCTGCCTACGCCGGGAGGACCTGTGGCTTGTGTGGGAATTACAACGGCAACAAGGGCGACGACTTCCTCACCCCCTCGGGGCTGGCGGAGCTGCTGGTGGCAGACTTCGGGAACGCCTGGAAGCTGCACTGGGACTGCAGGGACCTGCAGAGGCAGCCCAGTGACCCCTGCTCCCTCAACCCGCGGCTGGGTGTGTGCCCTGCAGCCCAGCTCCCCGCCCAGCAGCAGGTCCGGTGCCTGCAGCCGGTCATTCAGGCTCCCAGTGTGAGGAAGCAAAGGACAGTATGGGGCAGCTCCCTCCCTGAGTCCCCGAGTCCACAGCAGCAGGGTGGCCCCGTGCAAGTTTATCTTCCGCAGCGTTTCAGCCCTGCCTCAGTGTCCTGGCCTACCCAGGCCGCCCCTGGCCGCTTTGACCCCTCTGTCCATGGTCCTTCTTCAGGGACGCAGTTTACTATGCATCTGAGCCACATGTATTTAGGGAAAGAAATGGGCTGCTGAAGATAAGTGATGACCCCCAGAGCCAAGAGCTGCTTTTTGGCCCACAGTGAACACGGGGGTCAGACACAGTGGGAGCTGTTGCTTCTCCTAGACCCGGGTGTCAGCGGCCCCTGTGGTTGTTCCTGTCCATCCTGACATGCTCCCCTCTCTCCCACAGCCGGGTTCGCAGAGGAGGCCTGTGCACTGCTGACGTCTTCCAAGTTTGAGGCCTGCCACGGAGCCGTGAGCCCTCTGCCCTACCTGCAGAACTGCCGCTATGACGTCTGCTCCTGCTCCGACGGCCAGGACTGCCTGTGCAGCGCCGTGGCCAGCTACGCTGCAGCCTGCGCCGGGCGGGGCGTGCACATCGGGTGGCGGGAGCCCGGCTTCTGTGGTGGGTGTCCCCTCCCCTCCTCCCTCCGCCTGCCACCCCACGTGCTGGCCCGCCCTGCCCATCCATGTCCCTTCCCGAGTGCTGTCTTTGCGTAGTTCTGTTTGGGATGTTTTGATAAGCTCTGGCGGAGGTAGCTGCAGGTCCATCTCCCAGCAAGGCCTGGGGCGGGGAGTTGGCTCTTCCCTAGGCTCTGGCAGGTCCCAGACCTGGACATGTCCCGTGTCTGCTCCCACCTTGTGTCCCGCATGTGTGAGACTGTGGGTGCCCATGTGTGTGAAAGGCTGGAACTTCAGCCTGGCCTCTTTAGACTCCAGGTTAAAGTCCTGCAAAGCGGAGGAGTCGATCTACACCCGCCTGCTCTGATAGATTCCCGGCACCAGGCTTGGCCTCGGTTCCTTCGAGTGGTCCCTTGGGTGGCCAGAATGTGCTCGCTCTTTTGTTGTTGTTATGGCTCTGAGGACACTCGCTGAGGCCCAGTGTGGTCAGGCTGAGCGAGGATGTGCAGCTGGGACCTTCCCTTCCAAGGCAGGAGGTGGGGTCTCACTGAGGTCAGGGATTCAGGGTCGAGGGCCGGCCCAGCTGAGGATGCTTTCTGGAGCCGGTGCCCTTGAACTCGGTTTTAAAAAGGCACTGTCTTGGCAGAAGATATTTGGTTGGATAGGAGGGCTGGGACTTGAAAGCGAGGTGGACATTCCAGAGGGATGAGGGTTGGTGGATATTCTGATTTTTAAGGAAAAGTGTTTGCAGACTAAAATGTATTTGGTCTTGGCAGAAGCAGGAAAATAGGAGCTGGGAGAGGCTGTGAAGGAACCGACATATTTGAAGAGAGGTTTAGGTGGGAGGACTCTAGAAGTGTCAACATTTTGGGTTGGATGAGCCAACTCAACACTGGAGTTTAAGCGATTTCCTTAAGGAAAAGGGGCAGAGACAGAGGCAGGGACAACAGAGGACAAGTCTGTGGCCACACGTGCTGTGCCTGCTGCTCCTGTCCAGCCTTGGGATGTCCCGAGTTGTCACAGGCCGGCCACTGAGAAACTCCAGTGAAGGCCTTGCAGGCAGCTGGCTGCGGCTTCCAGCACCTCACTGTAGCCTCCTGCATTTCCGCTTCCCCATGGTCTGTGGTTTAGAAATGGGGAAAAGTAGCAGTGAGTCAGGGCTATTTATGGCATGCCTTGGTTGCCACCACCCTCACGGGTTATGTGCTGCGCTGTGCAAAGTGCCCAGAGGTTTCCTGAGCAGGGCATTGTCCCAGAGCACCCAGCCTCTGAAACTTCTCTGCTATCTCTTGGACGGGGGACTTCCCCTCCCTGGAGCAGAACTGGAAGTGGGCAGGGGTGGCAGACACAGGGATGAGATTTGGGGAGCGAATTTCCTGACTCCAGAGGTTTTGTGATCCGGCAGAAAGTCCTGGCTGATGGGAAGGAAGCTCCCCTGGAGAGGTTTAAGGGTTCATGTGGCAGATGTCTTAGGTTGTTCCTCTGAGCCCAAGCAAGGTGGGCTGAACTTCTGAAGTCTTCTCTCCTCCTTCCTTTCCTCACCCACAGTGGCACTTGGGTCACTGTCTCCTGGCCCTGGCCCTTATTTTCCCTTCCCGAGCCATGGGCAGAGCTCCCCGATCCCTGAATCTGTTAGACGAGGCCACACTGACTGGGCACGCTTGAGGAAAGATGTAGCCATGTGGTGACTTCGTGGATGCGGTGAGGGGTTCAGGAGGGGCACATGCCCTTCCTTCCTTGTAAAGTGGAGAGAAGGTCGATGGGTCCTTGAAGCCAAGGACCAAGTCTTAGCACCTCTGCATGCCTGAACCTCGAGCAGCCCCAGCACGGCATGGACACATAATAAATGCCTGTTAAACTGTTCTACAGAGCGAGGTTGAAGGAGAAATTTAGTGTCGCTTCAAGCCAGTGCTAGGGAAACAGCTGTCAGCCGTAGCTGCTCTTTAGTGGGTGACTCCCACCCTGGTCACCGCACACTGATGAGCTCAAAGCGGCATCGTGGTTGGCACACCCCGTCTTACCCCGTGCATCCAGTGGCCCGAACCCTCCCTCTTTGAGGAAAGCCAGTGTCTCCTATGGTTCTGGAGCCTTTCCCTTCCCAGCTGCCCTCAAGCGCCAAGTCCAGGCTGACCTTAGGAATGAGAGGCGCAGGGCTGAATTCTGTAGCGTCTGTGAGGTTCTCTGCTACAGTCTCCACTGCAGACACGGATTCTGATAGAGCAGGACGCTCACGGTCCCTGGAGGAGCCCAGAGTCAGGCTTGGTTTCTCAGCAGTGGATCTGAGACTAGAAAGCGCTTTGGAAGGGCAGAGCACACCCCAGCTCCCCTGCCTTCCATACCCCCCAGTAGAGAAAGTCACAGGCCCATTCTCTGAGCTGCTTTAGCTGCTGTCCCTTTCCTCCTGGCTTTGGTGTCCTGCAGCGATCTGCATTCCCACCTGGAAGGACAGGGCCATGAGGGTGGAGGGCAGATGGGGCTGGGGAGGGTGTGTATGTCACTGCTGTTAGGGATGCTTGTGTCCTCAAACGGAACATTTCCTTTAAAAAATTTTACAAGACCAGTTTATTTAAAATTTGGACATGTACACACTTTGGGAGATATGGTGCATGAAGTTTTACCTGTTGTTTTTAAAGTTCAGTTTGAATAACTTTTAAGACCCTTTCCTATAAGGAGCAGCGAAAGTCTGAGAGTCACACGGAGGGGAGCACTGGGGCCATAGCTCAGTGCCAGCATGAGACCCTGGTGTGATCCCTAGCACGGAGATAGACAGACAGATGTACAGATAGATGGGCAGATAAATGGGCAGGTAGACAGACAGATAGGTAGATAGATGGGCAGAGAGATAAAAATGGTTATTATTCGATTGGGCTGTGCTGCTGCCTGACCCATCAGAGTATTTCTGTTTTAGACCGCAACGATTAAGAACCTGATCTTTAGGGCTTCAGAGAGCTGGGTTTGAATTTTGCTCCTGCTTCTCCGAGAGGCATGACCCTGCTGATTCCCTCAGCTCATATTTTGGTTTTCTTACCCACAGAAAGGGCATGATGAAAGCTGACTAACCGAGTGAGGCATATGTCCTCTGTGCGTGTGGGGCACACAGTAGGTGCTCAAAAATGGGAGCTGTCATTGTCATGGTTGTCATGGAGAAGCTCTCAGCATCACTCTGAATCATCAGAGGCACCAGGATTTCCACTATGCCCTAGGCTTGGGGAAATCGGAGGTGCTTACAACGCCTTCCGGCTTGTTAGAGAGGAGATACGGAGTATCTGTAGTTATGCCGTATGTTTTTGCGCCCGATGTCCCTCAGAGCTGCTGCTGACGCCTCCTCTCCCCTCCAGCCCTGAGCTGCCCGCAGGGCCAGGTGTACCTGCAGTGTGGGGCCCCCTGCAACCTGACCTGCCGCTCCCTCTCCTACCCGGAGGAGGAGTGCACCAAGGTCTGCATGGAGGGCTGCTTCTGCCCCCCGGGGCTCTTCCAGGACGAGAGGGGGGACTGCGTGCCCAAGGCCCAGTGCCCCTGCTACCACGATGGTGAGATCTTCCAGCCCGCAGACATCTTCTCGGACCATCACACCACATGGTGAGTGCAGGCTGAGGGACTGCAAACGGCAGAGCATGATGGGAAATGGCTTTCACTGTGTGGATGGGTGAACCGAGGCCCGGGAAGGCAGTGACCTGGCCACCCTGGTACAGTGTGTCAGAAGCATGGCCGAGAAGGCACCCTGGTCTCTGACTTCCTTCCTGGGCAGGGACTAGCTCTCCAGGCTGGCAGTGAGGGTGCTTGACTGTTCTTGCCAGCTGTCATGTTCTGGGCCCTGTTTCCCTGCTCCAGGCCTCAGTTTCCCTTTCTAGAATAGGAAGTAGGAGCACTCCCAGGGGCCTCTCTGCCAGCCTCCTTCCAGTGTCCTCAGGCTGAAGCATTTGAGCAGCGGCCCTGCCCCAAGGCCCGTGCTCTGAGACGGGTTTCAGGTGCTCTAAAACACCTGGGCCTGGGCACTCCGAGGAAAGGAGGTTTATTTGGGCTCACAGCTCTGGAGGCTGATGGGCCTGGGGTTGGGCAGCTGCACCTGAGAGCAGGGCGTGCAAGGCAGTGAGTATGTGCTGGGCCCTTGCAAACCACCCATGCTCTGGAAAGGGAGCCCAGTCTGCCGAGACCTAAGTCCTTCCGGTGACAGTCACTAACTCTTCCTGGAGACCTCCCGCCCTCCCACTAGGTCGCAGGTCTTCAGGGCCCTCCACCTCGCTAGTCTGTTTCTTCCAAGTTTCTTGTAGCACATGAGCCTCGGGGGCCACAGACCATCCCAAGCAGTGATTGCAAAGCATACCCACGAGAGCGGTGAGGATGGCCAGGAGGCCAGAGAGGACAGGGAGCCTGGAACTTGGTCATTTCCCAGGACCAGAGGAGGAAGGGGTGTGGGCGAGGGCCGCAGAAAGGGCAGAAGCAGGATGGTGCCCTCCTGTGGTGATCAGGGGAAGAAGGAAGCGCGGTTGGTATTCGTGAGGCTGGGGTGTGGACCCAGCAAGGTTACTGAACCACAGAGGCGCAGCGCCTGTGTAAGATTGGGCAGCCTTTGTATGTAGACCGCAGTCCTCCATCTCTGGGATACTGACATGCCTAACGCCATGTGGGTAAAGTATAAGTAGTGGTCACAGTGCATCGCCTGGGAGACAGTTGCAAGGGGAGATGCATGTGTGCAGGGCAGATGCAGTTTTGTGAATACTTCTGACCTGGGGTTATTGAATGTGCAGAAGCCACAGCTGGCCAGGGCTGACAGCCATCGAGTCCGATGTTGGCCCGATTGATTTTTCCGCACCCTCGTTGGGCTCTAGCTTCCGGGGTGCTTCCCTCTGGGACCTTAATGCAGCAGCAGCAGCATGGCCAAGCAGAGCTTGCCTTGTTAGTGAAGAGTTTGAGGCAGAGAGGGGATCACTTTCCTGCGTCATCCAGCAAGTGAATAGAACCGGGGCTTGTGCGCGCTGCACACTGTGCCGAGAGCAGACTGGTGAGCTCCTAGAGCAATGGGTCATGGTGGTCCCCATTTTCAGGAGGAGGAAAGAAGTCAGGAAGTGGGGGTGACGTGGGGACAGCAGCTGCCAGCAGCTGTTTCTGCATAGCAGAGACGGTGGCAGGACACATGCAGCAGCCCCTGGGTGAGCAGGCTCTGTCCTCTTCTGTAGCAGGCTGATCCTAGCAACCTCCCTCAATCTCCGCTGCACTTGGGAACTGGATCTCATGGAGAGTGTGTGCCACTGACATGCCTGTGGCTGTTTACTTTCGTCCCTGAGCCCCTCACTGAAGGGTGAGCCTTGCTGGAGGCAGTGCTGGCGATGTTCGGGGAGAGGTGGCAGGAGGGTGCACACAGGTAGCCCAGATCCTTCTGGCCACGCCTGTGCTCACCCTTGAAGTCGTCACCGGAGGAGGGGGCAGCTCCGGCCGAAAGCAGGCCTGGGGCCAGGAGCTGGCTGGAGTCCCAGGGTCCTGTAGGACAGCTGCTGTTAACAACCTCTGACTGATTTAAAGTAGCTAGGAGAGAGAACTTTGAGAGCTGTCTGAGGTGGTGGATATGCCTGTCACACTGCACTTGGCAGTGTGTGTCCGAATCCCACACGGTAGCTCCGGAAGGTGTGCAATCTTGTGTGTCAGTGAAAAATAAAAGAATATTGAGAACTTTATGCAAAGCCTTACGCTGCATGCTAGGGACTTAGTGGTGAACAAGAGCAGCCGTGGCTTCTACCCTAGTGGATCTTACCTCCAGTGAGAGGCAGATGCTAGCCAGCTACAAGGGTGGTCACAGCTCCAGGAAGAAAATAGCTGCTCTGTGACAGCTTGGGGTGGGGTGGGGCAAAGAAGACCACTCATGCATGTGCTGGGGAGAAGCCATGGCCTGGGTTAGGTCAGAGTAAAGTGCAGAAGCTTGTGCCAAGCAGAGCAGGGCCCCCAAGACTCAAAGGCAGCTGGGGGCTGGAGAAGGGAGAGGGAGGGCGATGTCAGATCACAGGGAGATCTGATCTCTACCTGAAGACTGTTGTGGGGAAAGCTGTGGAGTGTTTCAGTCAGGGATGTGACCAATCCAATTTAGATTTTGTGAAGACACGTGCTTTCCAGGAGGGGCATTTTAGAGAAGGCCAAGCTTAGGCCCAGGAGCATCAGCTAGGAGACTTCTGCACTGTCTAGAAGGAGGTGCTGGCAGCCGTGGGTGGAGATGTGGACCGGAGCACGCAAAGCCCAAGGGTTTGGTGGGGGATCCGGCACAGAAGGCGAGGGACAGGGTGGTGTCAGGGGGGAACCTGGGTTTCTGATTGTAGAATGAGACCAGGCGGATGGGGTGCAGTCCACGAAGCAGCTCTAGGAGGGCCTGGTGCTGGTGGAGGACCAGGGCTGGGACACTCTGAGTCTGAGGTGTCTTTGAGGCCCCGGAGGAAGCTGCTCTGGAGGCATCTGTAGGTGTGGGCCGGGGCCGGAGGAGAGGGGCAGCTGCTGCTGTGAATGTGCATCACCTCTGTCCCTGCAGCTAGGATGGAGCCAGGGGACACCGGCCCTGAAAGGCCAGGCAGGGTGGGGTAAGAAAGAGCAACCAGGGAAGTAGCAGGAAACTGGGAAGGGAGGTTTCTGTCTTCTAAAACAGCAGAGTAGTCAACAGTGATGAATAATGGTAAAGGGGGTCAAGGAAGAAAAGAATAGAAAAATGGTTCAATGGGATTTAATGACATGGGGCCACTGGTGGTCCTGGGAAGCTGCCCTCCGGACAGAGGGGTCTGGGAGCCTGGTTGGAGGGAGAGAGTGGGAGACAGGGACACAGGACAGCACAGCCAACGGCTCTCTGTTCCCCTCTGCAGCTACTGCGAGGACGGCTTCATGCACTGCACGGAGAGCGGAGGCCCCAGGACTCAGCCGGGCTGGGCCCTGAGCAGCCCCCTCCGTCACCATCACCGCGGTGAATACTGTGCCCAGAGCCCTTCCCCTCCCCTCCCCTCCTCTTCCCTCCAGGCTCCTCCAGCACGGAGCAGAAGAGGGAGTGCCCATGTGTTCAGGGACAGGTCTGGCTTTGCCCGGGAGTGCCCCGATTTCTGGGTCTGTGTGGGTAATTTTCAGGGCGAGGCATGTCTTTGTGTGGTAAATCCAGGTGATTGAGGCAAGAGGGATTTTATTTTGTGGAAGGGAAAAGACCAACTTATCCACGAGGTGGATTCAGTGAGACCTCCGTTTGCTCTCGGTGACCTTAGTCCAGGGGACAGCGGGAGTGAGACGGTCACCACGATGACAATTCCTGTTTCTCGGTGGCCTCTTGTTTCCTGTGGACATGTGCACAAGGACACCTCTTCGAAAGCTTCTCAGACCGGTTTGAAAGAAGGGTCAGGGCCAGTTTCTCCCAGGGAAGGTCCTAGTAGTTGCTGTGCCATAGGACAGGAGTGGAGGAGCGGGCTGGCCTTGGGTTGGCTAGCCCTGTCTCCCACAGGGCTGCTCCGCCTCCGGCAGGCTCGCCCTTGCTCGGAGAGGAGCCTCGCAGCAGGAGGGCTGTAGCGGGCTGTCTGAGTCCTCTGCCTCTGCCCGTTCCCAGGCTCCTCTGTCCAGATGGCCGGGCTCTGAGCCATGGGTCCCAGCTGCCCCGGGTGAGGGTTGGGTCTGGCTTCCTGCGGACCCACTGGGGAGTGGCTCTAGAGCTGGCAAGATCCCCAGCTAAGGTGGCTCAGAAGGTGCAATCAGCATGGTGGCCTTAAGGCACGCAGTCCCCTTCCCCATCCTTCACTCTCACGATGTCCCCAACTGTCGCCCCGCCACACCCTTCCCCTGACTTGCCCTGATGGACCCTTGGCAAAGCCTTTGAGCCTGGGAACTGGGAGGTATCTTCTCTGCAAACCCAGGAAACTCCTGGAATTCTGTGCAGATGGGGAAAAGCCATTTATTTTTTTGGAGTTTCCATATAAAATGAGGCTGGAAATTCCGGCTTTCTTGCCTAGAGGACATGATGAGTGATATAGATGCAGTTAAGTGCACCGTACATAAAAGAAAGGCGTTGTGTCGGCTGTGCACTCTCCTCGTTATCTGGCCAGCTTTGAGATCTATGAACCACCAGGAAAAGGCACTGTAAAGGACACGGGAAAGAACTCCCTGCTCTCATGGAGCCATGCTGTAGTGGGTAGCGTGGGGGGCAGTGGCCCGCAAGCGATCGAGGCGTGTAGTGTGACAGGTGGTGAGAAGAGCACGCGCAGTGTGGAAGGTGGAAGGGCAGGGGGACTAGGGGTCCGGGGCTGAGGACGGACAGGGAGCAGCCGGCAGAGGCTGACCCCTGAGCACTTAGTCTTTGCAGCCCCAGGGCCTCTCTTCCTCATAAGTTGTAGTCCTTTGAGGGATGCTTTCCTTGGGTTCTGCCAAGGCTCCTTTTCAGCCCCGAACCCAGGTCTCTTACAGGCTGGTCTGGAAGCTTCTGCAGGGCAGCCTGGCTCATTGCACCCTGCTGCAGTGGGGCACAGGGTGAGAATTCAGCCATTGGAGGGACATGGACTCAGCACAGCTCAGAGGGCGAAGACCTGCTGCCCTGGTCCCTGGGGAGCTGGACGCACCCGCTCCCAGGGAGGCGTGCGGGAGGGGGACCCTGCACCCCTCACCCCTTTGGTTCCCTACCTCCCAGGCAAGAGGAGCCTGTTCTGTCGGCCGCCCATGGTCAAGTTCGTGTGTCCCGCTGACAACCCAAGGGCCGAAGGCATGGAGTGTGCCAAGACCTGCCAGAACTACGATCTGGAGTGCATGGGCACTGGCTGTGTCTCCGGCTGCCTCTGCCCCCCAGGCATGGTGAGCCAGCCCTGCCCAAGGGGTGGGTGCTTCCCTTCCCTTCCTTCCAGGGGCCGTGGACCCAGCGGAGGAAGAAATGAGAGTGGGGGGTGGGGCAGCTCCAAGTCAGGGAGGGGTCGGGAGGAAAAGTCTGGGTTCATCCTCACGGGAGCTGACAAAAATAGATCCAGGGCCAGGGATTTAGCTCAGTGGTTTCGTCGCCTGCTGTGCAAGCGCAAGGACCGGAGTTCAATCCCGGGTACCAAAACAACAACAACAACAACAACAAAAATATAAGATCTTGGCTCCCAGGAGAGCCATGGGAAGCACAGAAAGTATTTCTAGAAAATACTTATAGAAGTAAAAGCAGGCATTTTCACCAGGCTCTTCCCAAGCCTGGATTCCATGGCATGAAGATAGGACACACATTTACATATGATTTGCATACATGTGTGTAACTTTGCATTTCAAGAGAAGCCATTGAAGTCCCTCGGTGCCACTGTAGCTAGTAAGAATCAGTGCGTTGTGAGATCTTGGCCAGCCTTGTATGTCTTGTTTTGGGGCTGGGGCTGTGAACGTGCATGGAGTTCCTGTCACCCGAGGGGCCCGAGGAAGTCCCCTCGGGGGAACACAGGGCCTCCCCTCACCCTTGCCCTCTCGGAGTAGGCTCATTAACTCTTGTCCAGGAAGAGCATTTCAGGACACGTCAGTGAGAGGCACAGGGCACTGATTGGGTGGAAACAGAAAGTGAGGGAGCGGGCACTGTCTTCGGAAGAGGCTCAGAGGGGCTGTATCAGAGCCCAGGCCCAGCTTGGTGGACCCTGGTGGGCGGGCCTGGGTGCTCAGCTCCTCCTAGTCCGGAGCCCCTATGCCTCTCCTTGGCTCCAGGCGCAGTGTGGTTCCTGGGCGGTGACTGCTCTCGCTTGCCAGGTGGCAGCCTTGCTTTTGCCATGGGATGATTGCTTCCTCCTGGGGGAGATGGCCTCATCCTGGGGTGGCCTTGGAGGCCCTGCTTTCCAGGGGCCTGAGGGGATCACAGGTTTAGGACACCCCTAGGCACCCCTTCCCGCAACTGGATGACCCTGAAGACTGGAAGATGTCTGGACGGCCTGAAGCTGGGGCTGACCCCGACACCCGGGAGGTGTCCACAGGCCTGCATGCAGACCCAAGCAGAGAGTGACTGGGGCTGTAAGGTGCCAACGGGGACAGAAAGTGGGGCGGTGATGCCAAGCCTCACCCTGCTTTCCGTTTCCACTGGGCCCCTGCAGCTCCAGCCTGTGGGTCGTGGTTGCAGCCGCCCGAGTCCAGGCTCAGGCTGCTTTGCAGCGGCATGGGTCCTGTGTGGGTCTTTCGGAATTGCTGCTGCTGGCCATGGCCCAAGCATGCCCACGCCTCCTAAGCCTCCTCACATCTCATCTCAGGCCGGTTTTGTATGAGATATGTGACGGATATTATTGTCATCGCCCTGGAGAATGCAGCTTCTGGGCTTGATTCTTGCAATTCCCTGATTCTAATCCCCATACCCAAAGTGAGCAGTGAGGGTCAGGGCACTAGAGTCCAGATGGGAGGGGAGGGAAGCTCTCATTTGGCTGCAGGGAGGGGGAACTAACTACACTAAAGACTCAGCCTGAGGCTCCGGGAGCTTTGAGGCTTTGTCTGGCAAGTCCCTAGGAGGCGGGGCGTGGGTGTGGGTGCAGGCAGATACTCCGTTTTATTCTTTCTCTCCAAACACAGACACCAGCCTTCATCACCTCCCCGGGGTGTTCCCCTTAGGCTTGGGGGTTCTGGAACTGTCCTTTCGAATCAGGGAGCTGGACTGGCTGTGAGCACCCCAGGCTGCAGGGTATAGTTCTTGCCTTTGCAGAAGGGGGTGCTCATGGAGGATCTCTAATAAGGTCAGGGAAGCCAGGCCTGGGCGGGGCAGATATGGGACCAGGCAGGGGAAGGGTCCTGTTTGTCCTTTTATCCCCGGGCTCTTTTTTTTTTTTTTTGGTATTGGGGACCAAACTGGGATCCTGGAGCTTGCAAGGCAGGTGGCGGAACCACTGAGCTAAATCCCCGGCCCCCATCCCCAGGGGTCTCAGAGTTTCAAGAGGACACAGACCCTAGTTTCGGCTTTATACCTGGGGTGTCGACTCCCAGCATCCGAGGACGCACACAGGGAGAGGGACTTCTCGCAGGGAATTGCGTCAGTGCCAGGAATGCTTTCAAATGAGTTCTTTTTGTTATGGAGGAAGCAACCCAGACAGTTTTAAGTATTAACAACCACAATAATTGCATTATGACCTCAAATCCTGAGTGAAGAATGTGACCTCAGGCCCGGGGCGTGGACGTGGGTGAAGCACTGCTTTGGCCTTTGGCACCTCTGGCTGCATTCTGAGGGCAGAACTGTCCCAGAGGAGGGGCTTCCACCTGCACTTCAGGGGATCGCAAACAGGAAAGCTCAGCCTGCAAGAGAGTGGGTTCTTTTCACCTCTGCTTCACCAAGACTCCGACTCATGTGCAAACTGCTGAGGCCAGACTGGCAGAGCAGAGAAGCCCGTGTAATTTATTAAGTGTGTGCCGTGTGCTGGCTGTAGCAAGGGACACATGTTTCTGGCTGGAACACAGAGAAAGTGGAGCTGGAAGCACCTTATTTGGGCCCATTGGACAGTGCAGACTGAGAGCCTGGAGCTTCTCTGTCACCTGTGTGAGGTGGTGGGGTGTGGCATGCTGCCAAGGGTTTGCGGAGGGGCAGGAATCCTGTTCTGAGAACTTCCAAGAGGGAGAGAAGTTGCTTTCTCCTGGGGGCAGCTTCTGGAAAGCACCAAGACACCGGGGAGGACAGGGCTGGTGGCCTGCTCCGAGGGAAACTTGCCACCATCTGGCTCCCGCTCCTGTGCAAAGCTCAGCTGCATCCAAGCACACAGCTTGTGCTGTGCCCCCATGTTGGTTTGGGCCCAAAGAACAGGCATTGAAAGCACCTTTAACACCGGCAGGTGCTACAGAATCACAGCAATGCAAGATGGTTTTCATAAATAACCAAGCCCAGGTTTCGAGGCTGCATAGACCATCTCCTGCTGCTGTCCACAGGGGGGCTCCAAGTAGGGCCCCTTCTGCTTAGATTTCCAGCCCTGGAACAATGCTTTTGTAAATATAGCACAAGCAAACTATCAGAAGAGTAAAACGAAAGAATGTGACATACAGAATGTGAGCCCCTCCTGGTTCCAGTCACGTATCTAAGACTCAACTGTGCTCTGTCAGATGGCTGCACCTCCGTGTCAGCTCTTGCAGCACCCAGGTCGGCCTGGGCAGTGGCCTGGGCCAGTGACAGCCTTTCCTCATTCAAGGCCCAGAACATCTGCTTCAGAATCTTGGGGGGAGGAGGGAGACCTTTTCTTTCTGATTTGTCCCCACCTGGCACTGGCCCACCCTGCAAACTGCATTCGGTCTGCTCCTGTCAGTGGTGCCCACCTCCCTTGCTGGGAATAGGGGACAGGATGCTTTTATAGGAGGCAGCACCATGAAGAGTGGCCGGAGGAGGAGCCTCGGGGAACGACATGGTGTGGGAACAGCGAATCGCTTCAGGTCTGTGTCTCAATTTCTGCACCTGTCAAGTTGGATTAGAAGGGTCGGTAGATAACAGCGTGACAGTCACGCAGAAGGTGCTTCCTACGTGGTGGTTATTATCCACTGTCACCAGAAGTTCACAGAGGGAAAACCTCAACTCATATCAGGCACAGAGATGCTAGAGGAAATTAGCCGCCACACACTGAGAGTAAGTTTTCAGACCCCAGGATTCACCTTCAGAGACCTGTTGGGTCAATAAAGAGGGGATGGCACTGCAGGACAAGTCACTTTCTTTAGTTCAAAGATTCTGGCCTGAAGCATCCACGCCTTTGAATTAGCTCAGACCACTAGATGGCAGCAAAGCACAGCCCACTGCACAGCTGCAGATCTTTCTGGGGTCACCTTAGTGGCGGGGCTAGGAGGAAACTCAACACCGACGGATGCAACCCCTCTTCAGCACGGGGAGACTGAGGAGGGAAAAGAGAACAGCTAGCTCAAGTGCACACCGCACTCCTGACTCCCAGCCCAGCCGCCCTTCAGCCCCCTGGGTTTCCTCGGTCTGGGGCAGCCTTGGGGCGGTGGTTCCATTGGCTGGGCTCAGGGCCCCTGAGTGCCCTCACCTGTGGGTATTAAAATCTTACGAAACGTCACTTTTTTTGGTACCAGGGATCGAACTCGGATCCTTGCACTTGCGAGGCAGGCACCTGAATCACAGAGCATTTATCCCCGGCCCCAAACGTCACTTTTTAAGCCTGATTAGATATCTTATGCTAGAGTGTGGTTGATTTTCTGTAAGGATTTATAAAGTTTTGAGGCCTTTTGTTTGTTTTTGGTGGTTCTAGAGATTGAACCCAGACAGTGCTGGAGGCTTGATGGAGAAGGAGAACCACCAGGCCAGAAAAACAAAAACACCACAGAAAGAACCGAACCCGAGCCTGGTGCTCACATACGGGGTGGGGATGGGGCCATTTCAGAGCACAGTAGCAAGGTCAGATTTTGTCAACTTCCTACTCATTCCGGGAGCCGAGCAGACCTAGCAGCATGTTCTCAGTGACAGCCTCCCTTACTCAGAAAACCCTGAGTTGATTGGCAGTGGAGCGAGTGTTTCTGATGCTTTCTGTGAATCGTCAAAGGGTGTCTGTGAGTTTTCTCCTAGTGGCCCTCTGGTGTACCAGGGGAACCCACCCTAGGGTGGAGATGGCTGCCTTCACTGCAGACCCAAGGTCTCAGTGACTGGTCGAGGGATCCAGCCGGTTCTGGCCAGTTCTCACCTGGCTCCTGTCACCCTGGTCCTGGAGTCCTTCCAGCACACAGGCAATCTTGTTATTGATTGGCTCGTGCGAGGCAGGCAGCATCTTGCAGCAGCCCCTTCCTGTCCTTATGGCTGTGTCACCCTCCTCGATGGCTCTAATTTATGGATTAGTGCTCATTTACTAACAAGTCCAGTCTTAATGCTGCGACCCATTGGCCATGAGTGCCTTTACTGCGTGATGTAGGGTCAGGAGCAGAGGCTGTGGGGTGTAGCATCCCCTCCTGGCAGAGCTGGAATTTGAGTGTGTTCTGGGAGGAGGCTGGGCTTCTGGAGACCCCACGTGGGCTGGGAGACTCGCCCTGGCGAGGTGCATGGAACTTTCCGAGAGTGAGGGACTATCCCAGAGAGGGGCGCAGGCTGCAGCCTGCTGATCTCGGCCACTTGCAGGGAGAGGACAGCACGTGCCTGCTGGGCTGGGCTCGATGGACCAGGCTCAGTGTCACAGCACGCTGTGTCCCTCTGACCCCTGTCCGCCAACTGCAGGAGCGGTGGGAGCGTCGGGAGCTTCGGTCATTCTCATAGCAGCCGCTAGGTGGCAGGCCTCAGACTTTTGTCAGCTGAGGAAAGTGGGGATCTGGAAGTGAACCCTGAATGTGACAGAGATTTTGAAGGATCTGGAACAGAGGTGATTTCCAGCCTCTTCCTGTTCCTACCAAGCTTCCATCATCCCCACTGGGCTCCGAAGCTCACGGACTTCCCAGCCTGCCTCTCCTTGTCCTGGGGGATCGGGTCGCTCCGGGTTGGTGGAGGTGGTGTTAGTGGAGGATGTTACTCCCCATGCACAGGACCCTGTGGAGCTGGGCCTGCAGCCCAGGAGCCCGGCTCCTCGCCGGCGGTGACACTGAGGTGCCTGAACCTTCCTGGGGCTGAGCCGGCCACTTTTCCAGCTCCCATGCTCAGCCCGAGGGAGCGGACTCTGGGGGGCTGCTGGAGCTGAAGCAGAAGCCATCTCCAGGCCAGGGTCAGCGGGTTTTAGCTCCTTCTCACCCGGCCCAGTGGATGAGGGGTGTGGACGTCACCATTAGAAACCTAATGTGCTCTCACTGAAGGGTGCTTGCCAAAAACCAGAGAACCCAAAAAGAGACTGAAGCCTCCACGCTCCCCATCCCAGCCGGCCACCTGCAGGCAGCTTCTCTGTTTCCTTCTAGTCTTTTTCTGGGGACACGTGTATATTTAAAACTGCAACCATGTACATGTACAGTTTTCTTCCCTGTCTTGAAAGTGAGCTGTGGAAGTATTTCCCGTGGCACGCCGTCCTCCTAGTGGCTGTCCTCACAGCTCCACAGGCGCCAGCCCTGGGACTCCTGGATAATGTAATCATTTTCTGGTCACTGAACACTTGATTATTTCCATTGTTTGGCAGTGGTAAACAGTGCTCCCCTAAGCCAGTCCGTACTCCACTTCCTTTGCAGGCGTGCTTCATATGGACCCGCACACTTCCCCGGGGCCAGAGTGGGTTTCAGAAGTGTCTCTGCGCACCTGTCCCTGGCGGGGTCAGTGGACAGAGGCAGTGTAGACAGGGCCCTGCATGCCAAGCCCCAGCCAGGCGTGGCTCTTGTCCTAGCCCCGTGGCTGAGGGTGTCCCTGGCTCAGTCCTGCTTCCCGTGCTTCGTCCCAGCCCGGAGACGCCTCTCCAGTGGGGCCTTCAGGGCTTTGGTTCTTTCCCCTCAGGTCCGGCATGAAAACAGATGTGTGGCCCTGGAAAGGTGTCCCTGCTTCCACCAGGGCCGGGAGTTTGCCCCGGGAGAAACAGTGAAGATTGGCTGCAACACCTGGTGAGGCCTGGGCCCGGCTGGGCAGGGCGGGAGGAGGAGGAGGAGATGACGGCACCAGGCGACCCTGTTCTGGAGCCTGCATGCTCAGTTCTCTTCCCCGGGCCTCTGTTTCTCCATCTGTGCAATGGGAAACTTCAGCGTGGTCTGCATCATTCCAAATGGATGGTGTGTGAGGGATTAGTGTTTCTGTGCAGGGCCTTGGGGAGGAAGAGGACCCGGAACCCTGCATGTGTGGCCAGGTCAGGGACAGGTCAGGGACCCATCCCAGCAGGGTGCTCCCAGTGTGCTTGGCGTGGTGTGGTATGGAGGGGTGTGGCAAAGGGCTCTGGAGAGGCCATGCAACTGGGGCAGGGCCGCCTGGGGCCAGAGCTCCCTGCTGCTGACGCACGCGGGTGCTGAGATCAGCTCTGGCGCCAGTGTGGTGGGGATCGTGGCCGCCAGCGAATCGCCATAGACTTAAACACACAGCTCCAGCTTCATCACACAAACCCTCTGGGCACCAGTCCGCGGCTCATCACTGTTCACACTCAGAACCTCGCTGCTCTTCTGTCCTATTTTCTGTGTTACCCCAGAGGGATTTGTGCCAGCCTTGCAGAGCCCGTTTCCCAGTCCCAGGCTGACTTGTGGCTTCCAGGGTGAGGCTGGCTCCTGGCCGATCCACAGCAGGTGGCAGAGAGAAGGCCCAGGCCTGTCCTGGACAACTGCTTCCCTTCTTTGCCTCAGTTTCCCCCTTAGAACTGGAGGGCAGCAGCATGGCTTTCCTCTCTCCTGCTGGGTTCCTGAGGTGCCTGGCGGCCCAGTGGCACCTTGGAAGGTCCTGGATCCCTGCCCGGCCCTCTGGGGCCTGGGGTGCCTGATCAGCTCTTCTCACTCTCTCTCCCAGTGTCTGCGAGGGCCGGAAGTGGAACTGCACCGACCGTGTGTGTGACGCCACGTGCTCCACTCTTGGCATGGCCCACTACCTCACCTTTGATGGGCTCAAGTACATGTTCCCTGGGGAGTGCCAGTACATTCTGGTGCAGGTGAGCAGGGCTCCCAGGCTGGGCCTGTCCCTGGGGCACTGGAGCTGCCGACCGTGCCTGTGGGCTTCCAGGTCGGGTTCTGCCATAGGAAGAGCTCTGGGTCTGGTTTCACCGAGGAGTTTTCCAGGCCCTGGAAGATGTGCTCAAAGAGTAGGAGGTCGGAAACCCTGCGCGGCTGTGGTTTCCCTGCTGCCCGCCTGGAGACTGCGGAGAACGGGCCAGAGGCCCTCAGTTCACAGCAATGCCGAAGTGCACCCCTGCCTTTTGGCAGCCATGCCTCAGCCAGGAGGCAGAGCTTGGTGTGGAGCCGGGGGACTTAGGCCCCAGCCTCCCTCCTAGCATCTCTGCGGGGAGCAGCATGTGCAGCAGCCCACACCCTGGAGTTTTCGGCCGGCCCCGGGGCCCATCACCGTCTTCCCGTTTTCATTTCTAGCAGGGTGTGACTGAATGGGGAGGAGGAGAGGACAGGGTCTGGGGAAGCCCGTCTGCCCGACCCAGCAGGGTGGGGATTGCTCGGGAAACCCTGGCCAGCCAGTGGGGGGCGGCCCCGGCCTTCTGCCTCCCCTCCCCACCTTCGGGTTCCTGCGGATTCCTCCCGCTGGCTGACAGCAAGGGGGTAAGCGTGACCCAGGAGCCACTTCAGACAAGCGTGGTCTTGCTGTCTCCCGGGGTAGGGCAGGGTGGTGGGAGCCGGTGCACTGTGAGGGAAGGACCAGGTCTAGAGGAGCCTCGGCCCCAGGGCAGGAACTGGGGACCCCACACCCACTCAGCCGGCGGGGGCAGGTGTTCTGTGACACCGGTGAGCTGGCAGTGTGGGCCTCAAAAGCGTCCCCAGTTGTCCCCGGAAGCGGCTCTCCGTGACCTGGCTCCCTGCCTCAGCGGGAGACACAGCCACCAAACCACTTCAGATCTGAGCTCTGCAGACCAGGCTTTCAGGCGGGAGAAGCCTGAGCTCCGCTGGCCCCTTGCTCTTCCTCTTCCCCTGCCCGGGAACTTCCCCATGCCTGCTTCCACGAGTCCCCAGTCAAATCGTGGCCTCTGGGGGTTGCTGGCTGTCCTTCCCCACAGCCGGTCCTCGTCCTTTTCTGGTGCTTTGTCCTGGGCCCCTCCCGAGTCCGCTTCCTTTTCAGGAATCTTCTGGCTGAGCTCTTTCCCATTCCACTGGGGCGGGAACAGGACAGCTCGGGCCCCCTTGTTCCTGTGACCTCCACAGCCCACTGCCTCAACACAGACTTACCTAACCGAACAAGCCTGCGGGGGTGATGATCCTCATCTTAAAGAGGGGCAGATTGTGCATGTGTGCATGTATGATGTGAGTGTGCACATACAGTTACATGTATCCGTGTAGGTGTAGCATATGTGCATGTGACGTGTGCAAGTGTAAGTGTATGATGGATCCTGTGTGGAAATGATGTGTGTGGCTGTCTCAGTTCCATCTCGTTGCTGGACACAGTACTGGACACCCACAGGCTAAAGGAGAGAGGATTATTTGGCTCACAGTTTGTAGAGGTTCAGTCCATAGTCAGCTGGCAGAGCAGAAACAGCTCTGGGTAGGGCAACAACAATGGGCAGGAAGCAGAGAGGGATGAAGAGTGGGAGAGGGGTTTGTGGACCCTTCCAGGCCACGCCCAGAGACCCATCCCTTTCTGTCAGGCATCACCTCCCAACCTCACCCCTGCTGTAATCCCGCCAGTGCTGAGCACTACGCCTACAATCCAGTCCCTCCCCAAAGCCCCACCTCTGAGCACATGAGGCTTGGGGGACACTAGATATAAGCCCTAATGATGTACGTGCATAAGTGTGCATGGGTGTGTGGGTGTGTGCCTGCGTGTGCGAGAGGGAAGCGATTTCTTCACATTACCAGGAGTCATCCAGGGCTTTGGGTCGGTGGTCTCTCCTCTTGCTCTGCGGCAGTGGCCCCCACGGGGAGCTACTCACCAGGCATGTGTCTTTTTGCCTAATTGTCTAGAGCCCTGTGCAGCAGGGGCCCTCATGCCTTCTCTGCACCTAGGCGCTGCGGTGCCCAGGCCCGGACCCTGTCACAGCCGCTCTGGTTACGCTCAGGAGCCAGCCACCGTCCGGGAGGCTCCACAGATGTTAGAGCTGCCCCTGGGCTGGGTCACAGGTCGGGGCGAGGGCACCTCCCCTACACCTGGGCACGCGGCCCGTCCATCGCGGCTGAGCGCTGGGGGAGTTCGGCCGGGGCCGCCCTGTACACACGTGGGGACACAGTCACGTGCACACCGGTGGGCGTGACAGTGTTCAGGACGAGGTGCCGTCTTTTGGTGAGGGAGGGAGGGTGGCAGGGATAATGCGCCTCTCTCCACGCCTCTCCCCAGGACCACTGCAGCGGGAACCCCGGGACCTTCCGGATCCTGGTGGGGAACGAGGGGTGCGGCTACCCCTCCGCGGAATGCAGGAAGCGCGTCACCATCCTGGCGGAAGGAGGCGAGGTCGAGCTGTTTGACGGGGAGGTGAGAGGCAGCTGGGCCCCCAGCCTCTCCGTGCTCTCACTGGAGCATTTGCTGAGTGGTTGTGAGCCCCGTAGAGCAGGGCTGCGGGCTGGCCACCTGGCCCTGGCGACTGCTCTGTGGGCAGAACAAGCAGCAGCCCACACGTTAGAGTGTGGATGCGCGTGAGAGGGCGTGACCGTGTGCGTGTAAGCGTGGGAGGGGGGGAACCCTCGTCCACGGGGCCTCAGTTGAACCCTGAAACTGCAGGTAGCGCCAAATCCTGCATACGCCATTGCTCCTATACACACACACCTACGACAAAGCTTAGTTTGTGGACCATTACTGTGTGAGTAATGCCAATAACTAGCAACAGATGGAACAATCGTTAACAACATACTGTGATAGAAGCTGTGGGGATATTTAGTATAACTTCTACTATATACATATTTTTGCAGTGCTGGGTATCGGACTGAGGGCCTTTGCACCGAGCCAAATCCCTAGGCCTTTTCTATTTTGAGACAGGGTCTTGCTAAGTTGCTCAGTTTCCCAGGCTGGGCTGGAACCTATGATCCTCCTGCCTCAGCCTCCCAGAGTGCTTGGGTTATAACATTTCTTGATGTAAAACTTTATATAATAAAACACATAAGTCACTTATTTATGAAAATTTCCATTTAATATTTTCAGACCTTAGTCTAACCATGGGTGACTGCAGAAAATGAAACTGCAGATAAGTGGGGACTGCTGTATAATTATATATATTTTAGTTTACTTTATGTTTTTCACTTCTCAGATGCATTTTATTTTTGGTGGTACCAGGGAGCGAAGGTAGAGCTAGACAAGTCCTCTACTATTGAGCTGCATCTCCATCCTTTCAGATAAATATTTTTAAGAGCTCAGAAGTGAGACAAGATTTCACCCCGTCTACTGAGAGCGTGAAAAGTGCTTCTCAGATGGATGCACAGGAAGCCTGGTCCCGGGGCTCCATCCTGAGATGGTGGCTCAGTGGTCTGCATGGGGCCCGGGGGTCTGGGTTTAGTGTGGCAGTTGCCCTGGGCACAGTTGTGGGTCAGCCGGTCTGGGCACATATGGTGTCAGGGAGACCTCAGATCTAGGGCCCAGTCTGTCCCAGAATCTCCATTTGTTCAGTGGCCTCAGCCCACATCCGCCATCCCGTAGACACAAACCACTGACACGGGAGGGGGGTCTCTCTGGCTGTCACGGACGAGAGCTGCTCGGCAACAAGGCTGGCTGTGGGTTGCACCTTTCAGCGGCCACCGCTGTGTAGACAGAAGGCAGTGGTGATGTGGAGGTGTGCTCACGTGTGAGGGGCTGACGGACGGCCTTGCTCACGGTGCTGCTGGGAGAGGCCTCTGCAGAGGCTGACGGCTCACACACTGCGGAGCACGGACGGGTCTGAGGGTTTGGCTCTGCCCTGCGGTTCAAGGCTTGGCTGGAGTGGGGAACCGGACTAGAGCTGAGCTGCACAGTGCCCTCTTCCTTTAGCTCCAACTCCTGATGACAGCTGCTAGGGAGAAGGAGGTGCTGGGACGAAGCAGAGTGAGTGTGGAGTGCTCATTGGGATAGGTTTTTAAATCTATGACCTAGAGGTTCTTAAAGCCATTGCCCCATTAAAAGCCTGCCTAGGACCACTGCAGTGAGTGAGCAAGGTTCAAAACAGCCCCAGTCCAGCTCCAAGGGAAGCCGAGGCAGGAGGATCACAGGTTTGAGTCCCGGTTGGGCAACTTAGGGAGACTCTGTCTCAAAATTGAAAAGAAAAAAAGAAAAGAATCAATAAAAAGAGAGGAGCTGGGGTGTAGCTCAGTGATAGAGCCCATGGGTTCCATCCCAGTACTGGAAAGAAAGCCCCTGCTTTCTGTGAAACGATGGCGATCAGCTGCTGGTTTTGTTGTGCTTTTAATGTAGTAATCATGATTCTGCTGCTACCTCTATTATTGCCCTTGGTTATGAGTTCCTGGAGAATGGTAAGTTGGAGGGACATGGAAATGCCCCGTGTGGTGCTGGCCTAGAGGTCGCAGCTCTGACTGCACATGGCAAGGGACAGGTAGGGTTCCAGGTGCTGCTGCCTCATGTGTGTGCGCGTGTGCACCAGAGATAGGTGGGTGTGGAGAGGGGTGATCTGGACCCTTCCCCGGTTCCCTGCCGTGTCTTCCCTCAGGTGAATGTGAAGAAGCCCATGAAGGATGAGACACACTTTGAGGTGGTGGAGTCGGGCCGGTTCGTCATCCTGCTGCTGGGCAGAGCCCTCTCTGTGGTCTGGGACCGACGCCTGGGCGTCTCCGTGGTGCTGAAGCGGACGCTCCAGGTCAGGGGCCCCCTGCTGTCGTGTCTGTGGCCTGTTTGGACCTTCACTGGCTGTCTTGGGGGAAGGTGGTCCTCCCACAATGAGCTATGGAGTTGGGTGTCCAGCTGGCCATGGCCGACCCAGGGCTGCTGCCCACAAGGAGGGCCAAGGCCCCCCGGACTGTCTCTGTTCCCCTTGCCTGGCACACAGTTTATCTGCACAAAGGAAGGGAGCAGGGGCTTAGGCAGCATCAGCTTTTCTTCAGGCAAACTACCACACACAGTTTGATGATGACCCTGTGAAGCGCTCTGGGGGCTGCCCGGCCATCGAGCCACAGGCCAGCACTTTTGACAGCCAGTGTGAGCTCGCAGGGAAAGGGGATCGCATTTTTCCCGGGTCCGACGGTTTGTCGAGACTTTGTTGGATTCTCTTGTGGTGTGCACGTGACAAGTGGCTCCACCAACTCCGGTCATGATTGGGCTTGGTGGGCTCCGTCTTCACAGCGGCTCTGAGGCCGCCATGCAGTGTTAGCTTGTACGGGTCCAGAGGCCTCGCGGTCCTTGCTTCCTGGGCCATCCATCCCGTTAATGAACCATGGACCCAGTCACCTAGGCAGTGATGCCCTCTGGGTTCCTGGCAGGTGTTGAGCCCTGAGCGCGTGCATGTGTGCTCCCAATGTGCCCATCCAGGAGCAAGTATGCGGCCTCTGTGGCAATTTTGATGGCATCCAGAACAATGACCTCACCAGCAGCAGCCTCCGAGTGGAGGAGAACGCTGTGGACTTTGGGAACTCTTGGAAAGTGAGCCCACAGTGTGCCGACACAAGCAGGGTGCGTGTGGCCCAGCGGATGGAGACCGGAGGCCGCCTCTGGAAGGTCCCCATTCCCTGGAGTTGGCAGCTGGGTGCTGGGAGACAGGAACTGCAGGTGGTGGCAGGCTGGGAACAGGCTCTCGTGTCCCCCTGGGTCCCCCCAGTTCGCTGCCTTGCTGGTGCAGCTGCGCACCCCCCCATCCCCAGGTGGTGCTGGACGTGTCCCCTGCCACCTGCCACGACAACGTCATGAAGCAGACAATGGTGGATTCCTCCTGCAGAGTCCTCACCAGCGACATTTTCCAGGACTGCAACAAGCTGGTGAGGGGAGGCAGGGTGGGCTGAAGGGTCAGCGGGGGCCACTGCAGCCTGGGGTTCTCAGGTGCACGGGAGCGACTAGGGTCCTGCGACAGTTCCCACCCAGAGGCTGCTGCAGTCCTTCCTGTGTCTGGGAAGCAGAGTCAGCGCCTTCTAGGGAGGCCGTGGCCGCAGATTCCTACTGCACAGGAAGTGGCATCTACCCACACCTCTCCTTCCCCCCAGTCTTAGAGTTTGTCGCGTTTTCTTGTCTCCAACACTAGCGACAAAGGGCTCCTCAGCCTGTTATTGCTGTGTCTCCATACCTAAGGCCCCGACCGTCCCTCATCGATGAACAGACACCAAAAACAATCCCCTTAGTGCCTCTTTCTTCTCACAGAAACTCTTTTCTGGCCTTAACGTCAGTGGATTTTAGGGTTCCACAGGACAGTGCAGATTCTCTGGCCTGGTGACATCGGAGTCGGGAGAAGGAAGGCAGGGACGGGAGCCGGGGAAACGGGGCCTCTGGGAGGTCGTGGAGTCTGTGCCTGCTGGGCGCGTGAATTGATTTGTCACAGCTGCCCTTGTGCAGTGCGTGTTTGGGGTAGGCGAGATGGAAACTGAACGTGCTTGCGTGGGTGGCACAGACTTGGGGTCTGAGCTAGGAGAGCCCACCAGGGTCCCCCCTCCCAGCACGCTTGCCCTGCGGCTCCCCTTGAGGCAACTTGAGTGGGTCTGAATGTGTCTCCCCTCGCTGTGCTACACCGAGGCAAAGAAAGAGGGACAGTTTTTGTGGCAACATGTACCATGGTGCTCATGCACAGGCGACGGTAGCGAGGTGGGAGATGGACACTGGGATGTCCTTCTGAGGCTCGCAGGCACGTCCTGGCCACAAAAGCCAGGGAACCTGGCTAGGGCAACATCTCTTGCTGCACTCTGGATAAGAAGCAGGCATCTTGCCCTTTTGCCCATTTCCTCTCGTGGGGACCATGGCTTCCACGTCTCCTGCCCTGAAGGCCCCCATCCTCTGTGACCCCAGAACACCCTGGCCCAGAACGAGAGCCACACTCTAGCTGCTGGCCCAAGACCCCAGTGACCTGAGGCGCCTTTGCAGGTGGACCCCGAGCCTTACCTGGACGTGTGCATTTACGACACCTGCTCCTGCGAGTCCATCGGGGACTGCACCTGCTTCTGCGACACCATCGCTGCCTACGCTCACGCGTGTGCCCAGCAGGGCCAGGTGGTGAGCTGGAGGACAGCCGCGCTGTGCCGTGAGTCCTGATGCTGGGGCCTCGACAGCTCCCCCACCTGTGCCTGTCTAGACCTGGAGGGCGTGGGGCGCAGGGCACGGTGTGAGGAGGGAAGGCTCTAGCGGGATGCCCGGGGCGGAGAGGACTAGGACACCGAATAAGGGTTCACACTGTGGGTGAGGAGGAACCTGGCTCAGGATGGCCCACAGGGACTTTGCTTCTGGAGAGTCCTGAAAGAAGAAAAGGGGTAACACTGAGGAGGTGCGGAAGGAAGCCCAAGTATGTCTCAGACATGACCATGTTTGCTGGTACAAGGGGCTATGCGCGCGTGGGTTTCTATGGAGTCTTGGTTTCTTGGGTGCACACAACTTACTGTTTTTATATAGGAAATGAATCTAGACCACCAGGTTCCCGCCTTGGGTGCTTGGCAAATCCAGAAGTCACGAGAGCCAGTGACTCGGGTGGCCCTTCGCTCCCCAGTAGGCTCACCCACCCACCCCCTCCCACGGTGGCCTGCTGCATTCTGAGTCACAGCCTTTTCTCCTCTCTGCACAGCCCAGAGCTGCGAGGAGAGGCATCTCCGGGACAGTGGGTACGAGTGTGAGTGGCGCTATAGCAGCTGCGTGCCCGCCTGTCCTGTCACGTGCCAGCACCCCGAGCCCCTGGCCTGTCCTGTGCGGTGTGTGGAGGGCTGCCAGGTGCAGTGCCCGCCAGGTGAGGCCTGTCCCTGGTGGCTCCTGCTCCCTCCTGGCCTTGCCCAGGAGTCCCCTGCCCCTAGCCCTCTGCCTCTGTGGGTCCCTTCACCGAAGCTGGCCCAGCCCCGAGTTTTGCCAGGTTGATTTCCTATCAGATGCTGCTGTGTGTGTGTGCAACCCAGGCTCCTGTACATGCTCAGCATACACGCAACCACCAAGCTATGCCCGTATCGCTCTCCACGCCATGCTTTTGGGTGCCTGTTTATGGGTTTATCACACAGAGCAGCACTTTCTGCAGTGGGGGAAAAGCTCTGATGAGTGCAGGGGTGGCTAGTGTACCTAGAGAGCTGAAGTTTTCATTGTGATTCTTGCTTAATTTGAACTTTAGTAGCCACATTTCGTTAACAGCTGTCATATTGGACAGCGAAACTTGAAAGTTGTTGAATCCACTCTTTGGAAGACTGATTTGTCTCAAAGCTTGGAGGAGGTGAGACAGGGTGAAGGAACCCCCTCCCCAGCTTGGCGGAGGGATAAATCAAGGCACAAAGGAGGAAAGATAATGAGGCGACCACGCAGGAGGTGGCAGAGCTGGCTTTGGGTGACAGGGAGCCTTCCTGGCGGGACAGCTGGGTGCTCTGTCCTAATGTGAAGTGCGCTGTGCAGGGAAAATCCTGGATGAGCTTCTACAGACCTGTGTCCACCCCCATGACTGCCCCGTGTGTGAGGTGGCTGGCCGGCGCCTGGCCCCGGGAAGGAAGATCACCTTGAACCCTGAGGACCCTGCACGCTGCCAGGCTTGGTGAGTGGCCCTGGCTGTCCGAAGCCAGGAGTGTGACCACATTCCCCAGGCCTGCTCAGAGGCCCGGGATGAAACCTCCAAGTTGGGTGAGTGGACACAGTGGGTTCACTTAGTTTGTTAATTAATCAGTTCAGTTTTTGCTCAGTGTGTTTCTAGTTTGCCTGTCTTTCTCTGAGAGCAAACTAGACTGCTTCCTCTCAAAATATTGAAATATTTTAAAAAAGGCTTTTATCTCTAAGAAGTTTTTAGCTTTTCTTGTGGAAGACAGGGTAGGTTTTCTGTCCCCCCTCCAACATGTAATAGTTTTGTGGGCTCTCCTGTAGTATTGTAATACAAGTCAGGTCAGGGGAATAAGCATTCCCATTTCCTGTGGCTCGCCTTATTTCTGGAGGCCATGTCTAGTCTGAGGAAGGGCATCCATAAAGTCAGTTTCTTGAAGGAGGCGGTGGTCAGGGGAGGAAAGTGAGAAAGAACCTCTGACCCTGGTATAACAGGGACATCTTGGGGCCACAGTTGAGGCCACAGGGCACAGCTTCTGTAACTGGGAGGAAAGACTCCCACTGCCGTCCCCTGGGCTCTCACTGGAGCTGCCCCAGGGAAACTGGCCTTGGGGAGGTGGGCAGGGGCCACAGGGCAGGTGCTGAGCTTTTGAAGTCTTACCTGTAAGCAGGGAACAGTTGTTAAAATGCTGATAAGTTCAATGCCACTGCTTGACACTGACCAAGGCTTGGAACGGCTTAAACTTGAGAAGTCCAGCTCACTCGTGGGAGCTGTGGCCAGAACCAGAGCCTGCCGCTTCCACCTGTACAAACACCAGTGAAAGCTGCCCTGGGGGAGTTTTCTTGCAAACGCAGGAAACTAAAAAGTATGTCACTCACACACTGTTAACCAAGGACTGAGCCAATAAATCGTGGGGAGCATGAGGAAGTAGGAATTAGGTTCCCAGTAGGACCCTGCCCGCCCGCCCTCCCGATGCGGAAGTCGAGATGTGAGGACAACATCTCCAGTGAGGGTGAGGTCAGTGCTGGTGGAGGGCTGAGCTAGAGCCCTGTCAGCACTGGGGATGGGCAGCTACACGGTACATGCTGGGGCGCCAGGGCAGACACTGGTTCTGCAGCGGGCAGGGATGGTGCCTAGTGGTCAGGCCACAGAGGGACACTTCCTGGTGCTCATGATGCTGCTGCCTCCACAGCTTTGCTGGGAGTGTTGAAGGTGAGTTGCTGGGAGGCTGAGCCCAGAGAGGAGGAGACCCCAGCAGGCATGGGTTGCTGCCACAGGGCAACTTGATTCACCTGTGGCCTGGCCTTGCCCACCACCTTCAGGACACTGGAGAGAGGGCAGAGTGACCAGAAGAGGCTGCAGATCTTCCTGGTAGTGCAGCAGTTGGTGCATAGGGTCGTAGCTCTGACACGGGTGTGCGGGCCTCGCCACCTGCCTGTGGGACGAGCAAACGCTGAGCTGCTGTCTTCCTGGCCCTAGATCTGACAGACCTCCCCGACTCCTCCTAAATACTTTCTTCTGATAAATAAACCTAGGACCTTGAATTTTTATTCACCGTTCTAAAGTGTTTTCACTCTAGTTTTTGTTTTCTTCCTTGAGGCCCAACCTACCAAATTCTGTGATAATTCTGTCAACCATTTGGCTTTAATAATAGAACATTTCCAAGTCCTGACCAGCATCAGCATTTAGAGCAGTATTTGTCCTTGGAGATACTTGGGAGAAAGTTTGGGTTTTGATGAAATATTACTATAGGCTGGAGATGTAGGTTGGAAAGAAATCAGAGTTGAATGGTTGTGTGTATGGCCTAAACAGCAAAGATTCTTTTCTCAGGTCTTAAGATGGGTCAAAGCTTTGGCTTCCAGAATTGAGGGAAACCTCTGTGTGTGTGTGTGTGTGCGTGCGTGCGTGCGCGCACGCACGCACACTAATGATATCTTGTTCCAGTGGGGAATGCTCTGTGTGGCCGTCTGGCTGTTCCACGGAAATGTATCCATGGTGGGTAGAGAAGGGCTCAGAGCTTCTTCCTAAGCATTTGGTTTCTTCTCCCTCTGCCAGTCACTGTGATGGTGCCAACCTTACCTGCGAAGCCTGCCAGGAGCCTGGAGGCCTGGTGGTGCCCCCTACGGAGGCCTCAGTGAGCACTACCACCCCATACGTGGAAGATACTCCAGAGCCGCCCCTGCATGACTTCTACTGCAGCAAGCTGCTGGATCTGGTCTTTCTGCTGGACGGCTCCTCCAGGCTGTCGGAGGCCGAGTTTGAGACGCTGAAGGCCTTTGTGGTGAGCACGATGGAGCGGCTGCACATCTCCCAGAAGCGGATCCGCGTGGCCGTGGTGGAGTACCACGATGGCTCCCATGCTTACCTTGAGCTCAGGGCGAGGAAGCGGCCCTCGGAGCTGCGGCGAATTGCCAGCCAGGTGAAGTACGCAGGCAGCCAGGTGGCCTCCACCAGTGAGGTCTTGAAGTACACGCTCTTCCAGATCTTTGGCAAAATCGATCGCCCGGAAGCCTCCCGCATTGTGTTGCTCCTGACTGCCAGCTCAGAGCCCAGACAAATGGCCCGGAATTTGGTCCGCTATGTCCAGGGCCTGAAGAAGAAAAAGGTCATCGTGATTCCCGTGGGCATTGGGCCGCATGCCAGCCTCCAGCAGATCCGCCTCATTGAGAAGCAGGCCCCCGAGAACAAGGCCTTTGTGCTCAGCAGTGTGGACGAGCTGGAGCAGTGGAGGGATGAGATTATCAACTACCTCTGTGACCACGCGCCTGAGGCCCCTGGCCCGACTCAGCGCACCCAGGTAGCGCAGGTCACTGTGGGTCCAGGGCTCTTGGAGGTTTTGTCCCCAGGACCCAAGAGAAAGCCCATGGTTCTGGATGTGGTATTTGTCCTGGAGGGCTCAGACAAAATTGGAGAGGCCAACTTCAACCAGAGCAAGGAGTTCATGGCGGAGGTGATCCAGCGCATGGATGTGGGCCAGGACAGCATCCACATCACGGTCCTGCAGTACTCGTACACGGTGACCGTGGAGTACACCTTCCGCAAAGCCCAGTCCAAGGGCAACGTGCTGCAGCATGTGCAAGAGATCCAGTTCCGGGGTGGCAACAAGACCAACACTGGGCTGGCCCTGCAGTACGTGTCTGAGCACAGCTTCTCTGCCAGCCAAGGCGACCGGGAGCAGGCACCCAACCTGGTTTACATGGTCACAGGAAACCCTGCCTCCGATGAGATCAAGCGGTTGCCCGGGGACATCCAGGTGGTGCCCATCGGAGTGGGCCCCGGTGCCAATGTGCAGGAGCTGCAAGAGATCAGTTGGCCCAGCACCCCCATCTTTATCCAGGACTTTGAGACGCTGCCCCGAGAGGCTCCTGACCTGGTGCTGCAGAGGTGCTGCTCTGGAGACACAGTGCCACTCCCCACCCTCCACCCTGCTCTAGGTACGATGGCCCCAGGCGCAGAGGGAGGGCGGGGGCAGCCCCGGTGCTGCCTGCATCCCGCCACCATGTGACTTGGGTTCTAATCCCAGTTCTGTTGCTCTGCCTCAGAGTGCCTGTGTTTCCTTACCTCCCAGGCAGGGGGCTACGTTGTGACCCTTTTCTGGGGGGAGGATCTTTTATGTATGCTTGTAAGTTCAAAGGTAATACAACCCTATTGTCAAAATCTAAACAATACCAAGGAGTGAAAGGCACTATGCTTACTTTACCACCCATCCCCATCCTTGCATGTGTTAGTGAGCTTCCCTGTTCCTGCTACGCAGCACCCAGGATCCGAAACATAAAGGGGGAAAGGCTTCATTTGGTTCAGTTTCGGGAGACTCAGTCCATGGTCAGTAGGCCCAGAAACCTCATGGTGGAAGGGTATTGCAGAGCAAAGTTGCTTAGTGTTGGCCAGGAAGCAGAGCAGGGGAAGAGTTCCAGAGAGGGAGGGGTGAAGGATATGTGTAGCACACAAGGCCATGCCTCCAAGATACACCCCAGCACACCCAGGAGGACAGGAAGTCAGGCGAACTAGGTCCGGAGGCAGCCTGCTTTAGCCTGCCACTTGCTGACTGGATAATTTGGGGCAAGTCCTTAACCTCTGTACGTCAGTCTCCTCTTCTGTAGGATTCGGGTCATAATAGTATTGAGCAAGGTAACTCCACCATATGGCACACGCTCACAAATGGTTTGCTACTTTTCCTGCCATTCTCATTGCCTTCTTCACCAATCTGGCATCTAGTAAACTCCTAGTCCTCGAACACTCTTGTGTGGTATGCTCAGGACCATCCCAGAATAACTTGCTTCCTTTTTAGTGTCTTTTTTTTTTTAGTTTTGAATGAGAGCCACAGATTTTATTTAATCTCCTGTAGTATAGTAATAGCATCACCCGCCCAATCTCAAAATGTGTTCAGGGCAGAGCTTGTTTCCTCTCTGTGATCATGGCTGTGACCAGACATTAACATGGCACTGAACATTTATCACGAGTTGCTCATGGTACCTTCCCCACCCTGTAAGCCTGAGCGTGAACAAGCTCTCTCCCAGGGAGGTGCTGCTGCTGTTCCATTTCTTTCTGACATCTTCTTATTTTGCTGCTCCAGTATTTCACCCACTTCCGGAAGGGTAGCAGTTCTCTTACTGAGGGAGTAGATATCTCCTGCTTTTATTTGTAAGCACTTAAACTTTTGGGTGGAGCTTTCCAATGCCTGCAACCCTGGGGTGCTTAGCCACCCAGAAACATCCATCCCCCCCTCCTCCCTGGCCCTGTCTTGGTAACTATGGTGCCGTGTCATTGGGGGACCCCCAGAACCTGCTGAATCTGATGTCTAGCTGCCTGGGTGGTGGCCAGCCACCTGCGGCACTTGTGTGCTCACCACCCTGGTCCTCTTCACAGACTGCAGCCAACCCTTGGATGTGGTCCTCCTCCTGGATGGCTCCTCTGGCATTCCAGCCTCTTACTTTGAGGAAATGAAGAGTTTTGCCAAGGCTTTCATTTCAAAGGCCAGCATCGGTGAGCAGGCACCTGGAGCAGCCAGTGAAGGAAGGGGCTCCTCTTGGGATCCACTCGGCGCCGAATGAGTTCTCTTTTCTCTTTCCTGTTAGGACCTCATCTCATGCAGGTGTCCGTGCTCCAGTATGGGAGCATCACCACCATCGATGTGCCGTGGAACGTGGCCCAGCAAAAGGAGCATTTACTGGATCTCGTGGAGCTCATGCGGCAGGAGGGAGGCCCCAGCCGGATGGGTAACAGGGATGCCCCAGGCTGGGTGTGCGACTTGCGTTCAGATCTGATTCTTGGCAAAAGTGACTGAGCGTCCTCGCTGGTCACATTGCTCCTTTGCCTGAGTTTCTTCTCCTGTGAAGTGGGGTGCTGGCTGCTCTTCCTGGTCTCCTCTGGATCCTACTGTGTTCCTCTGAGTCTCTGAACCATTCAGCTTTTGAACGACCTGAGGATCCGCCAAGGGATGGACTGATCAGCTGCTGCAGAAACACCTGTTCCTGCAGTCAGTACCAACGTGGTCTGTTCTCCTTCCTTAGGGGAGGCTTTGGCCTTTGCTGTGCGATATGTCACCTCCCAAGTCCATGGGGCCAGGCCTGTGGCCTCTAAGGCGGTGCTCATCCTGGTCATGGATGTCTCTGTGGACTCAGTGGATGTGGCAGCTCAGGCCGCCAGATCCAACCGTAAGTGTCCAGTGCCAATCCTGAATCCTCTCGAGTACTAGAGGGGGAAGCGGTGGGGTTCAGGCTGATTTTAAATATGTTCACACATGACCTGGTTTCAAGCACCCGGTAGTTGTCCAAACTTTGTATGGTTTGGAAATCAAACCCTAAGAAATATGTGTCTGTACTCTGTGTCCCGGGTGATGGAACCTCCACACCTTCCCTTTTTAGAGTGGCATCCTTGTGAGATAGGAGGGGATTGGCGTGAGTTTGAAGTACCCGCTGAGGGGAAACAAGAAGGCAGCAGCATCTTCTGGTGCTGGGAGGGGGAGTAAATCAGGCTGTTGATAAAATGAGCAAGCTGCTCCAGTCCTCAAGATAAGAAGGGGCAGTGGGTAGGAACAGGGTGAGAAGGGTCCGAGCAAAGGTGGCGACAGATCTGACTGAGAACTGACCCTCACCTTCACTGCAATGCATTTCCAGAGCAAAACGTCCACCCAGAGAAGGGACACAGCTCATTTCAAAGCCCACTTTGAGTTATGTGCAAAGGGCTGTGCAGTAACTGAACTTCAAGCTGCCCAAGGATCCCTGCCTTTTTCAGAAAAATTCACAAATACTTAATGATATGCCTTTGAGGCCCTATAAAGTGAAATTTGTCTTTTGTTAGGGGGCCTCTGTGGAGCAGCCTGCTTTTCTTTCTAGGGGGTGCCTATGGCATAGCCAGCTTTGATTGTTTTCATAATAAAAATTCCAATTAAACTTTGAGCTATCAATTCATGCTGTTGCTTCAGTTTTTAATTTCTATCACCACTGATGCAAGGACCCACGCTAGCCAGTGACAACCTCACCCTGTACCCCACCACCACTGTCACCCTATCCCACCCTCTACCACCTGCCCCTGGATGATGGAGGCAGCTGTCTAAAGGGAACCTTGGCTTCCACTCCTGCCCCTTGCTGTTCATTGTCATTGTTCATTGTTCATTGTCAACACAGCAGCCAGAGTGACCCTTTACCATCGAAGAAGCCCTGTCACTGCTCTGTGCCAGGCTTGGCTGGCTTTCTGTTGCCTTCAGAGGGTGCAGTAGGTCCCTGCCATGGCCTACAAGGCTGTGCACAATCCATGCCCTCCTCCCTGGCTGTGCCTGGCTTGCCCAGCTCCAGCCGCTTGGTGCATACGCTTCTGCCCCTGTCCTGGTCTTCACAGTCACTGTCCTCTGCCTGGGATGATGGTCCCTCAGATGGCCTCTTGGCTTCTTTTGTCCTTATTTCATGTCTGTGTCCAAATGCTGTCTTTTCACTGTACACTGCCCCAACCACCGTTTATGGAACAGTAACCCCCTGCCCCGCCGGGAAGTCCATTTCTCCTTATCCCCCTTTGTTTTCCCCAAACACTGACCCACATCTGAAATACTCTTACTAACTTTTTTTTGTGTTTGTTATCTTTCTGTCCCCAGTGTAAGCTGTGTGAGAACAGGGCACAGGGACTTTCTCTGCTTGGTTCACTGCTCTATCCCCATTGCTTGCAATAGTAGGAGCTCCTTAACATTTGTTGGCTGAGTGACTGTCTGCGTCATAGGGTTGGTCTGTGTGTGCAGGCGGGAACACATGAAGTTCCATACAGGTCTTGGACACAGTGTCAGGCCAGCCCATTGCAAACCCACTTGAGCAGACTGTGTCCTATTCCTTTGCTAACTCCAGGAGTGACAGTGTTCCCCATTGGAATTGGGGACCAGTATGACCAGAGGCAGCTGAGGATCTTGGCGGGCCCAGACGCCAGCTCCAGTGTGGTGCAGCTCCCTCGAGTGGAAGACCTCCCCACCATGGTCAGCGTGGGCAATTCCTTCTTCCACAAACTGTGCTCTGGTAAATCTTATAATATCCTTTTACTCCCTCAAAAATCCATTAAGCCAAAGCAAAACCTAAAATCATAAAACAAAACAAAATTCCATGCTAGAAATTCCTGGTTGCTCATGTATAACACTGAACCTTAAGTGAACATTATTATATAGACCAGGACCTTTAGGTTTCTGCCTGTGGAAGGCATATACTGCAGACCTCCAGTTCTACCAGGAGGTCTTTGGTCACAGTCCTTCTTCCACTTGAACTGTCTGCTTCAGCAGAAAGGACTTACACAAAAGAGTCAGAAGACACAGCGGCAAGCCCAGCTCCACAGGACACGGTCCCATACTCACTGGAGAAGACCAGAAAGGGCTTCAGGATTATGACAAGAGACTCTAACATCACAGGACCACAGGTTAATTTGAGTTTAGATTAGAAACTTAAAAAATACATGATCTTTGGGCCTGTTTTTATACATAAGGGGTGATCAAAAATATGGCAAATATTTAAATTAAAAAAATTATTACAGCAAAAGACACATTGCTATTAGTCCTCCCTCAAAACTCCTCCTGTCCACATCAAACACACTTATCCTGTCATTTTGCCGAGTTCTGAAGCAGTTCTGGAGGTCGTCTTTTGTGTGTCTTTATGAGGTGCAATGAAAAGCAAGGTGAACACTGCTCCCGTGTGCCATCCAACAGAAAGCAGGCGTGTGAGCACATTACGGTGCGTCCTTATCCACCTTATTCACCAAATATGGCTCCATTCAACAAGTGGCTCTTCCCCACAGTCAAAATGACCACGAGAGGTAGACATTTTGCATGGATTCAGGCCCCGAGGCAGCCAGGACAGCGCAACTAAAGACATGAAAAAGCACTTTGAGATGCTTCGGAGAGTGGCAAGAGCAATGGAGGGTGTGCTCTGAGCAAGGCGGAGTCTTTGAGCAGGACGAATGGCAATGTAAATTTAATCCTTTACCATATTTTTCAATCACCCCTTGTATTTTTGTCAAAGCATCCTTCAGAGTTATTACATCTCTTTCGTAGTGGTCACTGTCCTGGTGTAATCTTTTTGCTGGATCTGTTTCCGGTTTTCAGGATCTTGCTTCATACATCCTCCTTCTTGAAAGTGGTCTATGTAGAAAAGGACATAATAACTGTGCAGCTGTAAAAATGCATCGCCATGAGAGCACTGGTGTTGCTAGCGTCAGAATGACTAGTTACTGTCACCACAGATGGCGTCTGAGGAATAGTAGTGTTGGCCTCTTCGTCGTAGGCCCCCTTGTGTCCACTGTGGAACTCACTGGGGTCCTTTCAGGGTTGAGGCGACTTCAAGGATGAGACCGGGCAGCCCAGCAGACATTATGCATGGCCTACAGTGTCTGAGTGATAGCAGGGAATTCAGGTCTCATTTGTGTCTCTTGCAGGGTTTGCTAGAGTTTGCGTGGATGAGGACGGGAATGAGAAGAGGGTAAGTTCCTCTGATGACTTTGACAGACAGATGAGAAATGTGTGTTTGAGGGCCTTGGCCCTTCTTTGGGGACGCTTTTGCCTCCTTTGGTCTTGGAACGCTTTCATCTTTGTCCCGTTCTCCTCCTTACTGTCATCCTCTTTGGGAAGTCCACCTGTGCATTTCCTGTTCTGCTCCAGCCTTGTGTACTGCCCCTGGTGTCCAGTCCTGCTCCCTGTGTCTGTGGAGGCGGTTGGTTGGGGGATGATGAGCTTAGCCCTGGGACGCCTCATCCTTCTCCCTGCCAGAACCTGTGTTTTCCTCTGCAGCCTGGGGACGCCTGGACTTTGCCAGATCAGTGCCACACAGTGACCTGCCTGCCGGATGGCCAGACCATGCTGCAGAGTCACCGGGTCAACTGTGAGCAGGTGCCCAGGCCTTTGTGCCCCAACAGCCAGGCCCCTATTCGGGTGGAAGAGACTTGCGGCTGCCGCTGGACCTGTCCCTGTGAGTCCTCTGCTACCCCTGCCTGGCCCGGGTTAGAGGAGCAGTGATTATCCGGGCTTGTGAAGAGCTAGCTCGGAAGCCGGCAGCCACGCTCCCATGTTCTCTGAGGGTCTCGGGTCACTGCTCTCTTCCTCTGTCTTTGGGACGCCCTTCCCCAGATGATGCATGGCCAGCAGGAAGGGTTGCTTTTCTGAGGTCAGTCAACCCTGGAATCTGTGTGTTTGAGCTTTACCAGTGGGTGTGGAGCAGTGCAAGAGAAGCCTCCAGCAAGCGCTCCAGCTGCACCTACAGCGGTATGGGGTGGGTGTGACAGGTGCGATCAGGGTGCCAGGTGTAAGAGGAGGATGTAGTCAAGTTATCCAGGGTGGTGGGAGCCCCCACCGCACGTTGGGAGGAGTGGCTGCTTGCGAGGAGCCTTACTCAGCGGTGGGGGTCTCATAACCGTTATGTCAGTGGAGTAGCTATAATTGTGGGATGTCATCAAGACTTCACTTTATATCTCACTCTCTCTGGAGTTTATTTAGGGGGACAGGTTTCTCTGCTGGCCTGGATGCTGTTTCTGTTTATTCAGAAGGAAGCAGTGGTCACTTTAAGTTAGCATACAAAGTTGATTACTAACTAAACGCTCACTACCGTGTAATAATCAAGTTTGAACCTGATTAGAGTTAAAACACCTCCCCAGGCCCAGGTAGGGCTGCTTGCTGCCAGGAAAGGGGAGTACCAGCTTCCCTGATGGCTCAGTGCAGGGAGAGAGACCCAGACCCACATGGGGCAGGAGGCTCCGAGGCTGTGTAAGTGGTGTGCGCTCTGGCCTGGCACGTGCTGACAGCAGCCGCTTTCTCTTGCCAGCTGTCTTTGAAATTCCCCCAAATTCCCTCACTATGTTCCTCCGGGCTTCAGGAAGTAGTCTCTGTACCTTGGCTGGCTGCTGCTTCTCTCCCACAAAACCTCTGGCATTCAACCTCTCCTAGCCTCTTTCTCTTTCGTCGTCTTCCCCACTCTCTGGCGGAAGTTCTCTAGACAGCATCACTACCGATACTTCCTTCTGTGGGTCTCGTGTCTGGTCCCCAGCATCCTATGCCTCTGTCCCACCACTGAGACCAAACAAGCAACTCTTCTGCTTTCACAGAGAGCAGGACTCAGTCTTGCTGCCGGGCCACCCCTGACTATAGGTTTCTCAGTAGGTTGCCACTTACTGGTCCAGTGCTTTCCATTCACTCCCAGAACACAGTCCTATCCCTTGGAGTGGCTTCCAGCGAGTCCTGCTACCAGGTCTGGCTCCTGCTTGGCCCTCTCGGGGTCTGCACAACACAGAAGCTTCTGTCTTCACATAAATCCCTTTTCAGCGTCCACCTGTCAGCACCCCTTTAAGGCTGCTATACCCCAGAGTGAGTGAAGGCCTGTAGGGGTGATAAAACCAGATGTCAGATATTTACAAAAAGTTTTAACTTAAAAATATTTAAAGTTTGAATACTCTCAGACTTATAAAATTGTATAAATGCTACAAGGATTTCTTACATGCCTTTACCCGACTGTTATCTTATATAATCACAGTATAATGATCAAAACTGGAAATTAATATGGGTAAGAATACAGTGGGCTCTCAAGTTATGACCGGCCTGACATACAAATGGCTTGGGTTAAGTAGGTCAGTGGAAGGTTCATCTGCCTCTTGCCATCTATAGCTTGTGCCCAGGTAAATATCCAGATCTCAGCTGTACTGACTTAGTTACTACCAGGTCTTGGGAACAGATTGAGTTTGTAAGTCAAGGGTCCACTGTACTATCTTATTTACGGTTTGCCAACTCTTCTACTAATGCTCTTTGTTTTCGGGTCCAGGAGTCAGTCCAGAATCACAGGATCTCTTTAATTTGGAACAGTATCTTAGCCTGTTCTTTTTTTTTTGGTACCGGGGATCGAACTTGGGACCTTGCGCTTGTGAGGCAGGCGCTGGAACCACCGAGCTAAATCCCCAGCATAGCCTGTTCTTTTTATGATGCAGATGCTTTTGAAGAATACTAGCCAGCAGTTTTGAGAATGTCCTTCGACTTGGCTTAAATCCAAGCTATGCATTTTTTCAAGAACCCACGGAAGACACGCTCTGCCCTCTGAGACACACTCGCCTGTCGGCTTGCCCGCTGTTGGTGCTGCTATGTGCGATCACTGGGGTTGGCAGGGCTCCCTGGGCTCCTGCACTGTAAAGTCATGATGTTCCTCTTTGCATGTAATAATTGTCATGTGAGACATAGTCTAAAACTACAAAAATATACCTTTACCTACCAAGTTTGGCATCCACTGATGATTCTTGGCTGAAATTTATTTTTTTTACCTTGGTGTTTGCCAAATAGAAATTTTCAATTTCCAGCATTCCTCCACATTGCTTGGTTGGAACTGTATTGAAAGAAAGAAATTTTCCTTCTCTATAATTAGTTTATTTGTTCAATTAATTACTGTATTGGTATGGACACATGGATTCTTGTTTTATCTGTGTGGTATAGTCAATTACCAGCATTAATTATTTTCTTGCACCAGTTGCCCCAGACCTGGCTCCTGGGAGTCCATTCAGTTTGGCTCCTGTGTTCTTTTGATCTATTTTCATTGCTTCCTTTCTCAGCGGGAAGCTTGGCTGCCACCGTTCACTATAAGTTCACTTATTCTAGGGCACACATAAATTAGTTTCAGAATTGCTCACCCTTTAATGAAAAACAAATCTACAAACTGGAGTCCCCTATCTGTGTACAATTCTGTCTTTAAACTTGGAGTAAACTTTTATTTTCCAGAGTTACTTAGGTTAGTCCCCACCCCACCCCACTCTGCCAGTGCAGTTGTGTTATTACCCTTGGCTTACTTTGTTTTGTTTGTACTCCATTTGGGGCTTTCTTATCCCCTTCTTTGTCTGTTTTTAGCACATAAAGCATGGGGATGGTTTAAATGTCTGAACTTTCCAGGCACCTCAGAAGTATCTCCCTCTCGTTCTCTTCCCTCCATCTTCTCATCCATCCCACTCAGAACCCAGAGATTACTAATCCCAGGCGTGTCTGGTTCACCCCTCCTGCAGTTCTTTCTATTAAAACTAGCTCTGCCTTTCCCGTCTCCAAATCACATTCTGTGAATCATTCCAGGTGAATTCAAAGAGCGCTTCTTAGTACTTTATTTTATGCCATGGTTATTTACCTTTTCCATGCATGTAGATTTAAGTTGTTTCCAATATTTTGCAATTACAAACCATGCTTCAGAAGTGACCATGAGTACATGAACTTCCTTCCCTACGCCGCAGGTGTGTCTTCGAGGTCAATTCTGAGAGGGGCGATTTGGGGTTCAAAGGCAGATGTGTGTGCACGTCTGTTAGATGCTGCTAGACTCTCTTCTGAAAGGCAAGGCTCAGCTGTGCCAAACTGGAATCCCCTCAGTCTTATTTTCCATTAGCAACCTACAAAAGTCTGTTTCCTCATGGCTTTGCCAGCAGATGGTGTATTTTATAGTTTTTATTCTATGCCAGTTTCTTACTTTTCAGGTAGGGAATGGTATCTCAGTGTACTTGATATTCAGTTTTCTAATAGTGAGTGAGGTTAAACCTCTTTTCATATGTTTAAGTGCCATTTTATATCTATTTTGTGAACAATCTTCTCCTTTTCTCCCGTTTTAAGAACTGCAGTAGACTGTGTAACAGGGGGTCTACTCTCAGTAAATCCCATGTGTGTAGCACAGTGCTGGTAGCTGTTGCACATTGTTGTGTAAGCAAATCTCTGGAACATTTTTGCCTTGCATGGCTGTAACGCTGTACCACTGAGCAGCCTTGAAATCACCACTGTACTTTTTGCTTCTGTGACTTTGACTATTTTACAGACTTTGTGTGAGTGGATTCATGTAGTTTTTGTCTTGCATGACTGACATATTTTCCTTTGCACAATGCCCTCAAAGTTCATCCATGTTGTAGCAAATGAAAGAAGAATCATTTTCTTTTTAAAGCCTGAATAATACGCCATTGTCTTAGTCACTTTGCTGTCACTGGAGAAAATCTCCAACACGCACAATCTAAAGGAGGAGAGGCTTGTTTTGGCTCACGGTTTTCATCCACAGTCTGCTGGCTTCAAGGCAGACACAGGATGGCAGAGGGGCCTGGCGGAGGAAAAGCTGCTCAACCCATGGCGGCCAGGAGGAGAGAGAGGAGGAGGAGCCAGGACGAGAGTGCACTTTTCCTGCTCACCCCTCCCAGCGACCACCTCCAACCACGCCCTCCTCATAGCAGACTCAGCTGCTGGGCTCTTTAAAGCCGGGGTTCACAGATGCAAATGGCACTGCCACCATCCAGTCACCTTCCAGATGCATGAGGCTTTTGGGACACATTTTTATCTCGACCATAACAACTATGCCCTATCTATCTGTCTGCCTTCCTATCTATCTATCTATCTGTCTACATCACATTTCTTTATTTTTCTGTTGGTGCTTGAGTTGGTTGTTTTTATCTGCATTTTTTGGGGGGATTTTGAGACAGGGTCTCTGTAGCTCAGGTTGGCCTTGAACTGGAGGCTGTCCTCCTGTGTCAGCCTCCTGAGCTCTGGGATTATAGGTGTGTGCTACATGCCCAGCTCTGTTGGATATTGTGAATAATGCTATGGTGAGTATGGAAATGTAAGATATCTAACTGAGATCCTGAATTGAATGCTTTTGGATGAATACCCAGAAGTGGAATTGCTGGGTTATGTGGTAATACTATTTTCAATATTTTGAGAAACTCCTGACAGTTTTTCATTGTGGCTACATGATTTTACATCCCATCAACACTGCACAAGGGAATGTGCTTTCTCCACATTCTCTCTAACACTTGTTATTTCTATTTTTTAAAAAATGGGCAACCTAACATGTATGAAGTTATACCTCCTTGCATTTTTTATTTGCATTTCCTTGATATTAGTAATGTTGGATATTTTTCCAGCTGGCTCTTTGTGTATCCTCTTTGGAGAAGATACCTATTCAACTTTTTTTTTTCTTTTCTTTTTTTTCTGGTACCAGGGATCAAACTCAGGACCTTGTGCTTGCAAGGCAGGCGCCAGAACCACTGAGCTAAATCCCCAGCCCACCTATTCAAGTTTTGAAAAAACTGTTCTAAAATCAAATCAGTGTGTGTGTGTGTGTGTGTGTGTTTTGCTATTGAGTTGTAGGAATTCCTATATTTTCAGTATACCAACTCCTTATCAAGTGCATGGTTTGTGTTGTATTTGTGTGTGGAACGTTCCCCGAAAGCCTCGTGTCCTCAGAGGTGGAGCTTGTGGGAGGTGATTGGATTAGGGGGCTACAGTTGACTTGCTGTTAGGAGGTGGAGACTTGTTAGAAATTTTTTGCACAGAGGTCTTCAAAGTAACTCATGGTTTATCTTTTGGATGTTTTTTAAAAATCAAAAATTTGATTTATTAATTGTTTACTTTTAAATTTTTTATGATTTTCTCCCTTTATCTTATTTTCTTTTTTGAATTTTCTCTGAGCTTACTATTTGTGTGCTTTTTCATTCCATTGAAATTGAGAATTTCACTTTTTCTTTCATTTTTGTTGATAGAAGTGTTCAGTGCTGTGAATTTTCCTATGATCACTTTAAATGCATCCCAGTGAGTGTGATATATAATATCTTCATTATCATGGTTTCTTTTAGATTCTGTAATATTAGTTTACAGTTTCCATTTTCCTCAAGATTTATATAATATATATTAAAAAATCCAAGTGTGAAGGCCTTTCTTAAAAATAAAAAACCCTTCTGATTTTATTGTACTGAATTCAGAGTGCTGTTTTGTAATAGTTCTACTTTATGGAAGTTACTCTTATTTTATTTATGATCTAATATGTAATTGAGTTTTTGAAAGTGTGTTCTGTATTATCAGGGGGTAGAGTTTGATATCTCTCCACCATTAGAGCTAATGTTTTCTAATTTTTTAAATTCATTAAGTTTATTGGTACATTTTAGTTATACAATATGATGACATTCATCATTGGGAACTTGTACCTTTACATGATATATCTTAGTTCCTATTTTTTCCCCATTCCCTGTGCTCCCTTCACCCCCTCCACCCTTCCCTATTTACAAAGACTTCGTTTCCATTTTTTCATTTTCTCATATTTTTTCCTTTCCCTTCTTTCCTTTCCCCTATCCCTGCCACTTTCCCTTCCCCTTTGGACCCTTTCTTCCTGTTTTACATTATGTATTATACATTTTGATCTTTATTTACACTTTCAGTTTCTCACACCAGAGAAACTGTTTAGTGTTTACACATGTGTGTCTTATTTATTTCACTTAAGAGTATCGCCTCAATGTGCATCCTTTTAGCTGGTTTCTCATTCTTTATGGCTGAGTAGTACTCCATTTTATAAAACACACACACACATCTTTTTTATCCAGACTCCAGTTGGTGGGCAATTGGGCTGTTTCCAAGCTTTAGCTATACTAACTGTGCTGCTGTGAACATGGGTGCACATATATTGCTGTGGTATGATTCTTTTAATTCTTTTGAGAAGATACCCAGCAGGGGAATAGCGGGGTCAAATGGGACCTCTAATCCTAGTTTTTTGAGGTATCTCCATATTGATCACCACAGTGGTTGGACCACTCTGCACTCCCACCAATAGTGGAGAAGGGTTCCTTTCTCCCCACAACCCTGCCAGCATTTGTTATTGGTTGATTTCTTTTTTTGTTTTGGTTCCGGGGATCGAACTTGGGATCTTGTGCTTGCGAGGCAGGCTGTGGAACCACTGAGCTAAATCCCTGGCCCTGGCTGATTTCTTGATAGTAGCCATTCTTTCTGAAGTGAGGTGGAATCAGTTTTCTGATTTTTGTTGTTTAAATCTTCTATATTCCTGATTATTTTTATCTACTCTGAGAGTGGTTGTGTAAAATTTTCCTATTATTAGTGTGTCAATCTGCATCTCCTGTAGTTTTTGTTTCATGAAGATATTTACATTGTTTGCTGGTGCATAGGTAGCTACAGTTGTTATATTTTCAGTGTTAATTCTAGTGTTCAAAATACAATAATGATTATTTTACTTTCCTCATCCTTCTTCCTTGCTTTCCATTTTGTAGTTCTATAATTGCTACTTTTTCAAAGCCCATAATATTTGCACATTTCCCACTCTTCTTTTAGTTCTAGATTGGTAATTTCATGAAGATGGTCACTTTCAGTTATTTGGATAACATTTCCTGGTCATCTCTTGGAAGAAACTTGTTCCCTAGTAGATTTTTCAAGAAAGGCTTATGGGCCCAGAATTCCACAAATTCTTGTATATTTAAAATAGTTTTTCTACAGCCTTGATGCTTGGAGAGCACTTGGTTAGATACAAAATTCTTGATTTACTTTTTCACTGAGTTTCCTCTTTTTTTGGTACCAGGGATCGAACTTGGGTCCTTGTGCTTGCAAGGCAGGCTGCGAAACCATGGAGCTAAATCCCTGGCCCGAGTTCTCTATTTTAGTTAAAAATAAATTTAGTAGCTAAGCTAAGCTACTAAATTATATAAAATTTGCATGTATTATATCTTTGAACTTACAATCGTTCTAATTTTCTCTCTTCATTTTTAGCTTCTTGCTTTCCTCCGTATTTTTTAAGTAGTACTTAGGGGAATGGCCTCATTGTTACCCTGGTCTGTGTGTTTAACACGCTTGGGTCACATTTCCTCTGCCACTGCTCCCCTCTCTCCTTCCTTCCTCCACCCCCACCCCTTCCCCCTCTTTAACAATCTGCTTTCTACTTGTCTGCCACTACTACTTACTTCTTCCTGTCCTTCTCCTCATCCTCTTCCTCCTTTTTCCTTCTCTTCTCTTTTATTCTTCATGTAAGAGAAAACAAAATATTTAACTTTCTGAGTCAGGCTTATTTGCTTAACATGATGATCTCCAGTTCCATCCATTTTCCTGCAAATGACATGACTCCATTCTTCTTTATGGGTGAGTAATATTCCACAGTGTATATTTGTCATATTTTGATCCATTCATCTGTTGATGAGCATTGAAACTGTTTCCACTCTAACTGTTGTGAATTGTGATGCAATAAATATGGGTATGCAAGTATCCCTGTAATATGCTGTTTTTAATTCTTTTGGAAATATATCCAGGAGTGTTATAGCTGGATCAAATAGTATCTCTATTTGTAGTCTTTTGAGGAACCTCTGTACTGATTTTTATGGTGGCTGTATTAATTTACATTCCCATCAACAGTGTAGAGGCATTCCTTTCCTATATTCTCAACAGCATTTACTGTTTGGTTTTTGTTTTTGTATTCTTTTTTTTTTTTTTTGGTACCAGGGATCAAACTAAGGTCCTTGTGCTTGCGAAGCAGGCAGCAAAACCACTGAGCTACATCCCCGGCCCTGTTTTTGTATTCTTGATGATAGCCATTCTGACTAGGGTGAGTGGAAATCTTTGTAGTTTTGATTTGTATTCCTGAAATGGCTAACTATGTTACTTTTTTCATTGCTGAGACAAAATACCCAACACTCACAGTTAAAGGAGGAAAGGTTCAGTTGGCTCACAGTTGTAGAGGACTCAGTCCATAGTCAGCTGGCTCCAAGGAAGGGAAGCATAGCAGAGGAGAAACAGCTTATGGCAGACAGCAAGCAAAAGGCAGCAAGGCACAAGCAAGCGATAAGCAACAAGCCCTGACCACTGCTCTTTCTGTCCCTTATATTTCACCCAGGCCACCTGTCTTTAGGATGAATGCACTCACACCCTTGATCCCAGCAGCACAGACCCTAGATCCATCCACTTCCAAAAAGCCCAACCTGTGATCATATATGGCTTTGGGGGACATTTAGATACTAGCCATTGACACTAAAGGTGGTGAACATTATTTCATATACTTATTGGCCATTTTTACTTCTTTTGAGAAGTGTCTATTTGATTCATTTGCCCATTTATTGACTGGTTTCTTTGGTGTTATGTTTTTTGGATTGTTTATATATTCTAGATATTAATCTTCTGTGAGAGAGCAGCTGGTAAAGATTTTCTTCCATTCTGTAGTCTGTTTCTTCACTTTGTTCATTGTTTCCTTTGCTGTCCAGAAGTCACTTTAAAAACATTTTTACACTTGGATAACAGTCACCTTTTTGATGACAGTTTTAGAGAAATTCTAGGATCCCTCTCTACTTCTCTTCTCCTTATACTTTTTCATGGACTTATAATTGTGTGCCCTTGCTCAGGACAAAGGTGGGTAAAGAATAAGTGATTGCTTCCTGGGCTTCAGTGTTTTTTCTCATCACGTTTTATCTACAGTTATTTTAAAGTTTGGGTAATTCTCTGTTTTCTGGTTAAGCAGAAGGCATGCTTTTTGCACCACAGTTTGATTTGTTCTTATTGTTCTGTGTTGTGCTTGGAGGATGTGTGGAGAGATGTTGACCTAAAGTCATTCTTGTCTTTGGTACTCTGGATCTCTTTCTTTCTTTTTCCTTCCAGTGCTGGGGATTGAACCCAGTGCTTCAAGCATGCTAGTTGAGAGGTAGACTGAGCTTTACCCCAGCTCCTACATGACTGTGGATATTTGAATGTGGTCTCTCAATTCTTTTTGGTGCCTGGTAACCATCACATTTTGACACTCAGCCATAAGTTTTGATAGAATACTCTGTCAGAGATATTTCTATTGTCATTGAGAAAGATAATGAGTAGGAAGACATTGAGGAAAAGGAGAGATAAGATAAAATAATGTCAGGAGATGTTTATGAGTGGTATACTTTACTCTGTGATAATATTTTATTATGTGATTCTTGTGTATAAATTTTAAAATTGGTTCAGTTAATTTTTTCCATGTCTTGAACATGGGCATGTGTTAATATATATGCAGCTCATTAAAACTGACCAATACACTAGAGCACAATGTGATGGTTTGTTGGGAGGTAACTTGCTATTACAGACATGAAGGAAACTCAGGTTCTAGTACACTTGAAATGTAGAAATTCTATTACTACAATTAAATGTTCTTTGTGGCTTTAGTTTATTCTTAAGATTTATAGACCTGTTTATTAAACGTACACATGCATGTAATGCACTACTAGGTAGGCAATTATTTTTTACTATCAGTAATTCTCACAATAGTCCCCAAAGGCAGCTGTTACAATCCCATTATACAGAAGAGCTAGGAGAAGGTTTAAAGTGTGGTAATTTATCCAAGGTCAAAGGGCAAGTGAGTGGAAGAGCAGAATTCACATCTGAGCTTCTGTGGGTCTGAAGTGTACATTCCATGCTCACAGTTGGCCCGATAGTGGGCAGAACCATTTTCATTGGCTTTGTAAGTGTGAGCCAAAACCATTTCTTTGGCTTACAGTTGATGATATCCTTATGGTAGTAGGGGCTGACTCATTCGTTAACTTGAAAATATTAACAGCTGAAGTATTGAGGATAGTGTTAGTCACATGTCTCTAACAAAATACCTGAGATAATCAGTTTAAAAAGAGGAAAGATTTATTTTGGCTCACAGATTTAAGTCCATAGTTGGTTGGTCCTATTGCTTTTGGGCCTGTGGTGAAACAGAATATCATGGCTGGAGTATGTGGCAGAAGAGGCTGTTTGCTTCTTTTCAGCCATGAAGCAAAGAGAGAAGAAAGGGCCAGTGTCCCAATATCCTCTCAAGGCCAAACCCCCAATGACCTATTTCCTCCCACTAGGCCCCACCTTTTAAAGGTTCCACCACCTCTCAGTAGCTCCATAGACTGGGGACCAAGCTTTCAACACATGGTCTTTGGGAGACACTTACTCAACCATAAATGGGGTCATGTGCAATAAGATGCCAGCAGATCAGTAGCATTCAGTCCTGTCACTTAGAAATGACTGAATGCTTAAGGAACTGGGGGCTTTGGAGTGGAAGAACTTCTGGGGAGGCCACTCAGTGGTGAGAAATGGTGCATCCATACCTGTTATCTGTCAGTGGCTGTGCTACCTGGACAGTTTCTGTGTGGGTGGAGGAGCCCCAGGGCTAGCAAGGAGGGAAGGATGCTGGCGTGGCCTCTGCCCTGCTGAGCCTGCTGCTTTGTTCTTGGGCTTTTGTTTTCCTGCCATTGTAGATGTCATTGTAATTTGTCTGGGAAGCTCATCTCCAACTCCACAGAGGTCCAAAATTAGCTTTTGAGTTATTGGTGGCAGTGGTACCTTCAAAGTGGGAAATTTTACCTGATCATCTTATGTAGCCACACAATGATTAATATTCACAAATGGTACTTTCAGAGAAATCTTGATGGTTTGCTGATCCTGTGAATGAATGAGGGTCAAATGTGGGAGCTCTGAGACCCAACCATTTGTTTTGGCACCAGAAATATTTCTCTTGTGCAATCTCTTAAGGGATAAAGTCCACACAGCCTCTTGCACCATTAGTCACTTGGCCGCTGAATGGACACACGTGTGGTTAGGTGCATTTTCTTCACAATGAGATCATAAGCTCACAACTTGCTTAGCTCCTCATGATTTCCATGAGCCATAACACCCCTGGAACTTAGCTTTGTTTCCTGGGCCAAAGCATCCCTATGGAGTGGATCATTCACTTTGCATATGCACATTTTTTGGAAGTGTGGTTCTATAACTTGCCACATTTTTATGGAACAGTTTTCCTTCTAAACGTTCTCCAGGAAAACATTTAATGGCCATGTGTTACTTACTTGGCCCTCTCTACCTCAAAGCCTAATTTGTAATGAGGAAGGGATTAGGCTGTAGGACTCCCAGGAGCCCTTGGAGGCCACGCTGTACCGGGCTGGGTACAGGCTGGTCACACTGCCCTCTGCATGCTGCAGGATGGAGTTTTGGATAATGTTGCAACCGCCCTGCTGTTCCCCATCCAGGTGTGTGCACGGGCAGCTCCACTCGGCATATCGTGACCTTTGATGGGCAGAATTTCAGGCTGACTGGCAGCTGTTCCTATGCCTTGTTTCAAAACAAAGAGCAAGACCTGGAGGTGATTCTGCACAATGGTGCTTGCAGCCCTGGGTCAACACCAGTCTGTATGAAGTCCATTGAAGTGAAGCACGGGGGCCTCTCGGTTGAGCTGCACAGCGACATGGAGGTGAGAGGTGCTTCCCGTGGGGACCCTGGCATGCACAGCACATCAGTGAAGCCACATGGAGCTGGTGGCCGCTGGTTTCAGCTGGTGCTGCTCTTAGGGACTCAGCCTTTGCCTGTTTGTGGAGTGCCGCCTTCTTTCCAGGGGTTTATTGCTTTTCTCTTGTCTTGGCATGATTTCCTGTTGTTCTGGGCTCAGATTTGGAAGAGCGAGTCAATTTTAGATAGCATTAAATTATGAATTTAGTGCCAGTTTCTGGCATTGGTAGAGAACTGGGGCTGGCACCAGAGCTGCTCCCTGGTAGGCATTATGAGCCCAGTGCCTAAAGCCTGTGAGCTTTCCAAAGGGAAATATTTAGGCCCTAAATCAGGGCCTTTGAAAATATTTAGGGCCTCAACAAAATGTATGGCTCCAAAGTTTGAAATGGAAACTGCCAAAGTGATATAAATAAATGTCTGATTAAATGTTTACAAAAGGTTACATTATGCCAACTTTACTTGTTCATTTAGAAATCATAAATATTTCATTGTGTGAAAACAACTTGTAGGCAAGATTTTCTCACTTTACAAGAATTCCTGAATATGAACAATAATTGCTGAAAAATCATAGCTAGTCATATATTGAATGAGTAACTCATAGCCAAAATATTAAAATCAAAGTGATAAAAAACCCTTCTAAAATTCATACAGCAAAAATTCCATTCATCACAGGGAGTGAGTACATTTAAATGTGCTTGATATGATACATGGTAGGGCCTCCAAAGAAAGTTCCTAGGAAGACACACACGCAAACAGGAAGAGCTAAAGGGATCCTGTTTGTTGCTCCCAGGGATCCTTCATGATAAGCGAGCAAAATGGCAACTTTCCCAGCCTGTCCTGAAGGGGTCGCCCTTCCCCTTCGAGTCACACAGATTCCAGGTTCCCCGAAAGCTCCAGGTGCGTGGCTGACTGTGCAGTCTTCTGCCAGTCTCTTGTCCTGTCAAGCTCTGTGAAGCCCCTTTCTTTTTGGAAGAACTGCTGACAAGCATCAGGGTTTGTGGCCAAGATGGTGGTTGAGTATGAGGAATTTGCAGACACTCAGATCTTCAGTAAGAAGCTGAGAGTGAAGTTCCAGGACTCTTAATTTCTAGCACTACCTTTTCTTCTTTGGACAGGTGGCAGTGAATGGGAGACTTGTCCCTGTCCCATACATGGGTGGGAACATGGAAGTCAGCGTCTATGGCGCCATCATGTATGAGGTCAGGTTCAACCATCTTGGCCACATCTTCACATTCACACCACAAAACAATGAGTTCCAACTCCAGCTCAGCCCCAAGACCTTTGCTTCAAAGATGTATGGACTCTGTGGTAAGAATACGCTCTCCGCTCTTCCCATCTCCACTTGTAAATCTTGCTGTGGAGTCTCAGGAATCTTGGGTGATATATTTCTGGGCCTAGTAGCAAGGTACAAACCCGGGTGGGTTGAAGAGGGGTCAACTCTTGGGCATCAGTGGTTGGCACCTAGGCTGCCAGCTGAGCCTCGCCTTGTGTCTCTAGGGATCTGTGATGAGAATGGGGCCAATGACTTCATGCTGAGGAATGGCTCAGTCACCACAGACTGGAAAACACTCATCCAGGAATGGACCATGCAGCGGCCAGGGCAGCCCTGCCAGCCAGTGCCTGAGGACCTGTGTCCTGTTTCTGGCAACTCCCACTGCCAGGTGCTCCTCTCGGCAGTGTTTTCTGAGTGCCACAAGGTTCTTTCCCCGGCCACATTTTATGCCATCTGCCAGCAGGATGGTTGTCAGCAGGAGCGAGTGTGTGAGGTGATTGCCTCCTACACCCACCTCTGTCGGACCAATGGCGTTTGTGTTGACTGGAGGACAGCTGAGTTCTGTGGTAAGTCCCCAGACCTATTCCTAAAGTCCCGCAGAGCAACTAACTGTGGGCTCACCCAACCTCAGTTCTCTATCTGCCTAATGGAAGATTAAAACCCCTATATTCCTATAACTTACAATTCCTGTTAGGACCAAATATGATGGTAGATATATAAATACTTTGAACATATTTCTATGTAAACCAAAGCACAACCCATATCTATACAAATGTAAATTTAATGCATTAGGCATATGGGCATCAGCAAAGTGCTGTGTAACCAGTCACATCGAATTTGCTTTTCTGCCAAGCTGTAGCAAGAGCTCACAGAGTAGGCTGTGCCTGGGCAGGATTTTGAAGGGCAAGTGGAATTTTGCCATTAGATTACTAAGAATCTGTTTGTATTAGTCACTTTCCCATTGGTGGAACAAAACATCCAACAATTTAGAGGACAGGTTTATGGGCGCATGGTTTCAGTGGGTTCAGTCCACAGTTGGCTGGCTCCAAGGCAGAAACAGAATGGTGGAAGGGCCTGGAGGAGGAAGGCTGCTCACCCTAAGGCAGTTAGGAAGTAAAAATAGAATGGAGGAGCTGGGAACAATACACCCTTCCAGGTCACACCCACAATGACTCACTTCTTTGGACTGGGCGCCCCTCCTAATAGCACATTCAGCTCTGATCTCACCAGGGGATTAATCCATTGATGAGCACAGCACCCCTATGATCCCCTCACCTTCCAAATCCCCACCTCTGAACACTCGAGACTTTGGGGACAGTTTAGATCTAAATCATTACACTGCTCAGTTATAAATACCTCAGGATTGCTAGTGTCGATATTGCTCCCTTAAAGTAGGCATTTTAACTGAGAGGTGATGCTTATTTATTATTTAAAATGTGGGGAATATCAAACTGAGTCACATTCGGGTCCTGGCTTCAAAGGAGCTGGAGTGACAAGACCTTGAGCAGCCTCATTCTATAGCAAACATAATTGCTGACTTTTTTTGTGGTACTGAGGATTGAACCCAGGGCCTTCACACTGAGCTACATTCCCAGGCCACCCATGTTTTTAAAGTTTTAATAAAAATTTGTATTTGTAGACAGGGTCTTGCTCAGTAGTTCAGGGTGGGCTTGAACTTGTGCCCTCCTGCCTCAGCTTCCTAGTGTGTGGAGATTAAAGGTGTGTGCCACCTGCCCAGCTAATTGCTGACTTTTTGGAGGGGCATGGGTACATACAAATGTGCTGGAGCCTCCAGTTCCTTATCACAGAGTTTCAGCAGCTCTAACCCAAGGCTGGAGGACTTGGGCATCCTCCTCTCAGCCCAGTTGGTGGAGACTGGCTGCTCTCCTGGTCCTTCTGCCCTGCGATTCTACACAGTGCATTGCACGAAGTGCCCCTGGGTTCCTGTGCGCTCTGATTCTGTGAGTCCAGTGGGTGCTGCTCTCTCCTTCAACCTGCCTGAAGACCACAGGGCACATGTCAGCCCTGAGCTACTGACGGCACCTTTCTGCCCGCCTCCCCCCCGCCCCCCCCGCCCCACAATTTCCTGTGTACATCCTGGCTCTTTTCTGTGCACACAGAGAAGATCCCCTGTGCCCCAAACCCTTGGAAACTTTCTTTACCACCATCAACACATGAGGAAGTTGCCAAGTAGGGTCCAAATGGGAGTCCCTTTGTAGCCTCTCTGCCGAGGCAAGTCTTCCTCGCTGTGGATTCTGTTTGTTTGTTTGTTTGGTACTAGGGATCAAACTTGGGTCCTTCCACTTGTGAGGCAGGCGGCGGAACCACTGAGCTAAATCCCCGGCTCTCACTGTAGATTCTTAAATACTAAATTTTAAGATGATTGTCAAGCGTCAAATACATCTGTGTTCCAAAGTGAGGAACATAACAACTTGATAACAACACACAGGCACATGTAACTCTTGATGACCACAATTCTCCACAGGGCAGATGACCAGAGGGAGGTGGTCTAGCTGATTCTGACCTCACTTGGATGTAGTCCTTTTCCTCATGGTTTAAGACAGACCTCTAGATATCACATGCATATTCCAGCCAGCAGCTGGGGAAGGAGGAAGAGGGGACAAAGGAGGCTGTCAAAGGATATTACGCTCCTCTCGCAGTTCATTGGCCAGAACTCAGTTATGTGACCATGCCTAGCTGTCAAAGGGGTTGGGAAATGTGGCCTTTATCTGGGGCTGTGCGCTCAGCTGAGGGTCCATTCCTGTGCAAGATGGGGAGAAGGATGCTGCAAAGCTGGTTATCTCTACCCTGACAGGTCTGTCCCACAATCCACCAACTTGTGTCAGTCATGCCTCCATTTCCCTCTGGCCAGTGCAGGGCACCGACAGTTCTCCTCTTCTCTCCACAGCAATGTCCTGCCCGCTGTCCCTGGTGTACAACCACTGTGAGCGCGGCTGTCCCCGGCAGTGTGATGGCAACACCACCTCTTGCGGGGAGCGTCCCTCTGAAGGCTGCTTCTGCCCCCCACACCATGCCCTGTTGGAAGGCAGCTGTGTTCCTGAGGAGGCCTGCACGGAGTGTGTTGGGGAGGACAAAGCCCGGCACCAAGTAGGAGTCCTGCCTCTCACCCCCAGCTCAGCCTCTCCCAGCTCCTGCAGGGTTGATGCTTCAGGGGACCACTGGGGGCGAGGAGCTAGTATTGCACAGTGGCTTTGGAGTCCATAGATCTTGGGTGAAATCCCGGGTCTGTCACGTTAGCTGTGGGACCAAACACTGAAGTGTTACAGTCACATTATTGCTATTTTTTATTATCATATTTATGTACATAGAATAATACAGGCAGTAAAGGGAAATAGTGCATCATGTGGTGGTCCCTGCCACTACTGAGATATATTGTGGCTCCTGATTACGCCAGCCACTATCTATTCATTTTCTCCCTGTTTTTCAAAGATGTCTTTTGCAAAAGCGACTTGTGGCTGAGCAGGTTTAAAGGACACTAGCTACACAGAGTTGAGCCAATTCCTTCATTGCACCATGTTTTAGTTCTTTCACTGTACTAGTGCACGTTGCAAATATTTAAGAAGAATGTTGTTACTTCTGCTATTTACTTCTTTTATTTGACCACAGTGTGTGTGTGTGTGTGTATGTGTGTGTGATTCCTTTGGGCTAGAATTCTATAGAATACACTAGGATACGCTACATTACTCACAAAACCTCTATGAGGAACTAAGGCTCAAAGAGCTCAGTAACCTGCCCATGGACACAGTTTGTAAGAGATGGAGTTGGAAGTCGGACTGAGAATTTGAAGTTCTCCCTGACCCCGAGGATCTTGCTCTTTCTAGTATACACCATTGCCCTGCGCTGCATCTTCTTTGGGTGAATCTGTCGGGGGTTCACTGGGCCATCAATACTTTAAGCTTTTTCAGAGTTAATGGGACACTCCGAAAGGGTATTTATCCGACTCCCACAGCATGTCTGCAGCGGCAGTCTTCTCTCTCCTGCACTGATCCATGCCTGTCTCGCCATCTAGAGCCCTGTGTGGTTTTTTTTTTTGGTATCAGGGATTGAACTCGGGCCCTTGCGCTTACAAGGCAGGTGGCGGAACCACTGAGGTAAATCCCCAGCCCGAGCCCTGTGTTTTTATGTGCAAATCTCTCCATGCTTCTCCCTGCCAGTGACACCACCGAGCATGGCAGATGTAGGAGCCTCTTTGGCTTCTAGAAAGGAGAATGTTCCATGACTGTGAGCTGCACTCAAGACTTGGCATTTCCAGTGTCACCACGGGGACCTTTGTCACTTAGTGGACAGGCCAGGTGGTTTACTCTTGTATTTAATTACAACTGGGAAAACTTGTGGTAAGGCTAGCTGACCAACCCAGAGAACAGAGTGATGAAAATGATCACTCCAGGCACTCCATTATTCTGCGCCTGACATTGTGAGCCATTGTAAAGATCTCTTTCTTTGCTCCTCCCCAAGCACTGCGTGTCACACCTCTCGAGGAGGGAAGACGGAAGCACAGATGGCACCAGGTGACGAGGCTGGGATTGCTGCTCACAGCCCCAGCTCAGCCAAGTGTCCTGGCCCTGCCAGTGACCTCAGGGGAGCCATGATCGAAACTCCAAGTGAGCAGGATGTTTTGTGAGCTCCAGAAACTGCTGGTGGGTCGCATCTGCTCTGCTGTAGCCGCTGGGAGTCACCCTGGTGACCCCACTTGTTCACACTGTGGAATGGCTGGGCCAGGAGGGACGCCCAGCCGTACTCCATGCATATTTCAAGCTACCAAATTAAATAATTGCCTGTACCATAATGTTCCCCAAGTAAGGGCTGGAGCCCCACTTTCCTCTCCCTGATCTGTATAGCTCCTGGCCCCTGCAGGGCTTGCATGCTGCGTGGGGTTTACACATGGTACTGGCACCCAGGGTAATCCAGGCAGATTTTGCCTCTGGCCATGAAGTGCTTGCTTTCAGAGCAAGGCAGGAATGGCCTCTGCCCTGTTTCTTGGCATTCTGTGAGGTGACGTGAGCTTGTTTGCAAAGTGCTTCTGGCTGAAGGATGTCAGGTGTCTGTAGCATCCAGCAAGCAGGAAGCTTGTGAATTTTACCTTAGTGTCTTCGAGTCTCCAATGCCCTCCCGGCTCCTCTTTGACTCTTTTTCTCCTTTTGCCGCTCTCCTCACCTTCAGTCCAGCACATTAGAATAGGCATTCAAGTTGTACAAGGAATCTGTCCAAGTAGCACAATACTTTGGATGCTGAGACAGTCTATAAATGTGTTAAAAAAATCAAGTAACCTGAAATTAATAAAAAACTTGGTAGAGAGCACAGCCAGTTTTAGTTATTCAGAAAACATAGTTTGAATGGTTGAAAACAAATATTTTATCCAGCCACCTGCATTTTCAGCTTCTCCTTTCAAAGCACAGACAGAACAAAAATCTGATATAAAAGAACATTTCCATTAAATGCATTTTTAAACTTTTAAAATAAAGCCTAGAAAGATCTTCCTTCAGGGAAATAAACCAGGGTATAAATCTATTGACCTTCCTTTGGAGGGGCAAAATATTTACCAGTTTCCATAGCTCTCGTTTACCTCAGAGAGCACTCTGACGACGTGAGAGCTCCCACGGGCGGGCGCGGAAGGGACCCAGGGCTGCCGGCCGCGCTCTATCCGCGGAGGCGCGTGGGGCACGTGGGGTGCCGAGGATCGGGCCTGCCCTGCTGTCCTTGCTGGACCTGCCGGGCTTTGCCCTTCCTTCTGACCCTCTGCCCGTTCCGGGTGATGTCTCCTGGTTTCCCCCTTGGGCCGGTTTTCCTCCCATGTTCTCCACGGCCCCCTCGTGGGCGCTGTGGTTTAATAAGCGGGGACACGCAGCTGCCCCTACCTGCTCCCAGCGCCCCCACCTGGAAGCTGGCGGGAGACGGGTCTGCCTGCGGCAGCCTGGGCCGGGCAGGAGCGCCCTCTGCCGGCTGCCCCTCCAACGGCCTGGCCCGGCCCGGCTGAGCGGGGCCTGCGCGCTGTAGTTGGCGCTGTCCTGGGCTTCCCCGGCTGCTGGGCCCACGAAGGCTTCCTGGGAGGAAGAAAAGCCCCGGAGAGGGAGGCGGGATGCCTGCTTTGGGGCAGCTGCCAGGGAACTGCACACTCTCAAAATAGCTGGCAAGTTGTTTTGTTTTTTGTTTTTTTTTGTGGTTCTGGGGATGGAACCCAGGGCCTGAGACATGCTAGGCAAGTGCTGCAACCCCAGCCATAAAAGGTACTTATTCTTGAATTAAATACCTGAAGCCCATATTTAAAAAGAGAGAGGGGAAAAGAAAACCAGGACTCTCTTCTCTTTGCCCCACTTTAGCCATGCTGACTTCCGGCCTGGCTCTGCGGCTCTGCCCAGGCCTGGAGTGGCCTGGACAGGACGCTGCTCGCTGCTCTCTGCTCTGTCGGTTCTGGTTCCTCGCTTTCCCTTGTGCGTCCTGCCTGCCCTCAGCAGAGGTCCTATTGCAGATCCCCAGGGCTGCACCTGCCCAAGTGAAGTGCAGGCTCCTACTGAGGATGCAAGGGCCCTACTGGCTTCAGCCCCTGCCCCACCCTCCGTCGGGCCACCCCAGCCTGCCTGGAGCATCCTCCCATGCCTCGATGGCCCCCAGGGCCCGCTGGGAGTCCTCTCCTTTCTTCTCCTAGTTGCACCTTCCTGAGATCCGGAGCACCCAGACCTTGTGAATTGCAGAATGCTGGGTTCAAATGCTGATGAGCCACCACGTCAAGTTACTTCACCCCTCTATGCCTCAGTTTCATCATTTGTAAGCAAAGATAATAATAGTTCTTACTTGAGGGTTACCACAGCAGAAATAAAGACCTTAGAGAAATGCCTCGGGCATGTTCGTTCTCACTAGGAGGCAGCATGGTGGTTAAAAACACAAACTGTGGGGTCATATCCTAGCTTTGTTGCTGTAGCCCTGTAATCCAGAGCAAGGGTCTTTGTTTTCTTTTTGGAAAAGGGAGGATAGTGATAAATAATGCACTCTGGGAGGCTGAGGCAGGAGGATGACAGGTTCAAGCCTAACCTGGTCAACTCAGCTACTCAGGAAGACCCTGTCTCAAAATAAAAAATGAAAAAGGGCCAGGGATGTAGCTCACTGTGAAGGCCCAGATTTCAATCCACAGCAGTGAAAATGGCACTGTAGGAGGGCAGGGAGATTCCGTGGAGTAATTCATACTAAGCCCTAAAGCAGTGCACACAGCAAATGCTACCAGGAGGCCAGCCGTTGCTGTTTATGGAAGCAGTGGTGTGTTTCGAGGCTGAGGGCCGCATCCTGAAGCAGGACAGGGCAGCCTGGGCACGGGCGTCTCATCGGGAGAGCTGAGATTTTTTTTCTCCTCAGCTGACTGGAGGCAAAGGGAGAAGGAAGACTTTCCTGACCTGCAGGCTTTTGTTTGTCTGTTTGTTTTGGGGGTTGGCTGTGGACCCTGGGGCCCTGGAAAGTGCTCTGCTCCTGAGCTATACCCTGATTCCTTGACCTGGGGATGCTTTAGAGGCCTCTGGGTTAAGGGATAATAACATGTGTTTTAGGGGTGGCTTAGCCTGGCTTTCATTTTAAGTTTAAACTTAACCAGCAGCTGAGTGTGGCAGGAGGCCAAGTCCTAGCGCTACATCCCTACTGGTGGAGCGCATCACCCCGTGCCAGGCCGTGAAATAATCACAGTGACCCACTCCCTGTGCCAGTCCCGGGGCAGCTGAGCACCCTTACCTCACAAGTATGGAAACTGAGGCACAGAGGGATGAGCTGTACGGGAGTCCAGGTGTTCCCGTGGGACAGGGCTTTTTTCCTTCCATATCTTTAATTTCACTTATGGGAGCCCATGTTAAATATCCAAGCTATTCCAGAAGCCACCATTTCACCAGTGAAAGGAAATGCCACTCATTTGCTGTGCTAATCTGCACAGCCTCAAGTGTCAATAAAGCGAAGTTGCACTCCCCAGTATGGCAGCCACTGGTCATGTGTGGCTCTTTCTTTTTTCACTAGTACAGGTCTGTAGTACGTATGATCACATTCCTCTTGGGGATGTGTACATGTACATAACACACTTAATTCTTTTTTTGGCCTCTGTCTTAGTTATTTTTCTTGTTGCTGAGACAAAATACCCAGATACTCAAAGTTAAAAGAGGAAAGATTTATTTAGCTCTCAGTTTGTAGAGGTTTCTGTCCGTAATCATCTGGCTCCAAGGCAGGGTGGCTTGGCTGAGGAGAAACTGTTCATAGAGGGCAGAAGGCAGCAAAGCAACAAGAAATGACTGCAGCTCTTCCTGTCCCTTGTATCTTTTTTTTTTTTTTTTGTTTGTTTCTGGGATCGAACTTGGGAACTTTTGCTTGTGAGGCAGGCATCGGCACCACTAAGCTAAATCCCCAGCCCTATCCCTTGTATCCTATCCAGGCATCTAAGGGTGAGTAGCACTCACACCCTTAATCCTAG